>WEIV01012989.1:66193-119441 GCA_013390005.1 Calyptomena viridis | reverse complement strand
GTTCACATGGTGGGTAATGCAGATATATGTGGGATA
Organism: Calyptomena viridis; assembly: GCA_013390005.1. Lineage (NCBI taxonomy): Eukaryota > Metazoa > Chordata > Aves > Passeriformes > Eurylaimidae > Calyptomena > Calyptomena viridis. Next base: position 119,405 of record WEIV01012989.1, on the reverse strand, counting down.
AATCTTGTTTAAGATTTAAAATATGTGGTAACATTTTTGCATTTTTGGACAAAGACATCATTTTGTGTTAATACTCAGCTACTATAGCAGAACAAACACTCATATTTTTTAAATTAATTTTTATTTGAAATTTATCTTAGAAACGAGGGACAAAACCAGGGAACAAGGAGAATTAATTTAAAAAAAAAGTCAAAAATATCAATGAGACAAACAGTTCAGTTAAAATGCATTAATGTTGTGTTCAGTTATTCTTTCTTCAGGAGTGTGAAAAACTTTTTGTGAAAAACTCTTCAGAATGTTCTAATCTTCCTCTATTAAGTTTTCAGGGGTTGTTCAAACATGCTGTAGCCTGTTCTGAAAGGATGTGTGTGTGACTGCCAAACATCTGCTGCATCATGCAGTTGCCTTTAAACACCTTTCTTGAAAACCAATATAGAAAAAAATCCCTCGGTAAGAAGATGACTTTATTCAAACACAAACCTTGCCAGAGCAGCAGTTCTTGTAACATAAGCTTTGGTGTTTAGTGGGTTAGTTTAGTATCGGTCCGAATCAAACCCTCTGATTACTGTCAGTGAAGAGGGGTTGTGTGGGCTGTTTGCTCTGCACAGGCAGGACAGTGACAGACATGTCACCTTGTAGGTATTTGTGATGAGTTTACTCTCATAAACAGAAGGCATGGATGGTTTGCACCACTGACTAGTGATGATCAAGGTGCCAAATCATTGGTGCCTTTTGGTTAAGGGGGAGTGGAGGAGAGCTGGTCCCTTGGCTGCTGTATGTGGCTGGGGGGGCCCTGGGAGCCCTGGGCTCTGGCTGTGCCCCAGGCCTTGGAAGGGAGCTGAGCTGAAAGGCAGTGCTGGCCCTCCACAGATGGGACCAGGGCCTTCTGCTCACTCTCTGTCCTGAACCTGCCATTGCAAATAGCGGTTCTGGGTTTGTGGTTTTAAGAAAGAAGGCAAAAGGAAACCACTTGATTGCAGAGATCTGTTTTAGCACATGGTGGCAGCAATGCTCTATTATTTTGCATTCACCCTCCTACAATTGAACAGACATGAAGTTAGAGCTGTAGAATGCAAAGCTGAGATTTTTTGTTTGAAGGTTATTTTATCTCCCCCTTGGCCCCTAATTCCTATTTTTCCCTGATGTGTGGGAATGAGTAAGGTGGGACAGAAAGGGAAATTCTTATGACTTGAGTTTCAGTCTGGAACCTCCTACCTCAAAAACAAAAAGAACCAAATCCATTTGAGGTTGATGCTGTACAAAAATGACAGAATGAGTTCCTGTGTTTAGTTAAATTGTGCTCACCAGCCCTACTACCACTGCAAAGCCTGTGCTACCTGCAGGGCCCACAGAGTCACACAGGGGAATCACTGTAAAGTTGGCATGGGCTGAGAGAGGGACAGTCACACTACCATGTAGAGCTAATTTTCTGTTAATTGCTGCACAAAGTGACGTTTTTCTCTGCTGAGCTTTCTAGAAATCTTCTGAACAGATGTGGATATTGACATCTTGTAACCTTTTGCTCAGGACTGGTACCATGTTGGCCACAAACACCAACTGACCAGAAGTTTGCTCTTCATGTGTCAATGCCAGGCCCATGTCGTTGTGCATTTCCTCTCCTGCCCTAATGCCTTGCCTTGGCCTTTCCTACTAATGACTCATTACTTCTATTAAAGCAGTCTTCCTGAATTTGTCAATACTGTAAAGTATGTGTTTCAAATTATAATGTCACAGAAAATAGGCTTTCATTCATTCAAAGCTAGTATTTATAGTCCTCTTATGCATAGATCTAGGATTACTTGAAAAATACCTGCATGTTACATGCAGAAGGGGAAGGGAGCACTGAAGTGATAAATGGGTGCAGTCAGCCATTAGATACTGTGGCACAAGCCTCTACCCTGAGTCAATTTCACGTTCTCTTGGCAAATTTGGGTAGGTAGGTGGTAATATCTGATTACAACAACATTGCATACTGCTTTCCTTCCAAGCTGCAATCCAGTGTTGGGTCTAAGGCTCAGAGAGAAAGCATTTTTTTTTTTTGTTTCTGTATTGCAAAGTTAGAAATGTTTGAAGGTCTTATGGTTTGAAGGGTTTTTTTAGTTTGTTTGTTTGGGGGGTTTTGTTTACAGTTTTTGTGTGTGTTTTGTTTCTTTCTCGTTGTGGCCATGTTTTCTGTTCCACTTCTAAAGTGGTATCACTGCCCCTCAAAGTCATATGGGACAGAGTTTGGAAGGGTTGCAGTGAATGCTTTTTGCCCTTTCACATCCCTGCTTTTTGTACCCTTCACTGCTTTGAAGCAGACACAGTCATCCTTTAGTTCTGACACAAGTGTAGCTGATGCTTTTTGCTGCACAGTTTTGATGTGGTTTGTCTAGAAGCCTCTTGAGTGTGTGGATCCGTCTGACGTGGCAGTGGTGGTGCACACGAGGGGCACACACGAGGAGCTGGGCACAAGCCTCCGCTGCCCTCAGCCGGTGCAGTGAGGGCTCTCCTGGCCGGGCTCCCCTCAGCTCCCGATCCCGGCAGGTGTCACTCTTGGCTCGCAGGAGAAGCCGTGTGTGAGCATCTCCCACTGCCACAGAGCTGCTGTTCCCGGCACTGCTCTGGCACTGCCCTGCTGGGGCTGCCCTGTGTTCTCGCAGTGATTCGCCTTGGCTGCAGGTATTACGGGAAGGAGACAGGATGGTGTTCCTGTGGCCGAATGTGCAACATCTGACTGCCCAACATCCCTGGCACCGGGGCGCACAAATTCTGCCTGGATTGTGTATATAGCTGTTTTGGATACATCCACACGGTATCTGTGCAACAGCATGTCATGGCTTAAAAAACCTGTGACTTCCCTATGCCTGTTTGATTAGCTTTTCAAGTAAGCATTTCCACAGTTATTTTGGTGTATTGGCCACAGCATTTAATTACTGATATTTTTCAATATGTAGCACCTTCCAAATACACATATGATGTAGTCTTTGACCTTCTGAGTGACACATATTGAGGATTAGACCTTGGTTTTCTTGCCTTGGGTGTTATCACCAGGCATTAGCCAAACCTGCCTAGTCTTGTTAATGACAGTCTGTCAACTGAGAAACAGATAAAAATTGCTCCTTGTCCTGCTGTGTCCCACAGCCTTTACAGCTGTGTCAATGTGAGAGAGGTCTGGGTTATGGGATAACATTTTGGCCATACTATGGCAGGACCAGAGGCTTATTGGACTCTGGCCTATTGTGGAAGAATATCTTTCTCCTAACTGATTTTTTTTCTACTTTTGTATTTTTTTAAGGCTTTGCTAAGTTCTGAGGAACAGGGACACTTTTTACCAGCTTACTTCTGCGCTGCTTAATACAGCCTAAAGCACTGTTTGACCATGGACAATATGTGTTGCTGAGTAATATCAAAGTCTGCATGGCTATTTTTGACATTAATAAATGCATCCATATGTGTGTTTTTGTATACAGTAACAAATTAATGTTCAAAAAAGCACGCTGTAGCTATTAAACATATGCTAAAACTCAGAGTTTCCGTTAATTTACTATGCCATGGGTAGCTGGAGAACAGAATGTATGAATAAGAGATTCCAACTCTGAGTGGAATTGGGATTCAAGATCTCATATGTTTTGTATCACTTCCTTGTTTCGACTCCAGCTTAAGAGTTTTGAAGTTCTTTCTGGTGAATTCCCCCCCACTTGCTTTTTTGCTTCCCCTCCAAATACTTTCACAAATTATTAGCTTCAAAATTAATAGCATGGTCCTTGAGGCGCCAAGTGAAATGGAAGAGCGAGATATTTGCACTGCAAGCTGTTGGAGTAGTTTGTGCTACCTGTGCATCCTTTGGTATACAGTCTGACTTGTGCAGGTTCCTGAAAGGAAGACCATCCTCAAAGCTCTGTTTTTCAGGCCAGGACCTGTGTGGGTGGTCTGAGTCACAACAGTTTGGGACTGCAAACCAGGAGTGAATTGACTTTGGGATGAGCCAAGGCTCCCCCTGGTCATGCAGAACAGACTGGCTCGTCCTCTCTGGAGCAAAGACATCAAGGGTACGTCTGTGCCTTCAAGGGAGGGTCAGACTGCAGCGTGCTCTGGAGCGAGCAGAACGTGCCTACTGGTCAGCAAATATGGGGAGGAAGTAGAGGAAGGCACTTCTGCTTGCTTTAGGGAATGTGTAGCCAGGTTGCTGCCTTGTATACTAGTCTTGGGCTTTGCTGTTTTTTAATACAACTGGTCAGATTACATGGTTTAAGCTAGTGGATGTACTGTATCCTGAGAGATAATCTCTGCTTGAGGCTACAACTACACCTTTGTTCCTCTATATGGACATTCCCTGGGAAGTCACTGAGTCAGGAAGCTTCAAGCATGTATGTGGTCCTTTGAACTTACCACTATTAAGAAATTGAGTCTTTTAAGCCTGAAAGGTATCTCAGTAACTCTATGTCCTGGTTTGAGACAAATTCAGAGGAAAAAGAAAAATATATCCTCTGATAGAAAGCAGGTTGTAGTCACCCCTTCCCCACCAGGTTTGGGAAAAAAGAAATATTTCCTCAGAGAAAAATGAAGAAAGTACAAAACTATTTACTTAACAAGCACACAGGAAAAGAATAATAGTGCTAAATAATAATGCTAAATAATAAAATCTCTTGCTGTGGAGAGAAAACCTGGAAGATTTTAGAGTCCTTCTGTGGGTGTGGTATCCCTCTCCTCTTTCTCCTCTTTGCAGCTGGATCAGTGTGGGGGCCCCTTTCCAGGCCAGTGGAAGGTTTTGATGTTCTGGTGTTTTGAACAAGTCCAGAAGAGAAGAAGAAGAAGAAAACCAAAGTCCCAGGAAAACACAGGAGTTTTAACTCTCTGTCTTTCTCCAAAGAGAAAACGGAGCCAAGAACTGGCTGTAAAGCAAGAAAAGGGTGCTTCCTCCCCTCTCTGCAGCAGCAGCAGCACACAGAGAGGAGTAGTGACCTTGAAACACAGAATTGTTTTGAAAAAGTTCCTCTAGCTGTTTTTTCTTTCTCTCCCCTCTCGGGCTCAGTTTAAAGGCACAGAAAGGCACAAGATTCATTTTTCTGGCATAGAGTAGGCAATATGGGATACATCATAAAGTCACCCCAAGACACTCTGTTTCTTTGTTGTGCATTTGCCAGGCAGGAGATTTTCTCTCATCCCTGACATGAGCTGTGACTATCTCCTCCTAAAATGCTTCCACCACTCACGTAATTACTGAGGATGTTGTTTTAGACTGACACCTTTTGTGTGCTCATTGTTGGGTCAAGGCAAACTGTGTTAATTTTTTGCACACAGACCTAAGCCTGACTTCCACCAAGGCAATTAAACTCTAGAAGTGCACCACAACTTGCCAGCAGTCAGCAATGTCAAAATCTGCTCACATAGCTTGGTTAAACTGTTCTTTTCTCTTGTGACTTGCACATGTGCTCTCTCTCCATTTTCCTTTTTCTTAGAGCTGGTTACTTGTCAAATGCTATGATGTGAAGTCAAACATGCGACTTGGGGAGAATGACACATTGACACTTTTCATAATAATTGCTTCCTACACTGGAAACCTCCAGCTGTTTTGATGGAAATAACACGGTATGACTGTGACAATAATACAGTCTCAAAGCCTGCAGAATGAAAATTGAAGCTTCTAGGTACAATTTTACTTGAAAAGTGGGGGGTTTAGCACTTCATGACAGTGATCATAGATGACTACATATGGAAATTAAAGGAACCCCAAGAAAGTTCTTTGAGTTGTTTGCACATATGCAAAGGTGTTTGTTGGATAGCTTTATGGACAAGGATAATTTTTATGTCTTTGCAGCAATAAGTGTTGGAAAGGCCCTTTGAAGAGGAATAGGGTTAGATTTTTGCTTTGGAGAGTACAAATAGCAAAATCTGTATCACAAGATCACTCTGCTTGGTCTTGATGCTATGCTAGTGTGGGCAGCAAAAGAATCTTGGAGGCTTTTTCTCTTGGAGGAAAGTGTATGGCCAGTCCAAGCAGAATGGAAACTCGTGTGAAGGTTAGTCTGTAGTAGGACAACTCTGGACTAGCTTTCCATCCTATAAGCAAAATCATTGATGCAAATAGGAGTCATTAGAGCTGAATGGGGAATATTTATTGTTAATATTTTTTCCCATGTGAAACAATAAAGATGGGATACTTGCGGTGAGGCAAAAAACCCCTATTCTGTGAAAGGATGAATATAGTATCTGTTTAATTCTCTATTTCTTTGCAATTGATGCCTCTATAATTCCCCCTCCCTCCTCAAAAAAACAGGATGAACATATTTCTGCTAAATCTTTAATATTTTTAATGGCCTTTTGCATGATCATTTGCATTTCACATCCTGGAATCTTGGAACATGCTGCTGATTGAAGCTGGAGGTGTTGTTTATTATTATTTTCCCCAATTCAGCCCTAGGATGCAGCAGATAAGGCTTCTGTGATACTTCAGGAGATTCACTGCTGAGATCCCAGCATCAAGAGTGCACAGGGTCTGCTTAACTGTGTTCTAAAGGGAACATGCATTTATGCATCTTTGTTTTTGATGACAGTTATTCAGAGAAATCATTAAAAAATTCATCTGTTGAAGACTGTGGAAAGGTAGGCAGGCAGTAGTGCCATACTTAGCCATTGCCCATCGTGTTTAGAAGACAATCCCAGAAATCCCATCATGTAACTTCATTAAGTCATGGATTTAAAATCCCTTACATTACTTGTATTTTGTCCACTGATGGAGCAACTGCTGAAAAATACAACTCAAGAGACTGAAATATGTCATTAAGCAACTGTCCACATTCAGAAAATATAAAGTAGAGGGGTTTGGTTGTAATTTAGGCTGTGCAAATATGCTCCTCAGAGGAACCTGTTCATAGAACAAGTTACTTTTTAACCTGCATCACGCTGAGGTTAATTATGCCAAATGTCACTATAAAACACCAAATCCAGGAATGACTTTCTTATGTCACAGTAGCCTAGGCTGGACTGAATTCTCTGTGTCTGATTGAAGAAGACCTTGAAGGTAGTTCACTACTACGTTTGATTTATTTTGACTTATGCCACTCTCTGGGGTATATATTCTACTTTCACTTTTTAGTAGTAGATATTGCACAATTTATTTTCTTTTAGTCAACTTTTATGTGAGGTACCCTAAAAAGATGCTTCTTTTTAAGGCAGGAAAAGAGAGTTGCAAGCCATTTGCAAAAGTGTAGTTATTCACATCTGGAAATCTTAGTCTTTTTGTAGGAATACCAATAGACACTGTGGTTGATTAATTATTTTTTTTCCTCCCAAACCAGCAGTTTTTTTCTTTCTGGGTAGCACCAGAGCTCTTCCATATTATCATATTATATATCTATAAAAAATGTATTTTATATTATTATAGACTCATAAAGATTGGAAAAGACCTCTAAGATAATCAAGTTCAAATGTTATTTCTGCTCTTTCATGCTTCGGAGAGTGTAAAGCCACTGAAGACTGAAACTGGTACATATGCAGAATAAAACCTCTGCTCTTACTGGTGGGTGGAACTAGATACCAGATTTCAGAATTTGCTACTTGTAGTTCAAAGAATACAATAACTATAATATATAATGCTATATCCCCTATTTTCCAGCTTAAAAATTTAGACTGGAATCAATACCTCTCTGTATATACTATCCTGTACAGGATTTTTTTTTTATGGTATGGTGATTCAAAACTCTCAATAGCTTTCTGTGTTTAGACACAGCATTTACAAGTGCAGTGCCAGCTTTATTCCAATCCCTTTCATCTTGAGCTAAGATACCTGTTATTTACTGTTCAGCTGTCACTGTCACTTCTGGTTACCATGAACAGCTGCTCACTGAGTTACTGCAATAGGACTACAGGCAGATTATTCAAGCACCTCCCTCACTGTAGTGGATCCGCGTGGATGCTACGCTTGCCAGAGAGGTTTGTGGTGCATAAGCCCTTGTCTTCTGTGGACAGAGTAGGTGCCTGTGTTGATTCTGAACCTGCAGCCTTGATTTTGCTGCCAGTGACCGGAAAAAGTGTGTCTGTTGGACCCTGACAAGGATAGGGTAGATGCCTTTAAGTGTGTTGCTTTTCATAATTTGAAAACCTGAAAGTGTGATTGCTGTGTGATTCTGTGTGATTGCTCATCTGCCCTGAGGGTTAACTATTCTATGGTGGCACAGAAAAGCCATGCTGGCATCCCTGTTGTTCAGGGCTATGAATTGTAAAGCTCCACTTTGTCCAGGTGTTGTAGACACATGTATATAGGTCTAAGGTGGCCAACTGCAATGTGACATAGGTGCTGAGGGAGGCATTCAGCAGAAATGGTCATGGTCATGGAGTAACTGGTGAGAGGTATCTACATTTTCTTGCAGTAACTTAAAACCTGGTGGTTCTTTTGTGGACTGAGGTGACTTGGTAGTACTCCAGCATGCCTCTTCCTCTCTTTAGAGATCTGTTCTTGTCTGTAAAGTGACAGTTTCTGCAAGATATAAACTGTGCTTGTAATCTATATAGGATCTGTTTTGCAACTCCCACTGGATTTTTGCAGTGCATTTTCCTTGTGGTTGCTGTTGCCTGGCTGTTGGGTGTCTTAATTACTGGGTGTTCAGTTCAGCATGCAGCCTCATGGCAGCTTGTGTTCAGCAAGTCTTGCTGATGTATAAGTACGACAGTGGTGGTCAGGGCTTGCCTTGTGTGTGAGGTCAGATGCTCACACAGAGGTGAGGTACCAGACGTGATTTAAGGCTGTTCTGAAGGGATGAGTACCAGGCATTTTATGAAAATAGAGCTCTGTTAAGGTGTCTGACTAGTGGCAGGAGAGGATCTGATAGTCCCTGGGTGGGTGTGACTCCATGTATTTCATCCCCATTAAAATTTGAAGTATGTTAAACACGCTTTCTCACATTGTAAGTCTTAGTAATGTGAAAGTGGACTTGCTTTGTAAAAGACCTCTGCTTTTTCACTCATAGAAGACTTAAAACACTTTTATTTTTAAGAATAAATAAACAGAGATCAATGATCTGTTAATGTAGTTCTGCTTAACATTGTCTGCCAATTTTTGTGAAATTTATAATCACTTGCTCTTTTTAAACAACTATTTGCATCTGAACAGCAATACAGATGAAACAGTGATCATTTAGAAACATGAATCTAACAGTTTTCACAAATTTAACTGCTTGCGGAATCTGTATTAACAAAATATGGTCAACAAGCCTATAAGACTTATCTATTTTTCATGTCTTTTTGTGTCTCTTTCTCTATAATAACCTGCTTTTGATACACTATATTCCATAGTTCAGTACTTAAGACAGGTGCTTTATTAGTATTCTTGAGCAGCTATATTCAAGAGGGTTTCTTTGATGTAGTACATCTTGCTCATTCTGTTAAACCAGGGCCTTCAGAATGCCTGATCACAGTTAATCGTATAATTTTTTCATCCCTACTTCCAATTTTTACTTGGTGACTCCTACCACACATTGTAACCATATATCCGCATTTGAGCAGTCCAATTTACACATTCTTACTATCACACCAAAAGTTCTAATAAATCTCCTTCAGTGGCAGAGAGCCATTTGAATAATGGCTGAGTGTAAACCTGCTATTTTAATACCCTTGAACTTGTCATCTTCCTGGAGCTGATTGCTCAGGTTTTAATAGTGCCATGTAACTGATGTCCTGCATGCATGACTGTCTCTGAAAAGCCTGTGAACTTTCCATTGCCTGTGGTGACACTGTAAGTACTTGCAGTCTTTTAGGTTTTATGTAAGCAAACTGAAAATGAATCTTCGAGTGTGATGTACAAGGTGCTGAGCACCTTCTTTCATGCCTTCATGAACCTTGTCACAGGAGAGAGCTTTTGCCTTTGTCAAACATGGACTTTATTACAAAGACTATCTCAGAGTGGCAAGTCATTTACAAATCATTAACGAATGAAGTTACATCAGACTGGTGTCCTGTCACTCCTGAGGTTCTGCAGGGCTCCAACCCAGGCCCAGTGCTCTCCGACCTCTTCATAAATGACTTGGACGCAGGACTGGAAGGAGTGCAAAGTAAGTTTGCAGATTATACAAAATTTGGAGGAGCTGTTGACTCCCTCAAAGGCAGAGAGGCTCTGCAGAGAGACCTTGACAAATCAGAGAGATGAGCAATCACCAACCATATGAAATTTAACAAAAACAAGTGTAGGATTCTGCACCTAGGATGGGACAATGCTAGTTGTGTGCGTAGACTGGGGAAGGAATGGCTGGAGAGCAGCTGTGGGAAGGGACCTAGGAGTTCTGGTTGATAACAAGTTGAATATTGAGTCAGCAGTGGCCTGGCAGCCAGGAGGGACAACCATGTCCTGGGGCGAAAAACATTGCCAGCCAGTCAAGGGAGGTGACTATCCTGCTCTGTTCTGCACCAGTGTGGCCTCATCTTGAGTTCTGAGGGCAATTTTGGGCACCACAATACAAAAAAGACATTAAGCTATTAGAGAGTATCCAAAGGAGACCACAAGGATGGTGAAGGGTCTGGAAGGGGAAGCCATATAAGCAGCAGCTGAGATCACTTAACTTGTTCAGCTGGAGAAGAGGAGACTGAGGTCAGACCTCATCGGGGTCTGCAGCTTTCTCATGATAGGCAGCAACAATCTCTGCTCTCTGTGCCCAGGGACAGGATCCGAAGGAACAGCATAAAACTGTGCCAGAGGATGTTTAGACTGGATTTAGGAAAAGGTTCTACACCCAGAGAGATTCGGCCACTGGGACAGGCTCCCCAGGGAAGTGGTCACACCAAGCCTGACAGAGCTCAAAAAGTGTTTGGACAACGCTCTCGGGCACATGGAGGGATTCTCAGGGTATCCTGTGCAGGGCCAGGAGTTTGACTTGGGTGATCCCAGTGGGTCCCTTTCAACTCAGGTTATTCTGCAATCATGCATGATCCAAGCACTTGTCATATATTCGGGCCTATTTCTTTTCTTTAACAAACTTTTCCAATTCAATATTTATCCATATTTTTTGTGCTAAAGTCTATGGAAATACTGGTGATGAGAGGAAATAACTGGGTCCTCATGGAAGAACTGAAGTGCTGTTTGGGTTAAAGTTTGCCTTAGCTAGGTAGGAAGATGCTAGGAGCTTATGAGCCAAGACTGAAAATTGTTGAAGCTGCATTGGCAAACAGCAGTTATGGGAATGTGTATGTGGTTGGCAGTTGTTGCAGGCTCCCTTATTTAGTCAAATGCACTATAGGTGCAGTTATTGTACAAGAAGTACTGTAAATAGCTGTTTGCTCTTTATTTTTCTTGTAAGTATGCAATCAATCTTAGACCCCTCTGCTCCTTCGGCTTTGATGTTACTTGCCACATTCAGATGTGATTTGCACCCTCTGACTTGGCTGGTTAGAAGCAGTATAGAGAAAATCATGTTGGGGCAATCCATTGCACCAGGACTGTTTTATAAAGACAAGTCACTTGCTTGAGGTTTTTTCTGTTAGTGTCCTAGATGGGCTAGCTACTCTAGACCCAGAAAAAAAAGGCTATTTTCATCTTTAGAAGGAATGTAGTATTTGAATGGATCAATAGACAGATGCATAGTGAAAATGTATGTGACAAAGGACAATACACTGGTACGAGGCTGATAAAGTCACTCATGTGGCCGTACAGTAGTTGGAGTTGTGTAGCAGATATCTGTTTATATATGGATTGTAACTCTTACTTGAATGTGGTGGTGATTTTAAAGCTAAATAGTCTCTAGACTCATGAGAGACTGAGGGATGTAAGCTCTTGAGTGGTGTGGATTTGGTTTTAGATTTGTCTGTTCCTGCTTTTTCCCTGTTGAAAATAGTTTCCAACATAGTACAATACCTGCTAGGCTGGTGCTCTTTCTCAAACTCTTAAGAGATCTGGTTCAAGACCCTACATCAGATGGGTGAAAGCAGCAAATGAAATTAGATTTCCCATATTCCATGTCTTATCCAGGAGGATTTAGAGAGAGGCTTCTCCTCTGCTTTTTCTTGTGGTTTTAGCTTTTGTTCTGGCACAGAAGGATATCAAATGTCCTGTCTTCCAGAATGACCCTCAGAAATTTTGTAAGTAGTATTAGTTAGGACCAGATGTTGCCAACCAGTATGGATGTGCACCTTTCACTGAAGGCCACTTTTGGTACTAAGGGTCTGATGGAATTTCCAGTGAAATTGCTGTGCATTTGGCCTGGGAAGCCAATATGAACAAATATGCAATATGCTGGGAAAATATAAGTGTTGTGTTGGGGGCTGGGAAACTGAATTCAGTTCCTGCTTAATCTCTTTTCTGTCCCCAAACAGAAAATGCATGTGTGATTGCACATTTAAGAAAATACTCAGTATGCTTTTAAAAAGAATAGATTTTGAGTCATCTTATTACAAAACACGTGCACAGGCTGCCACCTTACCTCTGTGAAAAACAGTGGAATTGAAGCCAGAGCTTGCCTCTTGCTCAGGTATTCAGACGCTCTTGATTTCCTAGGGATTCATTGATTCCAGAGGAAGTGAGGTGGTTTCAGCAGTTCTGGCTCTTGCTCCAGATGAGAAAATGCCTAGTTAAGCACACGAGTGGTCTCACTACTGTTTCAGTAATATTTGATGGACATGATATGCAAACTCATTGTTCAGGACAAACAGACAACTTTCTGGGGCTTTTTGAAGGTGTTGATGAAAAGGCTTGTTTTTTTTCTTCCCTTCCTCCAGGTATGCTGAATGTGTGACCTCTCTAATGCTCCTCAGATTGAGCACTTCCATATTATGGATGAATTTGGAAAATTGTATTGGTTTCACTGTCTATTAGTTACGAAATATGAATACAAACATCCTCACAGAATGATGATACATTCACAGTGCCCACAGACTGAGAACAATAGTCTAGAAAACGCCAAGGAAGGAGAATGTTGCCTGCCTGTTCATCTCCTCTGCCACTAGGTATTGTTTGAGTAGCATGTAGAGTTTTATATCCTAGCTGTAAGTGAACAGACTACCTCCCCATAAGATATTTATCACAGTTTGTCACCCTGTGCAGCATTCCAATGGTTTCTGTACCATGGTAGTACAAGCACATGCTGACTTGTTCAAACACAGACAGTCTGGCAGGTGGCTGCACAGTGTCTAATTACAAAAGGGTAACATGGGTTTCTGTTGTACATATATGTAAACATAAATCCAGCAGGAGAGGATGAAAAAATAGTCTTTGTCCAAGTCATTCAGCAAAACAAGAAAAAGAGCTAGGCAGCAATGACTTTTCTGAACTTTCACACTAACTTTGCTGGTGTTTCATCCTTGGGAGCCGTAGTACGTTTGTCCATTGATCTTTTTGCATCAGATGTGGAAAAAGTCAGACTTGCCTCCCATGACCTGAATCAGGAGGTAGACAGAGGATGGAAGCAGACTTTCCTCTCTTGCATATCTCTTTAGCTAGTGCTTATAAAGATCAGGTGTAGTAGAAATGTCATTTTGGTTACCTTTCCCCTATTGGAAAATAGAGTGGCAGGTATTAGCTAGGTCACTGCTGCAAGCATGGGAGGAGAGGTTACAGTCATTCAGCATTTTGAGCTGTGTGTCAGTTGAGTTTAACTGAGTTCATGTGACATACATGCTTTGGGGTGGGGGATATCAGTGAATCAGCTGTAAACTCTGCTTGTCTGACTTTTATTCTAAAAAAAACCCCATCAAAGCAAAACCAAAATTGTTTTACTTGTCAGCTAACTGTAGTAGGAAAGGCAGTCTCTGAGCTACAAACTCCTATGTAAAATTCATGGTTTAGCATCCTATTCCCACCTTAAGTTTGTTGTTTGTGTGACATTTGTACTTTGAGATTCCAGTGGAACTGGGATATTCATTGTGGGCACAACACAGAATAGACCCAGAGTAACCCCTCTGCTGCTTACGAGCTGCAGTCCAATGCCCAAGACAAGCAACAACTGAAGACTATGGCTGGTCAGACATCTGGCTGGACACAGAGTCCAACAACTCTGGAGTGCTTTGCCTTCTAACTGAAGTAGTGGTGTGCAGCCACTGATGCACAAAAAATCCGTCATACCGAAAGAGAGCAGTAGAAGATGAGTTGCCAGTGCCCGGATGCTGCGTGTTTGCTGGACATGAAGGGAAGTCCTGGTGTAAATAACCAGGTGTTCTTGGTGCACATATGAAGCCAGCTGGCCTTTCCACACTCTCTTTGCTCTTAGTTCTGTGCAAGGGAAACCAGAGGAAGAAGCGGGAGGATTTCTCTATTGTATTATTAGAGGTAGAAATAAGGAATTTGCATTGGGCTGGTATATTGGAGGATAGTATGAATGCAAGTGCCACCTTTGCTAGGGCTGCTAGCAAAAATGATGGCATCTGTTAAAATATCTGAGATCTCAGAGAAATGTTTTATTTCAGGTTGAAATCTGACACTGGAAGTGCTAAGGAATATTTTTCTTATGCTTTTCATCTGTGACTAATTGATGAATAAATTAATGTACTGCCAGCAGGAAATGAGAACTGAATTATTCATACTTTTATTCTTTTTTTGTAAAGACACGTAAGTCATGAACAAATAGTGATAATAAATTTTGGTTGGTGTAAAGTCAATAACTGACTGAAGTACTGGAGCTAGATATTTTAATAATGTGCATAACCAACTGGAGTGTGTGTGTTTTTAGGCAGGAGGTCCATAAATACCTAGAAAATTGCTTTCTAAAAGTACCTGATAAATTTCAGTGCCTCACTGAACCCTTTGACCCAAGAACTTGCAGAGGAATACTTCTTGTTTTCAGGAAAGCTTCCTACATACACAAAGACTGTGAAATCACCATGGATAAACTCATCTTTTTTTTTTGACACAGACCTTGATGTGTCTCTGATTTCCACCACCCTTCCCCATTTGTCATTAAAAGAAGAGAGCTCAAATACCGCAACTGATATGTATGTATTTCCAAAGGTAAAGAATTTTTTTTTCATTAAAGCCATTTCCCCACAAATATGTGAAAAAATTAAAGTATGAGAAGGTTCAACTTATGCTAAAAAATTAAGGTCGTATCTGTGTTACAGTTCAGAGGGATACCAAGTAGTACCAAAAAGCACTGTCCTGTTCAGAGGTAGTCCAAGTGGAAGGGAAATGTAGTGCTGTGGACCTGAGCTGCACTAATTCCTGCCACAGTTGCACAGGGAGACCTTGAGGAAGCCATGGTGGAGGTTTGCATCTCAGCTTCCTAGCTCTGGCTTTGCTGCTATTTGTTTAAATGTTTAAATGTTGTGTTTTGAGATATGTACAGCAACCTCAGGGCACTCTGGCAATATGAACAATAATCTGTAGCCTGGGAAGCAAGGCACGTTTTCCCTTTGCCGCATAATAGCACTTGAAATTCCTCTGCTGTCCTGGGTTGGATGCGATGCCGACTCAGCAGCATAAGGAGACACTGCAGAAATGTCTTTACGTATGCTATGGATTTGTCACTGCTTCCACAGCCATGTAAATCAGAAGTAACTGCTGAAATCAGTGTTATGTACTGTGGGGGAGAAGAACAGATTTATTTTGAAAAATGGGAATGGCAGCTTGCTTAACATTTCTTTCCTTGCATGAAAAACCCAAAATGTGTTGATGATGTTTTTCTAATGGGCTCTACAGGCTCAGCCCTTAAAATGAGCAGGTTCATGAATAAAAGAATTGCTCCTGTCAAGAGAGAACTGCCAAAAAATACACTTAATTTATGTCACTAAGAAAGAAATACTGACGTAATAAAATAGTTAGTTTTGCCATTTGATTATGCAGGTAACGTTATGGGTACTATGATATTAAAGTTGCTTCAGTTTCTATTTTATTTCATTCCTGTGTCCTACAAATACTGCAAAACAGTTTCTAGTTTAAAATGGGTGAGTACTGTGAAAGGAAAAATTCCCTCCAGTCTTTCTCCCATTAACTTGCACAGTGCCACGTAGATGTGGTTGCCTGTCAAACATGTTGGCTCCCCCACACTGACCCGGCCGTCCTGGCTGTCTGTTCTCATTAGATGATGTGGATAATGTCTATGAGGGAGAATGTGGCATCATGTTGACAAGTGCCCCTGTAACATGTTTCTCTAAGATATTGCCTTCTAATTATAAATGAAGAACATTCTTCTGAGTTGTGTTTTCCCCATCTAGAAACTTCTTTCTTTTGTAAGGTAAAAACCAGCTGGTTTTCATATTTTGGCACATGCAAAAAAAATGTTTAAGGGTTCAAGGTTGCTTCTGACTTTATAGTGTGTTCTGCTGTAGACCTGAGCAATCAGCATCAGCTCTTGATGCCCCAGACTGCAAATGCTGGAGTCCACTCTCATTTTGAACAGGGAGTTTGGACCAACCAATTTGGTGATTGTTATAAAACTATGACTGAGAAAATGAGATGTCTGGCAGACAGTTACTCTCTTTGCTAATTACCTGGTTTTGCTTTGTTTTAAAATTGAAGTGCAGGAGTTCTTCAATGCTTTGAAGAAGTGTCATCTACTATGAGGTGCTGATTATCCCTTAGTACGAATGTAATTTTACTATAATGTAGTTCTCAACTGCATGCTATAGCAGAGATTATATTTATCTCCAGTTATCATCCGGAGAAATGGTCTGAGAAAAAGGAACTAATGGCCTCCCTGAGGTTTAAAACCATGTTCTAAGACAGAATTAGGAAAGAGGCTGCTGGAAACTCATCAACCATTTTTCTCTCAGGAATACAGGTGCAGATTTACAGAAGTGCACTAGTTTTGCCAAGTAGAATAAGAATCAGGTAGGGACTTGGAACACTGGGTTTTGGTCTCTTAGGTCTGTCAAGAACTGTTTGAGAAGCAGTCCCCCAAAAATTTAAGTTGCTGACGCTGGGATGTAGGCAAAGTTCAGGTATCTAAGCCTGGAAGCACAGTCCTTAAAATCCACTCAGTTAGCCTGCAGGCACCTATGGTCATCGGGGAGTTTCCACAAGGCCCTGTGTTGGCATGTGCTCCAGACTGCCTTGAGAATAGCACAGTGCTTCTTGTCTCTGCCTCATAAGTCTTCCACTAAGCTTCTTGAAGCCTTTCTATTTCCAAGGGACATCTTGTAGGATGTGTTTTGAACATATTAATGCATGCTACAAGATCAGTTAAAACTCTCAGTTCTAATCTGAAGAAATACGAGGGTGAAAAGATGCTGAAATCCTTTTACATGTCGCTTAGCTTTTAGGGTGGTCTTTTGCATATGGAAAACTCAGAATTCATTTCCCCTGGGTGCCTGCCTCCAGCTTCAATCTGTATCATTCTCTGCCCAGGACTGACTGTGAGTTCCCGGGCTCTGAGGTTTCCTGGCTGGTAGGGTAGTGAAAAGTGAAGGTTTGAACCTCCTTTAGGAATGGAGGAGGAAACTGAAACTGGACTTCCTATGTCTTAGCCACATGCCTTGATCACTGGGGCCTCAGATGAAAGAGGAATGTCACTTCATCCCACGTCAGCCGTGGTTCAGACACAAGTCTGATAGTTGACTGGTTCTCAGTAGAAAGATCTTCAAGTGGGCAACTCACAAAGATGTCAGGTATGTGAACTCTGAAAGAGGAAGATGCAGTCCTGCCGCAGAAGTAAGATGCACCTCCTTCTGGAAAAGGTAATTTAGATGGTATTTAGCTCAGGGTGTGCATTGTGTGAACACCACTGGTATATACTGACTTTCTCCATGGAGCACTCAGTGAGCTTAAGATCCTCATTCACAGTGATGGATGGCACTGGTAAGAATGGGTTAGGGATCAGTAGTGCTCTTCAGTGCAAAAAACAAGTCTCTTTGGAGGGCTGATCCTTGGTTTCTCTGCAGTTCGATTGCACTTTTATGAAGAGAGTAATCAAGGCTGCAAAACAGGATGAAATGAGTAGAGAATTTCAAATCCAGCAGGCCCAGAAGTTTCCCTAAGCAATGGAACTCTCAAGATCTGTTGTCAGATTTGTTTGTAAGAGTATGTCTGGAAGATATCATGAAAGTATAGATCTGAGGCTGTGGAATGGAAAGTCAAGGCCATATATTAGGTCTTAAAATCCATTTTCTGGGATCAATTTGCTGGAATTTCACATATGTGACTTCTGGATTATCTTCAAGCAGGCAATACCTTGTTTATTCTCCAAAATAACCTTCCCCAGTTCATTCTCTCTGTCATTCTCACATAACCTTGACTGTTAGGAGCTTGTCTGTGTAACATGAGGGATAATTTACAGCAGGGTCCCTGTTCCTGTTAGTTCTCGAGTCTTTGCCTTTGATTTTGATGCTTTATCTTCTGACATGCTTTATTTGTAAAAGGAGGTTGAATGTATGAGTTAAGGGTTTATATTTGCAAAACCCCCCACTATTAGAATGCTAGAGAAATCACAATTTATAGTTCACGCAAATGCAGCAATTCCTGAACTTCCTAATAAATTGGGATATGATTAGTCTTTTGAGAGTGGTTCTTGCCCACACAGTCTCAGAGATTTCTGAGTCCATAGCTTTTAGTTTCACCTAAGGAACTCTGAATTCAGAATGATTTTATCTGCCTTCTGCAAAGGAAGTTTCATTTATGGCAGTTATTTTCCTCATCTGAAGAAAATTCAAAGCCATTACTTGGTAGTGTTGAAAGGTGAATGGATAGGGCATTCCTTATATTCACTGTAGTTATGGTAAATATTCTTAAGGACAATGCAATGAATAGAAAGCCTGGACTTTAATTGACACACTAAAACATGAAAAGAGAGACCTGTTTCTCACTACTAGGAAAACAGAAGGTCAAGCTAATTAGTTCTCTTGATAACTTGCTTACTTCACTGTGGGAAAACTTGAATGTGTCTGAACAAAACTGGTTTGCAGTACAACAATAAATTACCTGCCAAAATCATTAAAGAAACATTGTGAAAATCACAAGCATAATGCACCTGAGCAGATGACAAGGTTCTGTTAAACCAGTGCATATTTAAAATTAGGTCTCATTTCTGCCTTAATTAATTCACCTTCATTTCTTTAATGAAGACTCTTGTGAATATTAACAAAGGGGGAGCTGAAAGTGTCCCAAGATTGCACTGGTTTTGCACAAATAATTCAACCAGTTGTTCTCTGGACAGATTAAACAGCTGACAGTCCTTCATCTAGTTGGTTTCCAAAGAGTGTGTCCCTGCACTGAAGCTGGTTCCATCTCGTAAGTTCACCAATGTATACCTCATAATTATGGAAGGTTAATGTCGTCTTCATAAGGAGAAATCAGTCAGGTTAATGTGTTGCAGAGTGAAGAATATTTACAGAACTCTCGTGACTTGAATCGTCATGGAAATTTTATGTCATGTATTCTATTAGATTAGTGAATGTATATTTGTTGGTTGGGATAGTCTAGTAGAATGACTAATGCTTAAAAATTTTTGTAGCTTTTTCCTGGAAGTTTAGCACTTTGCTTCCTTGTTCCATATCCTACAAACTTGGAGAACAGGAAAGCTGTCTCTGCAGTGTGATCTGGTATAGCCATGGTATGCTTTTTCTCACCACCCCGAGCTCTCTGGTTTTCCTTCCTGATCTAAATAGTGGTGGTATAAACCCAGTTGTGTGTGTAACAGTTCTCTTTTAACTGGTGGGTTTTTATACACTTTGTTATTAGCATATATCAATGTGAATAAAACAGGATCAGGATCCCAAAGTGCTGCACAAATGCCACTTTAAAATCTACACACATGGAAATCCAAGTCAGCACGTAGAGAGGGGAAGCAAAGACATAGATTTGTTATCTATGTATGGGAAGAAATCAAGCAATTTATTGTAGCTCCTATGGGAGAGCAAGTCTTAGAAAATAAGAAGTTGGAATTCAGGTTCCTGAAGGTGGTCTGATTCCTCAGCAGCAGAACTGCTTTGCATACTAATGTATCTAGTTCAAAACCCAGAATATTTCAGCATTATGGCTTTAACTGCTTTGTGCAGTGAAAGATAAGCCTCTGGGAAAGTACTCACATGCTTCCTGGCAATGGTTTTGGAGATATCTAGTCTTTTTAAATGAGTTACTTGTTTCCTTAAAGCTGTTCTGTAGTTTAAACCAAGAGTGGGTATAGATTTTGAAAATAAGAGTAATGTGCAGGTAAACTCATGTTAAAAAATGTTAAGTTTTTGAACGCACTTTTGGTTGACTTTCTGTTGCAAAAAGGGCAACAGAATATTTTAGCAGAAAGTTTTAGCAGAATATAGCACAATGTGTTTTAAACACAGTGGTTAGGATTTTTAAAATTTTTTTTTGCAAGGACCATTCTAAATATGAATATTGTAGGAAAGTATGTTTAATTTTAAGTTTCTCTTAAGTGTTTTTAAGGCCCAATTGCCGACTCTTTTGTATGAGGATCATTCCTGTTTGCAGTACAACCTAGTTTTGAAAGAGAAGGAAAAAAATTGTTTTAATTTTACTTGGTATTTGTGTAGCTAATCCTTCTCTTTTTACACTTTTCCACAGTATATTCCCTGCTGGTTCCTTCTGTTTTGGCTTGACATCTAGACTTGGATCATGCATAAACAACACCTGATGGTGTTGGTGGGACCTCTGCATACGTGAGTGTCCTCGCAGTAGTGCCCTGCTAGCAGTGATGACATTCCAGCCCCAAATTTGACACTGATACCTGTTCCAAAGACAGTAAGGAATGTTATTGCATACTTGTGTTTGAAAATACATGCATGTGATTTTAAAGTGTTTCCTTTTCTACTTAGTATGTCTGCAAGCCACCCCACCCCACACTGCTGGTTTAATTATTGACTCTGCAACTATCTATCTATCTATCTATCTATCTATCTATCTATCTATCTATCTATCTATCTGTCTATTTTTATTTTTATTTTTATTTTTGTTGATATATAAATTGTGTGTATATATAAGAAAAAATAGATGTTAGAACTGTGTGAATATCCTACTTTTTCATATTTAATAGCTGTATTTGTCTGTTGCTAAATTAATCTTGTAATTGTTTTTGATGTGTGAGAAACGACTGCTCANTTTTTTTTTTTTGCTTTTCAAACAAATCTAAAGAAGTCATTTTGCAGACTTTTTTCCTTGAGACCTTAGACAATTTTGTTTTAGCTGTTGTCAAGATAAATGGAAATCAGAGTTTCCATGTGTGAAAGCCGGTCCGAAGATCTCTCATTTGCCTCACAACCGTCGCCAAGGATAAGACAGAGACTGAAACACTGAAACCCCAAAAACTAATGCTAAATTTAAGCACAGGAATTCTGGCCTGGCTGAGATGGATGTTTGCCAAGTGTTATCTCCAGGTGTGCCTGCTGGACCAAAACTGGGATGCATTCCTGTGGAAACCAGTGTGCAGGGAATGGTGGCGCTGTGCTTCCTACAGAGGAGAGAAGGAATCATCTGTCCTGTACCTGTTCCCTGGTAGGAACTGAAGCATAACACCACAACAAACCTACCATGGTTGTGTGGTTTCCCCACCTCTTGGACGGCTGCCCCCCACTTTTGAAAAGACTATAAGAGACTAACAAGGTTAACTAAAATTTGAGATCTCCCCACCAGACAAAGATGAATCTGTTGGCAAGAGGACCATGAGGACTTTGTCTCATCTGTTGGCAGCTATTGTCCCCCCTCTTCTTCTTTTCTTTCTATCCTTTATTTTCTTTCTATCTCTCTCTTCTATCGCATTGTCGTGCTGTGGTACTACTCAATAAAAGTGTACTGTTTTTGATTAAAACTAAAATCCCTTGTGTCTTTTGCACTCCAAGATCAATAAACGAACCATCACAACCCCTGCTTATATTAGCAGATCGTGACACCACGTGCCATCAACAGATGTCCAGTCAAAAGATCTTCCTTTTGGCTGTGTGTAGAAAACACCGTCCTTGTACATAAGTGAAGTGGACTTGAACTGTATTATTACACTTTGCTGAAATTCTGTTACAAGTGGAACAGAAAAGGAAACCAACTGTTAAAAATTCAGCATTGTGGTTTTTGCTGATACAATCAATGACTTAGCTGAACAAATTTTATCGAGTAAACACTGGATAGTGATTACTGAAGTCACACTGTTCTGCATCAACTGAGCCCTATAACAGCAATACTTTTGCTGTTTGATACTCTGTTTTCTTCCTTAGTGAGCATTTTAATAAGAGAAGTGTACTTTAATATTGGATTTGGGAAATAAGTCTGTTATGGTTTTATTTTTCAGGAAAACTTTTTCTCCTTTGTTTACAAGCGGCTGCGGGGAAGGGGGAGGGTACTTCCCCCCCCTCCCCGGGCGTCCTGCCGCGNCTCCCAAGAAATGCTGCTCTGCTACTCAGCATGGGTCTCTTCTTCCCACAGCCCACAGGACTCCATCAGGTCCCTCCACTCCAGACACAGACATCAAATGTCCCACAGGATCACAGCCTCTCTCCTCCAGCACTTCCAGCGTGGAGTCTTCCAATCTTTCCACGGGTTCACAGGCAGAAGAATCTTTGCCCCTATGGCTCCTCACAGATTGCTGGGGCCCTATTCCAGTGTTTAAGGCATCTTCTCTTTCTCCTTCCCTCCGACCTTGGTGTTAATCAAACTTCTCATCCTCCTTTCTCTTAAGCTGCCATGATGTTCTGTCTAGCTTTTTTTTTCTTCTCCTTCTTAAATATGTTATCACAGAGGTGTTGTCGGCTGACCTTGACTAGCTTAGAGCAGAGAGAATTCCAGCAGCTTCTTAAAGAAGCCTCTCTCCTAGCCCATCCCAGCTAATAAAAAACTCTGGCTACTTAAAAACCACAACACCATGTTTGGACCAGAACACATGGCAAAATACAAAAAACTCCCTGCAGTTTGGGACCGGAAGTAGGCGGGGGAGAAGATGGACAAATGGAACACTAGGCTACACCAAATGGGAGCCAACTCGGATCCCTTCCCTGCATCACAGACTTTTGGTTTGGCCAAAGAAACTCACCCCATCCCTTTTGTTTTCCCCTGTCTACCTTTGGATACTTAGTTTAATTTTCTGGTTTCTATTTTGTTTGATAAGGATGTTTTTAACATAAGGGTGTTCTGAATATATGACATATATTTTTATTTTCTGTTTTAATAAAAGTTTTGTCTACCTTTATACTCAGACGAGTCTTGAAGATTTATTATTGAATTAATTTTAAGTCACTTCCACCGTCCCTTTTAAACGGGGACAAAGTCTTGTTTGTTAGGTTTGCACTGAAAGACAACAGGTAACTGTATTGTCCAAGGTAGTTATAAATTAGTACATTTAGCAATGACCTGCTTCCTATTTTCAAAGGAGGCAGCAGCATTATAGATGCCATGTCTCCATGATTCCCGATTTGAGGCCAACGTGGACCACTGATGGTGGTCAATATGGCCAAGACCGAGGTGCTGTTTCAAGGAGTCCTTGTATCTCCTCTTTGGGGCTCCCCTATTGCGGCAGCAGGTGGCGAGTTCACCATAGAGCACAATCTTAGGGAGGTGGTGATCCTCCATCCTGGAAACGTGCCCTGCCCAGCGCAGGTGTGTTCTCAACAGCATGGCCTCGATCCTGGTGACCTCTGCCTCTTCGAGGAAACTCACGTAGAATTAGCTTTGAGGAGAAAAGACATTGCAGAAAGAACTGTGCCTCATCAATACCACCCAAGGAGATTTTTAGCTGTGCATTTGTTCCCGGATTTCTCTATCCCACATTGGCCTTTATAGCCACCAGGGCGCCTGTAGCAAGTGTGGGTAGAGCCCTTCCCATATCTTCGTTTGCGAAGCTTAGCCATGATGCTTCCTGTTTTACTTTAAATCAAGTTTTGAGCCCACTGTTACAGAGCAACAGGCTGTAGAAGTTGTGCTGGGTGTGGAGTGGGGACCCTATGTCACTTTTCCCAGGTCTCTGACATGCTATGGACAGCTGGAAATGCAAAGATGGTTGGGAGCCCTGAGCTTTAACCTTAATGCAGCACTGCCTGTCCTAGCAGGCTGCCATTTGCTGACACTTAAAGTGCACAGTTTGCAGCTGATGCTAATTACATGTCAGTATTAAAAACAAATGAAGCATGTGTTCATGAAAAGCAGTGAGATGGGGGCCTGTGTGAGCAGAAGTAGATATAGCATCTCATGTGGAGCAGAATTCAAAATACCAGGTGTTGCACACACATCTAGGAGCAGAGAGAAATGAAGCTGTAAAGTTACAATTGCTTGCTTCTCTTTGCCTCTGAACCACAGAAAGAGTATGCCCATTTTAATGATGTTGTGGTATGAGTGAGGACGTCTCTGTGCACAATTCTTTTGCTGACTCTAGTAATAAAGCATTCTACCCTTTATTTATAGGACTGCCTCAAGGATCTGACATGAGGAATTGAGTGTGCTGCCAAGGTATTAAATGAAATTCCCCAGAAAGACGTTCAGTGCACTAAAAGAGCCTCAAAGGCAGAAAGGGAAGGAAATGGGCAAGGTAAGTCATACATAATGATCTTGGTTGGCATCCATTGATCTCATCCAGCATCCTTGGAGAGTGGAATATCCATAAAAGTCTTTTAAAAGTCACTCGGATATTCCGGATAGTGTTTGCACTCACAGACACGCATTGTGCAGCACTAAGGTTAAATATGACAAGCCGTTTTCTTTTGACCCAACCAATTAAATTATAAAAATAATATTTTTCCTCAGTCCATTGCTGTTAATCTGAAAAGTCAGCGAAGTAAAACATATTTTATCTTTAATATCTTTAGCTCTCTGCTAAAGATTTCCCTGGAGGCCAACCATCAATATGGGACTGTACTAGAAGATAGGAAAGGTCCCTTGAACTTCTGTTCTGTCTCCAGCACAGGCCAGTGAGAGATACCTGGGCTGAGTAGAGGAATGGAGCAAGCACACAGTGACTGTGATGCAATCAACCAGGATATATATCAAACTCAAGAATTGTCAGGAGTCAAGAACTACCTGAATCTTTTTGGTAGCTTGTTCTTTTAGTCAGGATTATGGGTGTGAATTTTATATATATATATTTCTAATCCTTCCTGTTCCCTCTTTCAGCAGAAACATAAATAAAACTGACATTTTATCATGTTCTTAAAAAACAAAAGTACTAAATTACGATGTTGATTAAGTGCTTTGAGCTGTGCAAACTGTACAAGAAATATTTATGTTTTAGTGTCTGATATGTGACAGTCTAACTTTGCTCTAGTCATTGATTTGGGTAACTAGCAAAAGGGTGCATCTGTGATTCTTTTTGTTTGTTTGCACCCTTTAGCTCTCTTCTCTAATTCATATAAGCGAGTGTATTTTATGTACTGTATTCATAGGCATTGGGTAGCGTTAAGGTGGCAGACATAAGACTTACGTTTTGAGTCTCATTTTCTTTTCACTCTTTGTTTTGGTAGGTTCAGATTGCTCTGGAGTACAGTAACAAATAGTACTTTCTCATTTGAACAGTTCATGTTGTTTTCAGCAGGAATCTTACCTTCCTGGTGCAGGTTTAGTGACTGATGTTATTGCTGAAAAAATTGAATTTATCTGTCTCTTTAATTTCAATTTCAATTAAAAATTTAAATCGACAACTTTGGGGGACACTACCTTCTTCACAGTGGCTAAATATTGTAATATTCACACTTCCCTGGCCCAAAATTATGGTGTATGTCATATGGATTAGTTTTTATGTAAATGCCATTCAGGTTTCCCCCCACTTGAAAAACAATGTAGTGATGCCACATGAGATGCTTTGCTGTAGACTTAACACAGAGTCACTTTGTTTACCGCTGAAGTGATTCTAGTTGCTAAGAAGGAAGTACAGCAGGTGTCCTGTACCAGACACAAGACCACTTTGGGGATCTTTATTCTTATAACTGACACAACTCTGTCTGCTTTGCAGGAGTGGCAAGCGAGGGCTTGGTTGGAATTTGGCCTGGTTAGGCTTTGGTTAAAACACCTGTGTAACACTAAATTAAAAAATTCCTCCAAGTTTTGATGATGAAAAAAAAAAAGTTTTGAACCCGAACAAATACTTCACCCTGTTCCATGACTTTTTTAACTGACTTTTTATTGATTGCAGAGGGAACTTTTAATACTGGTTTTTCTAGTGTTGGACCTCTTCACTAAACAGCTGCACCTAAATTTTAGCAGATGTTTCTCTATTTTAGGCTTTTTGAAACCTCTAAAGATTTTTTCCATTTAAGTACATTAGGACCAAATGTTGAATTACCAACAGTCAAGAAACTTTGCTTTTATCATAGAAATGCTTTCTAATAACAGAAAAGGCAATATTAAGGCCTTTATTATTGTCTTCTGGATCAAATTGCTACAAATTAGCCCATATTTAGTCCAGTAAACCAGTTCTGATTACTTTGTATCGAATATGAACGGTAATGAAGTGGCAGTTGAATGAGCTGATGAATTAACAAGTAGATTCTTTTACAGCTGGGAAGTGCTTTGATATACCATTTTTTATTTCCCCGCTGCACCATGTGCTAGTGTTAAGTGGGGCTTGTTGATGGTCTGCCTGCATTTGTGTGTGTGGACTCAGAGCAGGTCTGTTTTGATCCTGATACTAAGATGATGGGAACCATCACTTGCAGTGAGTGCAGCTGTTTGAAGCTGTGGTTCAGACACAGGACTTGCATTTCAAAGAGCAAATAAATAACTGAGCATAGGTAGCCGTTCCCTGCAGTTAAGTGAAATAAGTTTCGATTGGTGTTTTCATATTACTTGGTAAAGAAACTTATCAAGCAAGCCCATGCTTTCAGTTGTTTGAGTAATGATTCAGGTATTTCAATGGAGTAAGTTTGCAAACCCTACTGATTATTTTAAGGTTACCTTTTCCTTTTTCCTTCCTTCATTCCCCCCACCTTCCTGCTGTCTACTAGAGGGAGTAGTTCTTCATCCTCAGCTGTTGTATGCAAGCCCCACACTATCCCTTGGCAAGATGAGTTCAGCCTTTTGGGTTGTTCCATCCGGTGTCCTTTTTCTAATCTGTTGGTTGATTATGCAGAATTTGTAATAAAAATGCAGGAGCCTGCTCTTACACTGCAGTTATGATACTGTATTGAACTCATATGGCATTCCATTGTGTCCATGCTTTGGAGACCAGCTGGCCTTCCCTTGCACTGACATCCATGCTGCTATTGCTTTCCTGAGGAGGTGAAGCACATGGTTCAGGAAATCACTTGCCTTAGTGGCCATGCAGATACAAAAGAATGTTTTAAGCCTAGCAAACTTTATGTGTCTTTCAGGTACCTCTTTCTTTCTGAAAACAACACTCTGTGTGAAAAGAAAAAAGGTGCCCAGAAGGTTTCATGATAGAACAAAAACTAACTCTTAAAATGGAACAGTCTTCATTTGTATCCACTCTGCAGGACACTCAATGAAAATGTTCCAAGCCCTTTCTCTGATGAGTGGAATGACCTTTTCTGGCTCTGCAATCAAGTAGTCTGGACTTGTGCTTTCCTGACACTCACCATTTTATCTTGTTGCATAAGCTGAGAGAGGGGTTAGATTTAAAGGAGGAGTGGCCATAGAGATAGATCTCTGGCCAGGTCCTGCTGCCTTCTACTCCCCATGTATGTGTCAGGTGTAGTTTTACTGGAGAGGCTGAGGAGAAATTTGCTATCCAGAAGTATCCCCTGTTACAATGCATTTGTCCAGTGTTTCTAGAAGCTGACAGCATTCAAGCAGTTAGGCATGGGACATGCTCACATTGAAACTGAGCTGACAATCCTTGCTCAAAAGACAAGGGCTATTAGATGGTCCTCAGTGCTAGGCTAATAATTCCATGCATTTCAGCCAGCTTGGAGCATGTCCAGAGCACACCTGGGGCCTGCTCACAAGAGTGTGTGGCCACCCTTACAACAGAAGGGGTAAAATACATTTCTTTCCCTAACTGCTTACATCTAGGGACTGATTTTTCTTCCTTGATGAATGACTTTTCTCACCTTTATAATGATGAAAATTCTTGTTCCATATCTGGATTTCTAATTTTTTATGTGAAATCTTGGATATGAAAAGTCCGTGGTGATTGTGAAGTTTGATGTTGTTCTACTGGATTAAAAACCTTTGTTTTACTTCATCTACCCCTTTGCAATTTCTGCAGCCTCATCATGGAATCCCTGAAAACTTGGTAGAAGATCTTTGCTGTAGTCTTTGATTTGTAACTAAAAGACATAAAGGCCATTTATGTGCCAGCCTGGACCCCAATATGGGTTATGCTGAACGTAGCATGAGAATTTTTGTCACAAACGCTAAATATCTACTAAAGTTTTGACTTTATCTGTACAGAATTAAGGAATCTGTTTGGGTATATGGGTATGAAATATTCTGCTTCGAAAGAGCTAAAGCGTGTTCTTCCTAGAGGAATGTTATATCCTTGAAGGAGAAGAATCTGAGGTGCAGAAGTGAGGAAGGTAGGGAATGGAGCTGTGTGTGCAGAAGAGGTTATGGCCGTGTGAGACCAGTGGTGATTCACTGACCATTTCCTGGGACAGACACTGATTCCCTAGATCAGCCAGCAATGTGGCCCCTGGGAACCTGCAGAGCTGTTCACTTTTGGGGCCATATCTGGCAGCATCCTGAATATCTACCCCTTATGGGTGTCTCTTGTTTTCTGAGCTGGGAAAGGCTCTGGTTAGATGCTGAAGATTAGGAAAAGCTAATGATTTATTCTGTTTAGATGGACTCAAAGTTCCCTGAATTCTGATGATAAATGGGACTGTTGTTGGAAGAGGCTGCCATCATTTAATGACAGCATATGTTAAGTTTATGTGTCATTGGGAAAAATAACCCACTAAAAAACCAGCTTTGGAGACAACTGCTTAAAACAAGAAACTGAACTGATGGGCAGTTGGAGAGAGGCCATGGCAGAAACAGTAAGGGATTTTGTTTATTTAAGGCACTCAACTGGCAATTTCTGCTTGGCTACATTTTTCTACTCCTGTCATATAAATTAGAACATTTCCATTGAATGCAGGAAGTCAGTGCATGTGATAAATTGGTGCACCGTTTCACAGAATAAACAAATTTATTTTCTTCATACATAGGTGTTAATATCTTCCACGCTAATTCAGAATTCTTAATGAGTTTTTGGTCGTCATTTTGGGAACAAAGCCAGTTAGAGGAATGTATTTTAAATTGAGGAAGAATGTTTATGAAGGTAAGAAATTATGGCAGTGGCAGAAAGATTATTTGTTTTCCGAAATAGTATAATGTCGGACCAAACACTGATGAAATTTGTGCCAACTTACATGAATTGTTTCAACTGTAAGAACAAGAGAATTGAAACTTCTTTTCATCTTGAATGTCACTCTGATTTAGATTAGGTGTGTTTAAAAATGAAAGCTAGTACATGAAATTTATTTTTTCACCCTTACATTGTGGCTTTTTCTTGAATTTTTTTCTATACTAGATTTTTCTAGGCACATGAATTTGTTTTAAGAAAGTTACTTGTAATTGTAGTTGCTGAATTTCTACTGTCTTGCTCGAATGTTGGGTCAAGCTGGAACCCCTTTAAAACTCTCAGAAATTTGAGTTTATTTTTAAACTGTTTTAAATGCACCAAGGACCTGTACTTTTGCTATTAGAAGGGAGAATAGAACATTAACTTTTATTTTTTAAAAGGCAATTCGTATAGTAGTATGGCCGTTTCTTACAGGGACTATATGCTAACTAATTACTTCTGTCAGCACGGTATTACTGTGGTAAATCAGTTTTTCGCATGTTAATGATTTTATTACTGAAATGATATTTCAAAGCCCAAATGTATCCATAGTGTTGGATATATTTAGTCAAAGTTTTCAGGTTCTCTATAGGAAAAAATGAGATGTCTAAGTGAAAACAGTCCTTGGAGATGTTACTTAGAAGGAATATTTTCTGTGGCTCTCCTCTCTTCATATTAGAAATTTCCCTGGAGGAAAAGCTGCAAAATCCAAATGATCGTATTTAGACACGAACAGAATACAAGGCATGGGCTGTATCAGGTTACCATGCCAAGTAATGATGCTTGGGTTTCTTCCTTTAACACTAGTGGAAACTTAAAATTTTATTTCTATTGTATTTTTATATTGTCAGTTACATCCAGGAAGGTGAAAATCATTGTTTCTAGTTTCTAAGAAGTACAATAAGAAAAAAAGTGTTTAAAAGCATAGAGGGCAGAAGTCCTGTACCTAAGTGAACAGATAGTGCTGTTAGTGTGAGTTTGCTGCAGTCACAGACCCACAGGTATGCTGAAGCTGCTGCTCTCTGCAGTGTCCCCCTGCAGTGGCTTTGGTGTC
Organism: Calyptomena viridis; assembly: GCA_013390005.1. Lineage (NCBI taxonomy): Eukaryota > Metazoa > Chordata > Aves > Passeriformes > Eurylaimidae > Calyptomena > Calyptomena viridis. Next base: position 89,258 of record WEIV01012989.1, on the reverse strand, counting down.
CCTTCTGGTCTCTTAAAATACAGATGTGCAGCAAAATGTGTGTCGTGCTTCCCCTTCACATTCCTGTTTGCAACACCATCGCAAACAGCTCTGAACAGCAATAGAGCTGTTCACTCTTACAGTTTGTTTTTTGGGGTTTTTTTTTGAGAGAGATAACAAGCAAGATGAAACACATATTTCTGCTCCTACTGGGTACATGTTGTTCTTTTGTAAGCTGGGTGTCACATTTGAGGCCTTATCCAGATCCAGTAAAACCTCCTCGCACACAATGTCTGCTTTTGCAGAGCATTTAAGAATTGCTTGTGTTCAATTAGGCTTGCTGACCTTCTTACCACATGGTGGGTTTAGTTCCTGCTTCAATAATTGCTTTATCAAACCTCTTGAACAGTGAAGCTTTACACATTCTTTTGAGTGACTTTTTTCTCCTCGTCCCTGTGTTGTCAATGGGTACCCTGGATTCATGCCTGATCATCTGCACTCTGTGAGGTTGTCTGCTATCATCTCAGGCTGTGACATGCAGCTCTGTGTAACTTACCTCTGCCTACTTTGTGACACCAATGTGACTTTGTTCTGGGAGTCTGCTTGTCAAAGTTACTTGGGATTTTTTTGTGTGCACAGTACTAACCCTTCTGAGGAACATCAGTTGACCAAATGTGTCTGATTTTCATACAAGAAAACAGTTGTCTAGAAACGACACAGGATTCTGGAGTTTGTTTTTTGTGGCCTTTTTTGTTGATGTTCATTTAAATTTCTAGTTTGATTAATGGGATTAAGGTGCTTTGCAAGGGTTTATGCTACTGTGAACTGAGATGTTTTTCCATTCCTATGTACATGCACACTGTGGAGGAATGGTTAGCTGAGAGAGGGCACGTAGACCTGATGCAGCTGAGAGAAGTCACGTAGACAGGGTGCAGCTGGTCTACTAGCAAGACAATGGGAAGTTGAGAAAGAGGTGGAGCAAGGACCTTAGATATAACAATTACATAAAATAGGATAGATAAAAAGTAGAAGTCAGCAGAAAAGCTAGTGAACAAAAGCCACATAGAAAACTACAAGAATACAAAAGTAGGAGGGGTAAATATTTTAAAGGTAACCAATAATGAGCTTCGCTTTTGCAATATATATGAGCTTCATTATGTATGGTGTAAATGTAACTGCTTGCTTGATAAAGATTGAGTCTTGCTGATCAGTCGTATCGATTGCTGCATTTCTCCCGCCGACCACAACAGCACACGATTTCCTTTTCAGAGGGAGACTTGCCAAGCTCTGTATCAGGGTGTGGCTCTGTGAAGGGAGGATACTTGGCAGGGTTTCTGAAACTTTTGTTTAAAAGTAAGAGGGTCACTTAAAGATCAGTGTGCCCTAGGTGAGGAGGAAAGACATCTGCTTCATGTGGAAGGAAGACTGTGAAGTATTCTGCAATCAGGGAAATGGAATTCTCTCTCAGGAGCACATATAGCTCAGTCCCTGAATGACTTGGGACTCTGCAATTGGTTCCCAGAGTAAGGATGCTTCCTTCTCATATGTATAGAAAAGGAGAAGGTATGAATTAATTTTTTTTTTTTGGTGACGCTCAGGGAGAGGAATTTTCAGAAAACTTAAAAGACACCAAAGGAAAATGGTGGGGGGTTGTCTTTTCGGGACTCAAGAAACTAAACTGAGCAGGGTACCAGCAGACAACAGCACTGGAGACTCTTGTGCTTGCAGGGAAATGCGTCAGCTGAGATATTCCAACAGGCCTTATCTCATCTGTCTCTACTATAATTATCTGTCTTGGAAGCTCAGTGTACTAAGGCAGGATGACTACAGATGTTATCTGCTACTCGATGGAAAAACAAGCATTTTAAAACACAAACAAACATGGTGGTTACAGTAATCCTCTTTCCCCAAACCAGTTTGCAATCATGCAAACATAAACAAATTCTATAGAATTCTGAGCAAGTGTAATCTGCTTCAATTCCAACAGAGTGGATTGCTGCTTTTCATAGCTTTAGCTTATGAAATCTGTAATGTAATTATAGTGTAGAAGTAGCAAGAATGGAAGGAATTTAGCTTAATGTGCAAGAAGTTTTCCAGTGGGAGATAAATACAGATATTGCAGGAAACTTGGCAGAAACAGGGCAATGCATACACTGAATGAAACAAATATTCTGACTCAGAGAGGGTGCTAACTCCTTTCTGAGCAGGCAGCACAGGAAGAATGCATTGGAATTTTGCCACCTCTTTTTACAAAGTGAGTGAAACTTGCATGACTGGCTTCTTGTCTGAGGTGTCTGAGGTGGGTGAACTCTGTTTGTCCCATCAGAGAACCTGGAACAGAGCTGAGAGGAAGGTTGGTGGAAAAAAAGCCATGCTTTGCTTTCCTCATCCTCAAACACAAGAGCCAAATTTAGTACTGGCTGCACATTACGTGAGCCTCACTGGTTTCAAGCTACCTGGTAATGGCCTTGGAGAGCCACCTGGGAAAGTTTAGAATCTTTCCTCTTTGGCTACTCTAATGCACTGGTCAAAAGCCGGTGAAGAGAGCTACTGCTGTGCCAGTGGGGACCTCTCCTTCCCCTGCTCTGTTAAAGAAAGTTGCTCAGTAAGGGCATGTGAATATCCCTTTTCTGCCAGTTGCAAGGGATTTTGTGAAGGACTGCATGTGACTGCATGAGCCTTGGGGAGGCTGTGGAGTGTGAGGAGGGTAATCATGGCTGGTATAAGTGACTATACTTGGCCTGATGCCCAAAAGCATAAACCATTGTGGCAAGACTTGATATGTTTTTTAATGATTAGAACTACAACGATAAATACATTCTTCACATCTCTTGTAGCTGTCACAAATAAATTATGATAGGAAGTGTCTTTCTCTTGAAATATTTGAGTACTGTTAGTAATGCTCAGTTCTATATAGCAAGAAACTGAAATGCATCCATAGATATTGGCAACTACTGCAGGGCACAAACAGGACATTTGACTTGTGCAAAGAGTTTGCTAATACACATAATAATGCAAACACTAAATAGTAATAAATAGTTTGATACATCACAGAATATTCGGAGTTGGAAGGGATCATTGAGTCCAACTCTTAAGTGAATGGCCTGTACAGTGATTGAACTTGGTGTTATCAGCACCATGCTCTCACTATTGGACATGAAATCCTCTGATTTGAAGTGCTGGCCCCTCTTGTCAGAAGAAGGAGGCCAGCTCAGCTGCTGGAATTCAACATTGTTCTGTTCTTTTGGAGTTTCATGGAGTTCAGGGATCTTATGTTCACTGATGTTTCCAGCTCTGTGGGTTCAGCTGCAGCAGCCACATCTCTGTGGGAGCTTCCTGTATCTGACTTGACGAATATAGGTAACTGTATTTGTGATTTCTGGTGTCTGGTTGTCTGAGAACTGTACAGGAGTTTGGGATGGGAAGAGTAGAGGAGAGATCTGGAGAGAGAGAAAGATGAAGTCATAAGGAAAAGTGGAGAGAGGGTAAGTAATTTTTGGTGTCTGAGCAGAATATGGATGAGTTGTTTGGGTATAGGGGGTTTTTTTGATTTGATTTTTTTTGTTTAGTTTTTTTTTCAAGTGGCTTGGTCAAAATATGGTAGAATTCCTAGTTCAGCACTGGAAAACATTTGTGCTGTACTCAGTGTTCAGATGTTGCCGCAGTGCCTTCCCAGATGGCTGCTCCTCAAACCCTGCTCGAGCCCAGGCTAGCTGGCAGCCACCTTTGAGGGCCACAAGGCAGATGTCTGGGCACCAGAGCACTAAACGTCTCTCCACAGGGGAGACTGGGCACCCCGGCGACTCTGGAGCCACTAGTTAGGTGGTACGTCCTGCCACACACCTCGCAAGGGGTTTCTTGAGTGTGGCCAGTTCGCCAGTCCTTAACCAGCGCTCCAGGAGGAAGGACCTTTGGCTACTGCCCGCTGAAGGAAGCAGAAAATGACTCTGAGTAGGGTGAAACAGAGCTCAGTTTATTGGGGGTCCAACCCCAAGGAGAGCCTACGCCAGAGAGTGCCCAGGACCCTTGGGCTTGACCTTATCAAGGGGGTGCAACTGAGGGGAGGGGAGAGGAAAAGGACCAACCAGGGATAAGGGAAGGTGGGGTTTGGGGGTGACAGACAGGAGTAGAAGCCAGAGGCCTTCTACTCAAACCTATCAGGGATCGAGTAACTTGGATTGACAGGGAAAGGACTAGAAGAAGGGGAGGAGCTGGGGTACAAATATGGGATAGGGAAGGAGGGGTCCGGGGGGGGGATACAACCGAGGGAGGGGATAACAATTCCAGGAGCAACCAAGTGGGAAAGGGGAGGGAGACTGGAGCAGTCCATTTACAGATAATATAACTGGGGGTTAACAGAACTGTACATTAAAACTTTATAGATATATAAAACCATAGAAAGCACCGTCACAAGATGTGTCTCAAAATTGGCACCTTTGTGTGTCATATAGCTGGGAAAATCAAACGTATTTAGAAAATACTCTTCTCTGCCAAAAACGGTCAGTTGTATTTATAGGCAGTGGCTGGATCTCACCTCCTCAGAGGAACTGCAACTCCATCAGCATTACTTTTTAATGTTGTGTGATTTGACCTGTCCTGTGTTGTTGCCATTAGCCTTGAGGCTTGTTTTTAGTCTGTGCTCTGTCCGTGCCAGCAATACAGGGCCTGGCTGTGAGCTGGCTCTGAGGCCAGGCAGGTGTGCAGTGAGTAACACACTCTGTGTGGTAACTCCCTGCTTCAGCTGCAGCAGTGGCATGAAACCTGGCACCAGGGCAAATCCTCTCACTGGAACCCCTGTAGTCTGCAACCTCTTCTTCACTGCTCTTTCCCATACTGACTTCTTACATGTGAATGAAAAGTGATTTGGAGTCTTTCCTGATGCCATGGAAGTTCACCTACCTTCATATCAAACAGAATTGGCTTCTGTCATGGGCTGGGGGAGTTGTGGGAATGTGTCCTGTACTCACTATGGGCTGTGTGACCTCCCCAGTCAAAAGGTTGCCCACCCAGCAGAAACAGTGACATCTTCAGTCTGGAAGACAGGGACAGGCATGAAAATTGAGCAGCAGCATTCATTCTTCAGGATTTCAACCTTCACAGAAATTGAGGTACAGAAGTACTAGTTATATTTACATCACTGTTAATCATATTCAGGCAATCAAATAGAATCAGGCAATCAAAAAGAAAACAAAGAAAAGTAGTTTCAAATTTATTTCCACTATGTATTAAATACTAAACCTCTCTATACAGGCACTGTGTCAGTGCTGGAGTGGCTTTAATTTGCTTTACATGTTCAACAGCCTTGAGGTATTTTCAGTTTTAAATGAGAGGTTTCACTCGAGGGTTTATAACACTTTCAACAGAGAAGCCCATATGCATGTTTACAGCTGAAATGTTTCCAGGCTTTTGATTAGCAGGTTATTTTGTAATTGTTCAGCTGTCGATGCTCTCGTTTCACTTTAAAGCACATGTTAATGACTTGCATCTGGAATCAGAGAGGACTCTGGATGGATTTCTGGTGTTTTCTTGTATGGCTACTCTTGCCTTCCTTGAGATGGTGGAGGAAGGGCATTAGGACAAGATGGCAGTGAATTAATGTGCTGGCTGTGCATTTAAAACTACCTATTCTTGGCATCTGTGTCCTGGTAAAACCGGCACATCAGCTAGTCCACAGGCAGTGTGCCACACAGACAGATGGCTGTGGGACCGAGCAGCCAGGAGGAGACACGTGACTATCAAAAGCATTTGTTGAGGGCAGGATACCAAGCCAGAAATGTCAAAGTGGTTTTCCACCCAGAGCTGCTGAACCTGTATCCAAGAGAATGTCATTGCTACTTCAGCTCAGGGCTGGATCAACTGCATAAAGGTAAAGCTGGCATTCCCAGGTCATAGACAATGAATTTCTGGAAAGCCTTACATCAAATTTTACCTGCCACAGGGCACAAAAGGGAGAAGACTGTCACATTGATCCTTGTCTCTGTAGGATCAACAGTAGTACATTCTGACCTGGTTTTTGGTTAATTAGGTAAAGGTGTTCTTGGGTTACTTTATTTTTTTAAACCTGAGCAATATTGCTGTGGTTAGAATCCTTTGGCAGCCTCACATATTAATGCTAAGATACGAAATGATGGTGATAATGTCCATGTTGTAATAGTCAAGTAAACTGCTGATCAGCTTTGTCAGGGCAATGGAGTGGGACTCCAGCCCTTTGCTGATGGAACACCACAGTGCATGGAATTATTGTGCTTCATCTTCACAATTGCTAGGTTTTGACAGAATGTTCTCATTGGAAAGCAAATGGTAGGAAACTTCTTCCAATTCTATTTATATAATTAGATTTGAAAGACTATTTTGAAACCCATTAGTTTTTTGAAAAAGAACTTTACAGAAAACTCTAGTTTAGTAAATCTGAAACACAGCTGGCACCTAGAGAATTATTGTCTGTGGTGAACTGTGAGTCCACAGCATGTAGTTTTAAACTGTGTAATTACATTGATTAGTTTTATTCAGATAAAAATCAGATCAGTGTCTGATAAAATGAGGACGTTTTATTTTGTGACATAAGAGTATTTTCATGTAGTAGGTTTCAGAGTTTGTTAGTGCCAATATGCTAAGAAAATAAAATTGCCTACAGTCATGTAGGACAGTTGGAACACAGTGAGTGAATCTGTGTTCAGACAGGAACAGATCCCACATGCTTTAGCCTGGATTGCCATACTTTGCAAAGGGAAGTCTTTGAAACTGTCAGTCTCTCACCTAAACACTTAATTATATTGCAGTGATGCCAGAGGTGCCTCCCAACAGGGAATTGGTTGCACAGGGAGGTGGAGCTGGTGGAGCAGGGACTGATAAGTGCCCAGCTGGGTGCAGCTTCCCTGACAGCAGCAGCACCAGTGGAGTCAGAGTTTTCATCTCTTACCACTGTGCTGATCTGGCTTTCTGCATAGTGCAGTCTGAGAAACCTGATCTTTGTTTCCTGTATCATGATCTTAACTTTCCCATTTTGTATTAGATTATAGAAAAATGAAGACTGGGAAAAAGCCTTGTAACTTGTTATAGAACCTGTAACTTTCTGTTCTGATTCTCTCCCCTTTTACATTTGACCTAGGAAAACAAAGTCTATAATTTACATAAGGAAAGATGTAACATCCTTGGAAGATGCAACAGCCTCAGTAATATCAGAGTTAAATCTACATATTTTTTCCTGTTTAATCGAATTTTAAATAAAATGAAATTTAATTGATACTCTTTAATAAAGTAGGGTGTTTTCATATCAAGCACTGTTTTAGCCTTAATAATTCAGCTAAGGTTCTACTGTTGACCTGTTTTCTTAAATTTTATTGCATGTTGTTATGTCATCATAGTATTATGACTGAGGAGTGCTGTTATGGATCTTCCAAAGTTAAAATAACTCCATAAATCTCCTTCATTCCAGCAATATGTTAATTAAAAAAATGTGGTGTTCTTGCCTTTTGAACACAGACATTCATTATTTTGCTTGATGAAGTGACCTTAGCCAGAATTTGCTCATGTCCAAAGGGGTAAGCTTGTAACTCAGTAAATGCTAATTTTAATTAGTCAGACACACTCAGGCTCTCTGTAGCTTTGAAACATTTGAATTCAGTTTTGATGACATTATTCTCAGGGAGCATGAAACTGACGCACGTAATTCTTGTTAGCATTTTACTTGAAGTTGACTTCAAACATGTGTTCATTGTGAGTTGTTAGACTGCCTTCATCTACTGGGAATCCAAGCTGCCTATTTGCCTTTTTTTTTTTAGTTTAATTACTACTGCTATTATTGTTTGTAACTCCCACCTGGGAGCCTGTGCATGTGGTAGGTGGGCCCTTCTTCTACCGAAGCCTATAAGGAAAAAAACCCCCAGTTTTTAGTATAAGCCTCAGAATTTCTTTCTTGGTTTTGTCTTACACAAAACTAACTTCTTTAAAGGAGGTATTCTATTTTTATGTCAAATTAATTTTTTTACTTTTCATTTTCTGTGATTGTGACAGCCAAGTATATTCTCACAAGTTAGAATAGGAGCACTAGGGTCACCTCTCTGCCCAGCTGTCAGCTTTGAGGTCCAGTCTTGTGTGCCAGTTTGCTTGAATGAAGGAGCACAGATTTTGGCACTTTGCAGCAGAAAGAGAATCTTTCACATAGGCAATTTGTTTCTTTGTCTGTGCTTCAATGTGTAGTATCATATCTGTTGGTCTAAAGGACGGTATTATGTAGTACTGTGTATGTTCAGGTTCATACAAAGCTGAAAGGATTCATTGCCAGTGCTGTAGTTACTGTTTTAAGTTACTATTAGACATCTAAAAATAAAGGAAGAAGAGTTAGAGAGCATGTAGATATCTGGTAGTCTATCATAAGTCTCTGCACTGGTTCGTTGTCTGACTGAATTAATGAGCTTTGGTGTCCACCAAAACGTTCCTAGCAGAAATGACTCTGCAGAATTTTTTTTGTTATTACTTCCCATGCTCTAAAGACAAATGAATACTCTTGTGGCACATGAACATGCCTCCTCATGCAGAGCACCATTGGTTTGGCAGAATTCCTTGGTTTTGTCTTCAATCAATATGTTATAGGATGCCAACTGTAGACTAAGGCCTTGATTTTTGGACAGAAGCAGCCTGTTTGTAGAGTAAGAAATATGTTTGCTGAGTGCGTAAGATGTGACTTTTTCCCTAGATAAAAATATTGGGTTTCGGGTTGCAGAGATAGGTGGCCCAGACTCCATTTTGGGGGTGCAAAATGGAGACCTTTATTGCCGGGCTTGCAGAGCCCTTTACAGCCTCGTTAGCACAGAAGCAGTGCACCCGCTGCCGCCCTGGATCCCTCCACCACACACCTCCCACAGTTCCCAGTTTCTCTATGTCCTCCACCACTGTTCTCGTGGCTTGTGTTACAGCAGGTATGACATCTCATCCTGGCAAGCGACAGCCAAAGCTCTCACTGTCTGCAACATTGGGGGTTCTTTTGTTTGATTGTGGTAGAATAGTAGTTCATTAATTCCTCTATGCAGTCAGTAGTTTGTATATTTTTGATGAGTTTTTTTAAGAAACAGAGAAGGTTAAATTCTCATGGTAGTTTGTGTCATACCATAGTAAGGTAATATTTTCTTGCAGAGCTGGAATGAAAGGATTGGCTGAGTGTAGGAATAATGCTGTTCTTTGTTAAGCTGGAGCTTTAACTGTGGTTCTCTTCCTCCAGAGTCTGGAAGGAGCTGTAAAGTTAACAGTCATTTCTCTGCAAAGTTTACTTCCCTTCTGAAAATGCTGGAAAAATTTCTTGGTGTGATAGTGAGTTTTAATACTTCTTTAATTGGGGAGAAATAAACTAATTTCCTCTACTGCTCTAAATTGATTCATGCTCTGTATGGTACTTAGTCTTAAATGCTTTTCAGTTGTTACTTGCAATGTTCTCATTAAATGTAAGTGGTTTTGTTATCAATGACATAGAAATTGGATTCAAAATACTTTGATATGGCACTGAGAGTAAATAAATTTGAGGAAAAAAGATATCTGAGTTTATGTAGTGTCTAGTGACAGAGGACTTGAAGCTCGTGGAAGTCTTTGGCATCTGGACTTGGCTACAGCAACCCCTTACCATGCAAATACCTTTCATTTCCTCATGTCTCTAGAGCTCTCTGAAGTGCAATCAATAGTCCAGTCCAACCACCATGGACTGGAAGTTTTAATCAGGTCATTGTATTGTTTGCACCTCATGTGCATGTGAAATTTTACAGAAAATACAGCAAAAATTTGCATACAGGTTCAAGAGTTATCAGGTGCCTATGAAATTTCACCAGGTAATGGGCTAAATGAAGTGCTAGTTCCTGTGAAATCTTTCTTAAGCTTTCTTGCTTTTATTCAGGAGAGATTATTGCATCTGAAATAGTACAAGCCTTCTGTAAGGGTACAATTTTGAAGCCCTTAGTAGAATTTGCATTCCTTGAAGTTTTGCACTTGTACTTGAGACAGAGAAATCCTGTTTGGGATTATGTGTTGGTCACTTGATGGTGTCTTAAAATCATGTGCAGTGTCTGCACATGGATTCATGTTCTTGGCATGTTTGCCCAGTAGAAGTGATGGCAGGGGATTCTCTAGCTGTGATTTCCCTGTGTATGGGCAAATTTCACTAAATTTGATTACTACACTGTCTCATTGGCAGATATACTTCATAAATGATCCACACATAAAATACTTTAGTCTTTTGTTGTAAGAGAAGGTTTGGGACTTGTTTCTCTGAAAGTGCATAATTAAAGAAGAAAAATAGGTATACAACTGTAGAATAGGAGAAATTGAGGCAAACATGCAAAAGACAATGACAGAGATGAGCATGTATCTCTGCTGAATCCAGTGTTTAAGGGGCCTCATGTGATAAGATGGGCACTTAGAAGTTCACTTTCTTTGGGGTTTTTCTGTGCTGATAGGCTGTGGCTCATCATGGCAGTGTAAGCTGTGTGCTCAATACCACATGAGACACAATTCGTCTCCTGCAGAGTGTTTCTTCTTCGAGCAGGAAACATAGGTATTTTTTCTAAGTATCCATGATACCTTTAACATTAATAATAATTAATAACTCACTGTTGGTTTGTCTGATTCACTTCTGTTAGATTTTACTCTGTCCTAAGCTAGCACTGTTATGGGAGGAAACATTCTGCTTCTGATGGCTTTGTGTTACATGGATCAAACTATCAGTTTTCCCTTCTCTCTTGGTTTATCTGATCAGAGTGGTCACATCATATCAGCTCTCCATCAGGTCTCTGATCCACTTCCCAGGGTGATTTCAAGAACATCCATCTTGATGTAAGAGGGTGGAATAGCCAGAAGAGATCAGAGGCATGGATAAGGTAGAACTGTTCCTTCTGGGATCAGGACCAGGTTACAATGGGGTAACGTGCTGAGACACCTGCAGCGCTGGCATCACCCCCTGTGCTGTGATGAATTACAGGGAATGGTGTAGATGTTGCACAGAATGAACAGCAAACCCCATAAAACAGCAGCACTGTTAGGGATAGGAGGGAGAATATTGTCCTTTACATCTCTACACCTTAACTTCATGGATAAACACATGGACACCCAACCTCTTAGCCAAGTGGAAAGAAAATAGGCTACTGCAGAGAATGCATGGGCCTTGCTCTGAGGCTTGGGTCAGCCTGTGAGGACATTGCACCAGCCTCTTCATTGTGTTCCTGGTCATGTATATGGCTGAGAGTGTGGTTTGTGATCTGTCAGGTGACAAAATAGGTGTGCAGCTGCTTCTGGATGTGCTCACTGGTATCTCATCACAGATACTTTCTGCAGACAGCAGCGAAAGCAAATGTTGATCTCTGTTTAAACCATTCCAGTGCTAGAAGACAGTTGAATGACTCAGTTGGCTGCTGCACAAGAGAACTAAAGACTTTGAATGCTTAATTTATTTTATTTCATAAGGACACTTCTGGGGGCACATTAGACTTCAAAAGACCTTTCTTCCTCTTTCGTTCATGCAAAAGAAATAAAAAGTTTCCCTTGTGCATATTGCTTTAGGCCCATTTTTCAAAATGACACATTGTAGTGCTGCACACATCACTTGTGATGCATTGCTCTCTCTCCACAGAGTTCCTCCACTTTATGATCAAAATAAAGCACTTGAAATATGTTCTAGTCTGCTGGGTGGGAGAGAGTACAAAATGCTGGAGGGGAACCTTTAAGTAGTATCTCTCTGGACTTATTTGTAAGATTGCACTATTTTTCCCACAACCCATTCCCTGTTTCTCCTCCTCTTTTCCTTCAAATATTCTGACTGGTGCTGACAGAAATGATTATAGCTTATGAGTGATAATATAATTCAGTTTTCCTCAAGGAGAGACGCTATCAAAGAAGGGTTCTTTTTTAAATATACTGGTTGAAAAGAGCCATCTTTCTTCCTAGAAGAACAGTTATTAATCTCTTACCAGCACATTTTCATATCATTTTGGACATTTATTTCCATGCTGTGATATTATAAACCCCGGCATTTTGTGTCAGTTTTGATGCAGTGCAACATGCTGGAACATGAAAAGCCGTAATTACCACTGTGGTCATTTGAATTGCTAACCAGATCTTGACATTTCTAAATCGGACAAATTTCTTAGTGATCCAGAAGTAAGCCTGGGTGTGACATGAGCTGCATTTCAATTAGGCAGCTCAACATTTAAAAAGAAAACATGGAGCACTTAAATCCCCAAAGCACTGCTAAAATCAAGAAGTGTTTTGATGCTTTTTTTATTGCCTCCTCTAGACTAAATGTTTTGTTTGTGAGGATTTGTTGATAAAATTCTAGTTTCTGTTCGTTTTGATGCATTGAATTGTTCAAGAAGACCTCTTTAAGAAACTTTTTCTGCAACATTTAACTCTTTCTAAGGGATACACCTATAGCAACCTGCTCTGAGGTTTGTATGTGAAGGTGCTGTGTACCCTTCCAGGTGTGAGGTCGCAGTTCTCCTGAGGATTTGGGTCATGGACTTCATTCTCTGCAGCCTGTTCATTTGGGTTTTTTGCAGTGTAAGCCCCATAACTGAGTTTCCAAGGTGGCTGGAGAGACCTCAGTTTTAGCTGGGGATCCACACTGCTGCTGCTCTGCTGGCTGGTGTTGCCCGGAGGGGTTATGTTGTTAGGGCCCTGCATGTGCACGGGCTGGGAGGGGGGAATGTGACACAGAGAGAAAAATGTTCAAGTGATTGACAAGTCCTACAAATGAAGGGTGTGACACCCTGTGGCATCATAAGCTTTATCTTTGAACGAGTGATTCAGGCACTCTCACTATCCAAAACCAGTAGCATAAAATATGGATCTTCATTTGTTTAAAAGAAGATTCATGTGCTTTTAGCCTATTGAATCTGTGGCATTAATAGCTAAAAGGTGTCTCTCAGACTGGGGACTGGAGAAAACCATACAGCAATTATCTTGTAAGTGTAAGTGGAGAGAATGAAAAGAAAGAATATTTACTTTTATTCTGCAAAGCAAGTGGGAGTTGCAAAAATATTTTCCACTTCGATTCAGTAATTATGGAAAATACTAGAGTAGATGAGGAAAGAAAGCAGGAAAGAAATTTACATGTATTTGAATCAGTGAGAAAGACTTTTATACGATTACCTTTTTTTTTCCTCTTCTTATTCGCTTGGAAAACTTTGTAGCTGAAAACCTGAAAAGTCTGATTTTTATTTCTGCCCCATCTTCTTTTTTCTTTTAGAAGTGCCACAGAGTTTTCCACTAGAGAAAAGGTGAATTCTTGGCTCAGTCTGGGAAGGTCCGTTGTTCTTTTTCTCTTGTGGACAAAATAATAATTTTCCTTAAGCTGCAAGTCTGCTTATTGAATGAAGGAGAGGAAGAAAGGTGACAGAAACCAGCTGCAGGCTCCTTTTAAATATCAGACTTCAACCTTTCATATATAGGGATTTCACCTTTCCTGCCTGAAAATATCAGATTTGCATATATGTCATAATGTTTTTGTGTATTGAACTATGAGAATGTAGCTGTATAAATGAAGCTAAAAAGTGGCTTAAATTAACAGTTGTTTTCTCTATGACTGTTTTTGCTTTGTAGAAGATTGAGAGAAGTGCTTTAATCTGTTTTTGTGAAAGCATCTGGAATACATAATTTATATATTCCTAGCATGTAGTGTAGTAGTTGTTGGAATATTACTGTCAAAGCTACTATTCCCAGTTTGCTCTAATCAAAGTGAATTTTTAGGTGTGTTTGCATGTCATGTGAGTTTTGGAGTGACTGAAGTGATGGCGATGATGTTATGATGCTTGGTGTTTAATGTAGTTTTTAGGACATAAAGATGGTCTTGGGAGCACAGCTAATTTGGACATATTGTGCTTTGCTCTCAAGTTGGCAGTGGATAATTTTCATGCAATAGATGTGTTGGATTATGGCAACCTGGGGCATGAAATTACTTCTAATACTAAAACTAGTGGGTTCAATACAGTGCTGGGCTGTGTTGTTATTTCCACTGCAGAGATGTCTAGACACCTCACCCAAGGAGCCAGGCCCCCAGGTAGTGAGCATTGTACATCTGGGTGACAAAAAGCCTCTTCTGGATTTAAACATCTTTAAAAACACACTTGAAAAGCATGTTGGTCATTCAAAAATGGAAAAGTAAAAAAAAAAAAAAAAAAAAAAAGCCGTTTTTGTTGTGAAACTCCCATGTGCAGAAAAATAAGAAAAATCTCTGTGTGGCAAGAAGTGAATGAGTCACAATGTGCACAGCTACTGTGACGTGTTCCTGGATGCTGCTGAGGTTCCCTACAGCCCAGCTAACCCGCTGCAACGGCGGCCGGGGCGTCAGGGCATCACAACCCCGAAACTGGAAAGTGTGGGTTGTGATTAAGGAGCAGACCTCCTGCTCTGTCTTTGAGGCAGGATTAGTCCCGGAAAGATGGGTCACTCACGCATGTTCGGTGAATAAAGGAGGCAAGGAGTCCTCCCTGGGTGACCCAGTCCAAGTTTATTCCAGAATTCTGGGGCAGCAGACCCAGAGACTTCTAGTTAACTCAGGGAAGAACAACCCAGAAAGGCGAAGAACAATAGACTGCAGGAACTTTTAACTGGGGGTGGTTACCTGGGAATGGACCAATGGGAGACTGGGATGGGAAGGGCTAGGGAAGGATGGACAAGCATGGGTAGCCAATAGGAGTAAGGGGAGGAATAGGGAAGGTCAGTGCACCTATGACCTGCTGAGAATTAGGGGTTTCCCAGGAGGGGTTTATTGATTGACAGGCAATATGCTGGAACAAGGGGTGTGGTTTAGGTGATTGATAGGGAAGATGCTGGAAGAAGGGCTGGAGTTGGGGGGGAGTTTTGGGGATTTACATAATAAGGGGTGTATACATTTAACAGACTGTACCATTACAGAACGGGGTAGAACATATAATTTGGAAGGGGTGGATAAACTTAAAAACATACCACCACACTACTGTTTGACTCCTTCCCTCTCTGGGTTTTCTCCTCCTGACATGTCTCCAGGCTGTGCAGCCTGCTGTGGATCCAGTGGTCACCCGTAAGGCTGCTCCACTGGTGAAGATGAATGTAGGGTAATGAAACATGTACATGATGCAAAGAATTCAGAGGCTGGGATTTTATAATGAGGTGTCCCTGGCCTGCTTGCTTGACCTTCCACCAGTATTCTCTGGCTGACATGGGGTTTATTTGTTTGGTGTAAAGAAAGAAATATATAAATGAGTAGCTAATAATTTATCTATGGAGTCTGAAGTCCAGAATATGAAACAATGAATAAGCTTTTTGTCCTTGTGGCTTCTTGCATAAGGTGCATCATTTTACCTGAGCCAAGTCAGTCCCTTCTGCAGATGCTTTCCTAGGTGTGATCTACTCCCATGTGCACTGCCACTCTCCTGAATCAGCACTGAGCTGTTGTGACTGGAGCACAAATAGCAAATTTCCTGAGGGCATTGCTGCAGATGGGGTTCTTACTGCTAAGAAAAAACAGAATGCGTGTTTGTGTATGTCTACAACGTATTGTTAAGTGGGAGTCCTCTTTCTGTGGCATTTTAGAAATATACTAAGGAACATTGTGGATTTGTGTTTGAAGTTAACCATGGTAGAAAACTGGAGGATTCTGACCCCGCCTGGAGAAGAGACATGGGCTTCTGGCCAGAGCAATGGCCACTGCCTTCCATTACTTCTCCCCTCCTCTGTCTGGCAGGGGACAAGGTGAACCTCTTCTCATCCCTTTGGGGGCACCCTGCCTCTTGTCATGTCTCCATCAAGCAGCAGTGACACCTGCAGTGACAGCACTGACATGAGTAAGTGGCTTGCAGGGATACAAGAAAGCATTGCAGGGAAAAAACTTGTCAGATTTAATGAGCAGTGTTGAATGATGTCTCGAAAGCCTGTAGGTATAAATAGACAAATAAGCCAGTAGAATTAAAAACCAATGTTAGATTTTAACTCCCTTAATAACAACATCCCCTATTTCCTCCCCATTAAAAAAAAAAATCTAATGTCAGTTACAGCCCAATTCTATTTATACATTTCACATTAACATGCAGATTGAGCATACTGTATTCAGGAAGACAAAATGCTTTGTATTTGAATGGAGGTGGCTGTTGGTAGTTGTCAAATCTTTCTGTTATTCCCTTGTTCCTAGCCACTTGTCCAGACAGAAGGGGCTTGACTGAAAAACTAGCCAGAAGAGGGTAAAAAAAATCTCTACAAAAATCCTAGAAGTGTCATGTGGACTATTAGAATACACTGAAAATTCTAAATGTGAAGTTCATTAAAAATGATAGAGATGTTTTAATATGAGGAACCCCTTCCAGATGTGCTGTTTTCAGGGTCCCTGTACCTTCCCAAAGCAAGCTGGTAATTGTGACTATGCAACTGGAGCAGGTCCAGCACTCCCCTAAACAGCAGGATTGCACAGGCTCTGGCCATGGCTGTGGCAGGAGATGTAGCACACACTAAGGCAGCTGTATGCCAGCTAATGTAATAAGGGAAGGAAGTGGAAAGAAAAGACCTGATGGCTCCCTTAGCCCTCAGGTAAATCTACATTCACTTTGGTTTGTCTTTGAATTTTTTGTTGGTAAATGCCCCTTGAAAGATAACTTGAAAGTGTTCAGGGCCAGGCTGGCCAGTGCTTGGAGCAACCTGGTCTAGTGGAGGATGTCCCTGCCCATGGCAGAGGGGTGGAGGTAATCATCTTTATGGTCGCTTCCACCCCAAAGCCTTCTGGGACTCTGTGAATGCTTTATGTTCCTCTAAGTCTACAGAGCACAAGCAAACTTAGGCTTTTATTTATCTTCAAAGTCTGGATTTAGTTTGGAGCAAAATGTCTTGGAAGGAGGATCGTGGAGGTGAACACAATCTTGGAACAAAAGGCTTTTTCAGTAAGCCCAATCTGGAAACATGCAATGCTTCCTGAATGAGTGAGGAGATACTTGTGTTTTCTCGCCCATGAACCTAAAGTTCAACAGCCTTTGACAGGGATGGCAAAGATGGCACCCAAGCAAAGTTCGAATGGCATTTGGCAAGGCTACCCTATTGTGATAGGGGAGAGAGCTGAGAGAAACAATCTCATCACAGTCCTGTTGAGTTGCAAATGTGGCCAGAGTGGGATCCTCATCTTGCACAACAGCTTTTCTCTATATTTCCTGGCTCACTGTCCCTATGCTTAACAGTGACATTGGAAACAGAATGCAGCATGTCCCGTGGTGGAAACAACTTGGAGCACAGCTTTTCCCCACCACCGTCCTTAAGGGGTTCATATCTTTGGGAACTTCTTCAAAGGTAAATCTTCCTACTGATATATACCAAGAGAGAAATTCGGTCTCTGATCTAACTGCTACTGCTCTCTGAAAGTGATATATTTTCCTGGATGAAAAATTTGATGTCAGACTTCCCTGTTGGAGTTTACTGGCACCTGAGGACCAAGCAATCAGCATGGGTGTACTACCTGATGACTATTGGAATGCTTTCTTTCAACTGTTAGTCATTGTTTTTTCTTCAGGCTAGACCTGTATTTATATCATGAGCTGTAAATGCTCCAATAAATTATGAATAGGCATGTAAGCGTTTAAATCCATATGTTTGAATGAGAGGTAATACTGGAAAAATAAGAACAATTCATGATCTGTTCAGATTTTCACGATGTGACAGACTGCCAAGGTTAAAAGAACCTTCACAGGTTTTTATTCACTTTTATATTATTTGCTTGATGTAAAATATAGGTGGCAAAACAGGAGAGAGCCATGGTGAGGTGTCACGTTATGATGACTTAATTGCTTCTGGACAGTACACAACTGAATGTGTACAGTGCTATGATATAAAAGTAAAGTACATTTTAAATAGATTTGCTGAAATATGTGGCTTGAGGACACATCTTCCATTTTTGTTTCTTTACTGGTCATGGCTTGATAAGGCATGATTACTCTCTGAGTCATTAATATGATAATGCTATAAAACATTGCTCCTGTTTCTATTTTACTGAAATCTGTCCTGTTGTAAACAGAAGAATGGGGAGGTAAAACTGAAATCAGTAGCTGGGTTTTTTTGTTCCAAAGCATTAATATGGTAAAACTAAACATATGCAGTATAGATTTCCTCTCAGATGTATGAGAGAAGTCCTTATGGAAGATGTCTATGTGTAAAAGACTCCCTCCTTTGTATGCAAATGACCTTTTGACCCCTTCTCTCAACTTCAAGTGTGTAAGACTTTAAGAACACAGAAAAGAAGGATGTGTAGGAAGACTTTTGGGGGACCTGAGAGAGGTGGTGAGTGAAGATCTGCATCTCCTGCATTCTGGTGGGTGGGGATACTCGAGCAGCACAACCCCACCTCTGCAGGTGGTTGTGTTCTTCACTCACAGGCAGTGCTTTGAGCTAGACTGCTTCTGGAAGATGATTCTCAGGGTTTTAAAAATAACAAACACCAGCACAAAACATAATAATCACAAAAACATCTCCCAGGGGAATATGGGTGCTGGTAACTAATATGGCCATGGTTCTATTTCTAAAGTGGCTTTTGCTATCACCTTGTTATAATTGGCCTATGTTTTCAGTGACATGGAATCTGAAACTTGTATTGAAACTACAAATTTGGTGTGAAATTTTATCACCAAAGTAGTTAACCCTTAGAATGACATCCTTCTAGACAAGGTGGATCCTTCATTGAGGAGTTTGTTACTTCCTTTCTAAAAGAAATAGTCATATGAAAACAGAAGTTGCAGGAATACATTGCTGAAGATGTGTCATGCTGGTGAAGGATAAGACTGTATAATTCTCTCATGTCTTTAAAATCTCTTGGTGTGTTTTTTTGTTTTTGTTTTTGTTTTTTTAAATCCCATTGTTACAGCAAGGAGGAGATTGGAGGGTGGGAGCCTGAAGGTAAATTTCTTTGCTTTTCCTTCCTGGGAGGCCTTGCACCTTCGTGTGCCAATAGCAGGCCCGTTCTCTCCAAATGAAGTAGTGAAGTGACTACAACTTTCCTCTTCTGTTATGAGAACTTTCCGTTAAACAGTTACATTTTTCATTGAAAAGACTCTGATAACTTAACATTTTTCCCCTTTGTCATTTAGAACAGATTGGTCACAATAACACCACTCTGTAGGACCTTAAATAAAATGTAGTTGGAAAATTAGGAGCTGTCTTTTGAGGAAGATTAATTCACACTGAAACTGGGGGAAAAGGATGACAGAAGTGACACGGGGAAGGAAGAACTCGCAACAGGAGACCTAGCTCAGGTGTCTGCTCTATGGCATTTCCTTGTGATCTGCAAGCTCACTTTTAGATAAATTGGTTTCTATCTTGCCAGTGTAGTTTCTCAGCAGAGTCCGTATTTCTCAAAAAAATACTCGTGTTTACACATCTGAAGCATATGCTACAGTGATGAATACACTGCTACTTCTGGGAAAGCAGGAAAGACCAGAAAATTCTATCTGTATCAGGTTTTCAACACTGGTGTCTCCTCCACATCACGTTTTCTGGCCATACTGGTTAAAAATTGTTCTTGTGAAATGCAGAACTCTAGAAATAATCCTTTCTGGATTTTTCTTGGCTGGTGATGTTGAAAGCTTTATTATATTTCCTTGTAGTTGGTACAATTTTGCTGTCAGCTTGTTCTCTGGGTTTGTGTGTTTCTTATTCATTTTCAAGGAGTTTAATACCATGGAATGATCAGGACTGGGACACTAGATTAAAAAAAATAATCATAAGGGGGGGAAAAAAAAGACTGTATTCAATAGAATCCAAAATCCTGAGACATTTTTTTGCCGGTTTTGGTTTTTAATAGTTGATGAATTCCTTTGTCTATTCCCCTAATTTGTCTGGAGTTTCTTGTTTAATTTATTTAATAGCAATAGTTTCAAAATTAACAAGAAATGAGAAAAAACAGACCCCCAAACCTAAGCTTGTGACTCCTTGGCACAGTAAGCTCTGCTACACATGTGCTGGCTGAAACCTGAGCAAGCTCTGTGTTCAACCCCTGAGCTGGAACCTGAGCTGTGTCCATTTATATGGAAGAGAGTCTTTGCCATGAGTCCACTGGCCTTCACCACACACTCTCTGTGGCAGTGGTGTATCAGTCAGAAATCTGAACACTTGTGGGATTTTGTGGGTTTGTTGTTGTTTTATGTTTGGTTTTTGTTTTGGTTTTTTTTTTAAGACTTCAGCTAGCTCACACATTTGCTTTACATTTAGAAATGCAACTGTGTTAATTTTTTAAACCTTCAGACCATATTTTGACAAATACACACATCTCTGCAGTTAATATCACATGGACATAATTATTTTTCTCTGTAACAAAGCTGGCCACAAGGTCTATACTATCAGTAATGATAGAAAATATTGGTTAGCAAAGAGAAATTAGAATCTCCTTGGGATTTTATTGCCTTAGTCTTGAAAAAAATTAGCTTTTCTATATGGTTTTAACACTTGCAGCTAATTTAACGTTACTAATGGTGGAAAACAAAGTGTGTTTGATTTTTTTGTTGTTGTTCAGGCAGAGGATGACTTCTACTCCATGGGCAGAGGGACATCTTCACATCTTTCAGTGGTGCAAACCATCTGGTTCTTTCCCTGTAGCCTGATTCTTTGTTTCCCTTTGTAGATAGACTTCTGCTTTGGAAAAACTAGACATAACTAATCATAACCAGTGATCTGGTTCTTCCAGGAGGAATGCCCAGAAGGCCTTCTCCTAGATATAATTGTGTATAGGATGCTGAAAATTTCTAAATAAAAATATATGTTTCATGAAAGATATGTGATGTTTGCATCAAGGAGGGCAAGACGATTCCTTTCTCTAGGCTGTGGGAGAACACTAACATATGCCATCCTTACATTCACTTAGACTGATGAACACCAGATGGAATCCATGCAGAATGTTTTCTGTAGTATGCCTAAGTATTGGTGTCAGCTCTTCAGTTTTTGATATAGCCAAAGACAGTTGTACTGTTTTAGAGAGTTGAAATAATGCCTGCAGACTCTAAAATCTGTCTAGGAGAAGCATCATAACTCTAACAGTTTTCAGTGATCCTTCATTTATTGTTGAAATATTGAGACTGTGGCTATTAATACAAGTGCTTGGTGTAGACTCTCTGGCTCTTTGTAGTCATTAGTGCAGATAAGCGGCTTTTTTCACAACTTTATTTTTTGTGAATTTTTATTTAGAACTTAGACACGCATTCTGTTTTTCCTCTAATAACCAAAGATGCATGTTGAAATGTTCACTGAAAAGCCTTTCAGAATTAACACTGCTGAATTTCATTCTTCTGTTTCTTTTCCCCAACTCTTTGTCCATCTTGTCCATTTGGGTCTTGCAGCTGCATTTAATCTGCATCAGTGGAGTCATGTCAGTTATGACCTAAAACAAGGAGCTGTGCAGTGCCAGCAGAGTCAGCTTGTGTGCATCCTCCTCGTTGCTGAGTTCATTTACTGACTGTGCTTTGCTTAGAGTAGCAGTAACAAACCTTGAGATACTGTGGAGTGTTGGTCTGTTGAAATACTTTCACATGCAGCTGTTTTGTCACTATCTTGTGATGGCCTTCTCCCTCAGTGACTTAGCTCTCAAGGGATTTAACTGACTTTGTTATTTTGCAGCTTCTAGTTTATAATCTACTGGGCTGTGGCGATTTCTCTTTTGTAATGTTAGCCTGGGATCCGGGCGTGGTTTGGGTGTGATTGTTTCCACCAGCCCCATTTGTGATTGTTTGTCATAATTCAGTTGAGACCAGTTTGACATGATTTCAGGTGAAACTAGTGAAACGGAGGGTTTGGGGGTTTGCTTAAGTTAGCAACATGAATTAAACATTTGCCATGATACAAAGGGCTAAGAAAATGCAAATTTCTGGAGCTTCCTGCTGATAAAAGGACAATACCAAGAGGAGACCAAAGAATGCAAGAGACAGCCCTCCTGTGTCGCAGGTAGGCTGGCATTTCTGCATGGCCTTGAGAGAAAACACAGCTGGGATGAGCAGAGTGGCAAGTGCTGTAACTGTAACCAATAGTAAAGCAGCAAAATAACTTTCCACCAATTATATTGGAATATGCAAACCTTCTGATGTGTATAACTGCCTATTCTGTAAACAATAAACCGTTAAATATTCGGGACCTTTGAACAACACGCAGCAAGTGTGATCAATATCGCTCAGTCCGTCAGCCACCCATGATACAATGGTGACCCCGACGTGATAAGAAAAAGAGCACTATGGTATTATGGTGACTATGAAAAAGGCTGCGGAACAGCAGCGGGGACAGAGCCTGGTGAAGCAGAGAGCAGGAGTGAGCTCGTGGTCGCTCCGGACCAGTTATTGACACCTGTAACAGGTGAGCCACTGGGGAAAATAAAATAGGAGGAAAAATGACCAGGCAGAGTCAGGGTGCAGCAGAAAGCCGACAGCTCGCCTGTCATCCCAGCTGCAGAGCCAGAGCCAGGAAGCAGGAAGGAGGGGGTACCCTCCCTCCTCACAGCTTTCCAGGAACTGCTGCTGGACGAGATTGCAACCGGTCACCAACCGAAATTGCAAGGACTCCTTTGAGGTAGCAGGGGCGGTCCCTTCTATGCTTCCAAAACCCGTCTATGTAACCAAATAGGAACAGAGCAGTGCACACTCTACGTTTACTATTCAACTGCGCAGATATGACAAGTGAGGCATTGCATATGCTCCGCATCCTCACACAAGAAGTTTAAAAACTTCTGAGACAAACTACCGCAACTCCGGGATGCGAACCGAAAGGGAACAATATCATGCCTTAAAAGTACAGACGGGGCACTACCGTCAGGCACTGCCTGACGCCTGATCTGGCGAGGCACCCACGAAAAACAACAGCAGAAATCGAACTTAGTAAGAATTATAAGCTTTAATAACTTCAGAAAGAAAAATTAAAAGTGCGCAACAGAAAGATGGCGGTAGCTGGAAATGCCTTTCATCTTTTCTGATGGAACAGGGCCAAGATGGCGGCGCACAGTAGCGACCACATGGTAGACAGAGAATTTACTAAAAAAAGTGAACTTTAAGCCTTAAAAACCCCTTTGTGCACTCAAAAAAAGAACAGAATATCTTTAAAATACCACATGGACTTGCAAAAGAAAGATCCGCCT
>WEIV01012989.1:0-66182 GCA_013390005.1 Calyptomena viridis | reverse complement strand
GGCTGCCCAGAGCCTGGCATGACTGGGAAGGCGGCGGGGGCCGGCGGTGCCAAGCGGAAGCGGCACTGCCGCGTTCCCGGCCGGGCCGGCTGGGGGCTGCCCAGCCAAGCCTTGAGTAGCAGGGAAGAAAAAAAACCAAAAAAGACANCTGCAGGGAAGGGACCCCTGAAGCTAGCAAGCTGCTGGAACTGTGTGTGAACTTGGACGGAGGCAGTGAGTCCCGTGTTTCCATGGTTACCTATACAAAGCTGTCTCCCTGCCGGGGCCGTGGGACTGGGGTGGGGCGGGGTGGGGGAGCTGCTCCGTAGGGAATGCTGCCATGGCCTCGGTCCCCGCGCCCTGTGAAAATCCAACTCCTGCCAGCCGTGCAGTGTCTTGCATGGAGCTGCGGGCTGCCCAGAGCCTGGCATGACTGGGAAGGCGGCGGGGGCCGGCGGTGCCAAGCGGAAGCGGCACTGCCGCGTTCCCGGCCGGGCCGGCTGGGGGCTGCCCAGCCAAGCCTTGAGTAGCAGGGAAGAAAAAAAACCAAAAAAGACAACACCTAACACAGCTGACAGCAAAATCTCACAGCAGTTTCTGTAGTTGCCAGAGCAACTAAAATATCAAACTAATATCTAACTAATAATAAAATACTAAATTGCAGCTGTGAAGAAATTAAGAAAATTAGTTTAAAGCATTTGTTTCTAGCTGACTACTGTAAACTATGTTAAAATTTTAAGTAATCAATACATTGCTAAGTTCTATTCAATAAGTTGATATAGTTCTCTTAAGTTTAGAATTATAGATAAGCATGTTGTATATTTTCTAACAGTATGGAGTTACAACATTTGAATTCTGAATTTTTGCTGCTTATTGCTTAATTTGTAAAGCATCTTACATATATGTGTTAAAATTTGGTTACAAATTTAGTGACAATAATTGAATTTGTTAATACTATCACCAAAGTACCCCAAAATTCAGCATATTAAGTACTGATCTAAATGAGAACTCCATATTTAAGGAAAATAATACAATGCATTATATTGATTTTAGAGAAGTTGTACAATTATAGATAAGCGTTAACTTTAGATTACAATTTATGCCTTAATATTAATTCAAAGGAACTTATTATAGTAAGATTT
Source organism: Calyptomena viridis (assembly GCA_013390005.1). NCBI lineage: Eukaryota > Metazoa > Chordata > Aves > Passeriformes > Eurylaimidae > Calyptomena > Calyptomena viridis. The sequence continues at coordinate 65,061 of WEIV01012989.1, read as the reverse complement.
CAAAATTTTGCATTTAAATTTTAGTGTTAAGATAAGTTTCACAAAAGAATGAAATCATACTTAGATTTGTTACCATCATCCAAAGTATGAAAATGTACCCAGTAGGCAAACAAACAAACCAAAACAAACAAACCGACAAACAAAAAAACCCAAACCAAAACAAAATGGGAAGATATCTGCATAGATGGAAAAACTTGAGGGAAAAGGGTTTGTATCTCTTAGAAACATTTTTAGTAATGACTTCTTTAGATCACCTGGCTTGGTGTTTGCACTCTAGTTAGAACAGTAATCTATAAACACAAGAAACTTGCATATGTTTTAGGCACAAAATCGTATCAATCAAACAATTTGCACCTGCTTTCAATGCTGCCTTTATCTGAGGTTAAAGTTGACAGACTTTGAAAGATATCTCCCTATCGTTAGTTGTAGTTGTCCTACTTCTACTGCCAAGGTTGCTTAGTTTTCTGCAAAGGGCCCTGCAGAAAATTATGCTGGTAGTTTTTGTGGCACAAATACAAAAACAGGGGGAGATGTCTCAGGTAGGCTGACATTTCTGCATGGCCTTGAGAGAAAACGCAGCTGGGACGAGCAGAGTGCAAGTGCCATAACTATAACCAATAGTAAAGCAACAAAATAACTTTCCACCAATTATATTGGAATATGCAAACCTTCTGATGTGTATAACTGCCTATTCTGTAAACGATAAACCGTTTCATATTTGGGACCTCTGAACAACATGCAGCAAGTGTGATCTATATCGCACAGTCTGTCACCTGCCCGCAATACTCCTGTCTCCACGCTAACCACAATCAACATACTCGATCAAGATAAACAACAAGGATCAAGGTACATGCGCAGAGGAGAAAAGTTCAAAAGTTCAAACGTGAGGAAGACTACAGCCTTTGGCCTCAGAGACCACCAAAGGATCCCTGTGCAACCACCAGCATGAACAACGCATGCTCAGAAGGGCGTGGACCGAATTAACAGGCGAGGCGAGGACAGGCGGGGCCGGGGGTTGAATATGATGAAAAAGTTGTGTAACACAATGCATATGGAACACCTGTGTAAATAAAGATGGGGTTTGGACTGGGGCCAGGGACACAAGTTTTCAGGAGAGTTATCTCCCTTGTGTCCAGCGCTGAAACATACCCACTACATAACTATCCAAGGTGTGGAGTTTATTTATTCCGCATCGCTTCACTAGAAATAAATAATGGAAATCCATATTGAAGAACTGGCTGATGGACTGGCTTTTGTGGCCTGCTTGTGCAAGGGTTCAAGAGAGACTGTGAGCCATGTGGTGATTTAGGGAAAAACAGTTCTGTAATTCATTTCCTTTGGGAAAAGGGAGTGAGGTTCTGAATGGCTGCAAAGACTTACTCTGGCTAAGGAACTGCAAATCATCTCCAATTGCCAAAAGCAGCCCAGTTTCCCAAGGCAGAGGAGTGTATTTCACCTTCCACAGCCAGCAAATCCAGGCAGTTCTCTTTTCTTTGCCATGGAAGAGCTGAGCTGCTTCTGACCAGGAAGACTGCACAAAAGCAGAGTGTCCAAGTCAAGGAAAGGGTAGAGCAAATTTGTTTTAACATGTTTGTGAAACACAATGAACTTACTTTCCCCCAGGATGCCTAGAAGAATAGAATAATAATTTAGGATAATAGTTACAGTCGATTGTGAACTTTTCAGTGACTTTTTTTTATATTAGAAAATGCTGGCTTCTCAAAAGGAAAAAAATATTTTCTTGAAACGTATTTCCTTTGTTAAAACTTTCAAGAAGGATTCCAAGTAGGAGTCTTATGAACATGAAAGAGGTGCACTCCTTTAACTGTTTAAAAGCCTGGTTTTTAGAACACTCCTCCAAGATGGACATCCTCTAGTCCTTGATTTGCTTTCTCATAATGATCCTTAATGATCCTGGAGACAACAGCTACATGGACACAGAGGCCTCAGTGATTGACAGGGTTACCGTGTGTGGCACCTCCCTGCTGGGGCCGGTAGCTGAGCCACTCCTGCATGTGTCATTTAAGTGCTACATTTTGCAAGGAAATCAGTGATGTTCACTTTAAAAATCACTTGGTAGATGCTCCATTATGAATTCATTAGCCACTCAAAGCTATGCCGCCCCTGCTCATCAGTCCGAGTGCTCTGTGATTAAGACTAATCAAGCTGGTGCCTGGGCTGAATTCTGCAGGGATGCACTTCTGCAGGTGCTCTGCCCTGTGCTGTGCCCCTGCTTTGCAGCAGTCTGGGAGCATGTGAAGTAAGGCAAGCAGAGGAAGGTCGAACAGCTTCCTGTCCTCATCAGTCTTTAGAAGCAGATGTGAACTAGGATGATCTGATATTTCAGCTCTGTCCCAGACAGATACCAAAGGCCTGACGCATGGTTTGGGTTTGTTGTGTTTCAAGCAGCTTTTGGTTGCTCATGATCTGCAGGGCAACTGGAAGGCCAGACTGCTTCTGTGAAAAACACAAAGCTGTATTTTGCTTATCACATACTTTTGCTAAAAAGTAGTTAGAAGTAGTTAAACAAGTATTTTAGTAAGTTAGGTTAAAACCAGACCAACACAGCATTGTCATGTGTGTGAAAAATGAGTGAATGAATTCTTTTTTTTTTGGCTTTCGCACATAGGTTATAGAAATACTTCTGTTAGCTTCTACATATATAAATGCTCCTTGTTAAGGTTTTTCTATATGAATATTGTTTAAGCTGACTTTTTCGTAGGAATACTCCTGTAAGCTTTCCTGGTTAAGTGTTTGAATATATACCTCTTGTTGTTAGGACACAGTGAATATTTTACACATATATACGTCTTTTTGTTAAGACATGTGAATGTTTCCTTGTAGAGATGTACCTCTTTTTGTTATAAGAATATAGTTTGAAAGTAAAAAGGGCCCCAAAGAAATTAAGAGTGTGAGTTTAGATAACCAATCCAAAACCCGAGAAGAATGAGACCAGCTAAAAAGAAAAGGAGTTGAAAAAATGATAACAGACTCCAGGAGTGTAAGAGCAGCTAAGAAGAAAAGAAGTTGAAAAAGATAGTAGACTCCAGGAGTATGAGCCCAACTGAGAAGAGAAGAAGTTGGAACAGATACCAGGTGACTCCCAAGGGTGTGAGCCCAGCTAAGTTGGGAAGATGAACAAACTCAAGGACTACCCTAAAATGTTTTTACCTGATAAAGGAAGTTAAAAGGCCCACCTAAAGAAAATGAGCATGCTCTAAAAAGGCATGGAAAATGAAAATGAGCTAATGAAGATGTTAAATTTGTACAACTATGTAAACCCTAGACTGTATAAAACCCAAAAACTCCCTGAGAAAAGTGTGTTCTCACTCTGTTAGAGACCCGGCGTCGCTTTGCTTTGCTGAATTTGTCCCCAAATAAATTCCTTCTAAAAAGAAACAGAGGACTGGGCTCTGTTTCTCACGTGTGTTAAGAATTTATGATAGGTAGTTGAGGGTAAGAGTGTTTAGATAAACATATATGTACTCTAAGAACCTTTGTTTAAGAAGATGTTTGCCAGGTGCCTATTTGACAAGACGTAATAAAATTGGAGCCGTATGTCAACCATTGACATTGAAATGTAACTTTCTGTTTAGAGATAAGAAAAGTTAGGAATACTTTTAGAAAGTTTTTTTATCACAAGCTGAGGACCGCCCTGTGTGAAAAATTGTATAAGATGTATCACACTTTTTATTTCAATGTGCATTTGCCCTGAAATGTACCCTCGTCGGGGTTATATCCTTTGTTTCCTGAATTTGTCCCAATAAAACAATTTTAATCCTAAGGTAAGCATTTGTTTCTCACACTTCTAACCTGTCTCATGTACAAAAATGACTTCCCCTCACACTGTCTCTGTGCATGGTGCTGTCTCTGTGTATCCCCCTCTTCCCAGAAGTAGCATGCAAAACTCAGGTGTTGGCTAACCTGACTTTTGTTTGGAGAAATGGTGGATGGGAACAGAAGCCATGAGTGCAGAAGGCACATAATTTAGTTCATGTGCGGGATTTAGAGAATGGACACATCCAGGTGGATTTGTAAACATCTAAAATGTCATGGGGAGTGACTGACTGCCAGTAACTGTGGGAGCTGTGCATGCTGCACTGAGCTGCTGGTCAGGGTGAGCTCTTCAATGCCAGCATTAAGTACAACAAACAAGCACGGTGTGCTAAAGCTGAGGCCAGGAGCATGGGTTGTTGTAGTTCCTCTGTGTTCTGTTAGTGCAGGATTAGGAATTCTCTGGTTGCCTCTCTGTCTCATGATATGGATGTCCACAACATGTGTTTGAATGGGCAAGAGGAGAGGGACTGCTCAGGAGCTGGGGTGGCAAATCAAACAGCTGAAGTTGTAAGTAGAATGCTGTTTCAAGTCATTCAAGGCAACAGGACTGCAGGAGTTTTATCATTTATTTCCCAGCTTCTAGCTAGCAATGCTTTCAGTGCTCTACTCTTTGGGAAGAGCTCCGTTCTGCTGTTCTCCCATGGCAGGTTTATAGGGTGCCTTGGAGAATGAGCTAGCAGATGCAGTCATCACATCCTACTTGATTGCAAGGAGGGCAGAGATAAACCTTCACTGAGCAGGAATGTCTCTAACACAACTGTTAAGAGATACCTTAAAATAATAATACAGGTAACATACAGTAGAACAGTCATCAGTCTTCCTTTTCAGTACTTTTTAGGTTGTAAAAAGACTGAATTTGAGTCATAGTTGGATTTACGCTTATCTTTCTCACTGTAGTAGCACAGCTGGTTGGGCATTTGTTTGTATTTTTCTGGATGAGGGATTTTTCAGATCTAATGCTTTTGTAAATTACTTCCTGTGAGATTTAGGGAAAAGGAAGAATTAATGGAACTGATTCTAGAAAGACAGGAAAAATAGTGGTAAAATGGTAAAAAGAATGCTGAGAAAATTGAGAAAATTACTTATTTCATTCTAAACATAATTACCTGAAGTGCGTTCTGATGTAAAGCCCTATGTTGCTGAAGAAGGGATAAACCGTTTGTGCTGCCCGTGAGCAGGAAGGGGCAATGCGGGCCTTTCCCCAGGTGATGGTGCTCTGGCTCCACGGCAGTTCTCCCGTGCCAGGAATCACTTCTCTGACGTGGCTGGTCCGGCACTTCCCAGGGAGCGAGATCCATCAGCAGTGTCAGCCGCGCAGGGCTCCCGCAGTTGTGACTCCTGGCCAAGAGCTGCAAGGATAGGGAAAGAAAACGCCTTCCTGCTCCACAGTGAGACCCACAGTGCTGCAGCATCTGTTCTTAGGGGGAATTTGGGGTAATCTTAGCCTTTTGAGTGCTCCATACTACTGTGCTGTACACATACAATCAGCTCCAATGTATGGACGGGAAAAGTGTCCTGTAAAGCTGTTTGTTACTCTTCCTTTAGCCTCTGCAAACCTCAGTCTGTTGTACCCAAATCACACATTGAATATCACAGAGGAAAATAACTGTCAGGAGATGGCCATGCTATAGCAATGGCATGCAGCACATGCTGTCAAAAACATATGTAGAAACTTTAAAAAAATACATGGTGCCTTTTCTTTGGAGCATCACAGAGCACTGCATTTCCTACTGAGGCTTAATAATCAAAAACATCCAAAGCAATTAGGAACACCAATCTCCTGGACTTTGTTCAGCTGGAGCTCTTAACATTTATTCCTAAGATCCTCAGTGAATATGTTACAACAGCTTAGCAAGCAACTTCTCAGCCAAACTTCAACAATCTTTGTGCTCCTGGTTGATAAATGTGAATGGTTTAATTACCATCATATGTCATTATATTGTAGTTGATAGCATTTTCTTCAGCAGTTAGTGAGTCCTGGAATGGTATTCAGTAACTGTCTTCATACTGTTTTTAGCAGAGCAATGTGAAACCTGCATAAGCAGAGTAAGGTCCTAAATGATTTGTTTTACTTGATACGTACAGACAGGAGAGACTCAGTGATACATGTGGCTTTTTCACTCTGGGTTTTATTGGTTTTTGGTTGTTTTTTTTTTAGTGTTATTCTGAAGTACAAAGCAATGATAGAGGGATGTAGGTAATTAAGGATGTTGCAGTCTTCCCGTACTTGGGTGTCTTGGTTGTAACTTAAATTTCCCAGCTAAGCTTTTTGCATCCCTACCGAATTTCTTTAACTGTCTTTAGGGGTTAATCCCTGACCAGTCAGGGATTAAAGTATCTCAACCAAAGTTGACTGTAAAAACTCACAGCATTTTAAGAAGGTTGTAGTTTAAGGTTGCAGAATGAGGTTTTTCCCCCTCTTATTTAAGGCACAGTAGTGCTGTAACATCAGTTCAGTGTGCCATCAGATGGTCTTGTCCAGGTGGGTTTTCTTTGCTGGAGGAAAGGCTGCTGAGGGGAGAATGTTTGATTGCTTAACTACTCGTTCTGTCAGCTCAATGGGTAACTTTGCTGTCAAGATTGTGTCTGTTACCAGAGGTGCTGAGTTCAGCATTCGGACAAAAGATGTTTCCTTCAGGTAGGTTTTCCACAATTACAGTGTAGCTGTGGGATATTTTTGCATGTGCTATGGTAACAAAGAAGCATCACATCCAGTTTCCTCTGGTTTTCTTTCTGACTACTGAAATCTGTCATCCCTTTGCTTTCATCGCTTTGATTTAGAGTTTACACTGTTTTGGTTGTTCGGCTTATTGAAAACAGATAGATATGATGGCACTGAGAATGGGCACATCTGTCAACTGATAGGAACAGGCTATACGACATGCTGGGGACAGATCCAAGAAAAACTGAAGGAACTTTGCATTGGGGTGGGAAAAGAGAGGATGAAGTTCTACCTTGACCTTGTGTACTGATGTCACAAGCACATTTAGTGATGCAGCTACTTGCAAATCCTTTACAACTGATTGCTACTGTGGCCAACACAGTAGCGACACATTTTCAGACAAATGAAGCTTTAAAAACTCTTATTAAAGAAACCTTTATTTCACTTTTTCTGACTCCCTTGGCTTATACTCTACCTCTGTTCAGAGCTTTCTAGCATCATTATGTATCCAAGCTACGAAAATGTATGAATCATTACGACACAGGTTGAACTTGATGATCTCAAAGGTCTTTTCCAACCTAGTTAATTCTCTGGTTCTGTGACATCTCTAACAGTGATGACAGAACAGAGAGGTTTACTTCAGCTTCAGTATACATCTGAAGATGTGGATGCTTATTTATTCAGGTGTACAGGATTTGCAGTTATTTTGATGCAGAAAATGAATTCTTGCAGAATTGCGATTTTTTTTGCCAGATGATCCTGTGTTTCTCTCTTGCCAGGCTACAGACAACAAGACATGAGATATTTTTCTTCCTTCTGCTGCTCTGGTCCTAAACAGGATCTGGAAGTGAAAATTGGAAATACAAAAGCCAATGGAGAAACAAGAATTAAATGTTACTGAAAAGAAGAAGATTATAAAAACATATATACTAAAATGCACTATTGAGCTTTTAAATTTTGGGGGTTGTTTGTTCTACTTAATTCATTTGGTAGGTGCAATTTTCAGAAAAGTCACCTTTTGAACTGACACAAGAATGCACTCTAATTACTTAGTTTTGTAAAATAAGGGAATAGGAATTAACATGAAGGCTGCAGGAAGTCCATGTTCTCGTCAAACCACACATGCCACAGTCAGCTTTTGGTGTCGTCCATAGAGCTTCACTGGAACGAAGACAGTGAAATGGCAAAAAAAGGCAGGTAAAGCCATGATTCTGTACAGTAGAACTGCACAGAAAATTGTCCACTTCCAACAAACTGGGGATGTCTGGGGCATCCCCCAGGCAGGGGCACAGAACCAGTGCAGTGTTGTGAGTGGGAGACCCAAACCAGCCATCCTGGGGTGTCAGTCCTGACATGTGGGCTGCTCTCTTCCTGCCTGTGATCCATGTTGATGGAAATGTGGGGCACAGGTTTGAAGATGGGCCTTGCAGGCCCACCTGCTCATCTTGCCACAGCCTTGCTGCTATGACAGTCAGAAAACCTTGGCTGCTGGTTTTTTTCTTTTTTTTCCTTCTTGTTACCGTGGCTTTTGGTCCATAAGAAATGACTTTATTTCTCTGTTGCTTGGTTTAATGTGCAAAATGTGGATGAATGTGTTGTCTTCATAAAGTACCTTGGGTTCTAAAATCTGCAGGGTTCTTCAGAGTAGCCAGAGAGGTGCTGCAGCTTTCTCTTTGGAGTGCTCTTGGCCCAAGTCTAATATGCCGGACTTTTCCCATGAGGGTTTCAATCCCAGGAAGAAGGTGGGGAAGTTGCTGCTTCACAGCAACTTGTGATTTCTATATAAAACATTTTCTCTGAACTAATTAAAACTTTGAGAACTTAAATGAATCAGTGCTGCGTAACTAAAAGCTTATGTTGAAGTCTTTGAACAAATATCCACAATGCATCAGTAAACATGCAAATTACTTTTTCATGTTGGGATGTGTCTCACTGCAATGTTGTGCGTTGATAAAATGTTTCTTTGTGTCTGTAGCTTTCTAGACTTTTAAATTTATTGGTTTTTCTAAGCTCTCTTTCGGACCTTTTAAAAACATGGAGAAACAGTCTTTGAAATGACTTATGAAGCAAAATTCACTGTGCTTCAGCAATACTTAGCAGTTAACAAAGTGTCTAAATTAAGGTCTGAAACAAAGCTGAGCCCAGTCCAATCATGACTGTTCACTTTGGTAATCTCCTTTAAAGGGAATTATTGCAGTTCTAAAGTATTTTCCCATAGTTATGATGGCAGTTACAGAAAAGATTCATGACTTGAAAAGCTTTTGTGCAGTATAGTTCACTCTTGCTTTCTTTAACTGATGCTGTAAAGCATGGAGAGAGGAAAGAGGAGTGAGGATCCAGTAATGAAAATAATTAAAACCACAGAATTCTTTTTCAGTTAGTTTTTGGTAAACAATAATCCCCTCTTGCTTGACCCATTTCTAACACTGTTAGGCTTTTTCATCACTTCATACCTTCTGTCTGTGTGCATAATACAACCTAGTTCTGCCTTTGACTTGTTGCAAGATGGTTAAAGCTCTGCAACTGCTGCCTGGTAGATGCTGTTGTCATCAAAGTTGGTGGGTTTTTTTGGTAGCTAAGGATAGTTTTTCTGTATCTGTAAGAATGCAGGTCAAAAATGAAAGAATGAGGTCTGCTGGTGCAAAATCTCTAGTTTGAGCTGGCCATTCTTCCTCAGAGGCATGAATGCTGCACATCTTTCTGTGATGACTGAAATCTTTCTTGGGATTTCCAGAGTGACTCAGACTGTCAAAAGAAAAGGTGTGAACTGTCAGACAGCCCACATTTCCTAACCTGAGAGTATCACCCTGGTAATGGATGCAGGTGAGCTTTAGTCTTGGCCCTTTCAAGGACAGTATACTCAAGTGTGAACTTTTGGAAGCCAGTGACCTCTGCAGTGCTGGTTAAGAACAAGCTGATCATATTCGGTTAATTTGCTGGGCCCATGGGCCAGCCCAGAATAAACCAGGATGCTCTTAGTGCAATGGTACATTATGGACTGTGTTTTAAACTGATCAAGTCACTTTCCAGGTCAGCATTTGCTGCCTTCAAGTGTGATGTTTATGGGGCTGTAAAGGAAGCAACTGAAAGTACCAATATTGTTGCAAGGACAGTGAATGATATTCCAGATTATTGCCATGATAAATACTTATCACAGCATATAATTATGTTGGTACAACTGAGGCAAAGAGCAGAAAACTGCAGCGTTTTAATGAGGGCAAGAAGGGAGAGGTGGAGTGGAGCAGGAATTTCTTATGCTGGCTTAGCCACCAAGGAATACACATTGTTTAACTACACTCTGCAAATTAAAAGTTATGCTTTCATGCCCTTCTTATCCTGCATGCATTAATCAAAAGCCCATTTCCTTTGGTTCATGGACTCAAAACTGGGTAATGATGTTAAACAAACATCTGACTAAATTTCTATCTACCAGATTAATTTTGTAAGTTTATATTAATTTTGTAATAGTTTATATTAATTTTTCAATATTTTATGAATAATGGCATATCGTTAAGCATGGATAGCGTAATTAACACCAAGGCAGTCTTCGTCAGTAGACATGGTCATCTTTCTGGGATATTGTGGATTTCATCTTTGCTTTTAAAGAAAAAGAAAAGAAGGTACAATTTTCATAAAAGAGAATTTAAATTTTGCAATTGTTCCACCACAAAATGTGAATTCATTTCCCAACTACTCGCTGCATGAAAAATAAAAAATGAATATGGAATGACCATATTTCTGAGTGGAGCAGAAGAGCTGGAAAGTATTTGTATGCTTCAGAAGTTGATTATGGACGAATTCTTTGTTCAGACACAGTTACAAGAGTATAAACAGTGTCAAACTTAGGATAAAATGCTCAGTGGCTGATGTAAACTAAATGCAGCTAATTAACCCAAGATGATCGCGTTTAGCTTCTCAGTTGGTTTCTGACAGCCTGCTGGCTCTCCACTTGCCTGATCAGTGCCAGACGTGGTTGCAGCAGAGCTCTCAGGGCACACACAGCCCCTGTGCTGGTGTTCCAGTCTTTGTGGGTTAGTGTGGCACACAGGGGCTGTTTGCTGGTGGGGTTGGCTTGTTTGCTTCATGAGCCCTGCTCTCTAGCTCTCATGAAGAGGAATTCACAATGTTAGTCTAGTAAGTTTTTGTTATGTGAAGAAACCACTTTCTCACAAACAGGCCAGAGAGTAGGAAAACAAATGTTGTGACACTTATGTGGAACATTTCAACTGGATAAACTTTTTGATCCAGCTCTGGGATCCCCAGCACAGAAAGGCCAGACCTGTAGCAGCAAGTGCAGAGGATGCCACCAAGTTGATTTGAAGGCTGGAGCATATCTCCTATGAGGAAAGGCTGAATTTCAGCCCAGAGAAGAGAAGGCTTTGGAAGAGTAAGGCTTTGGAATTGCAGCCTTCAAGTACCTGAAGGGAGCCAACAAAAGGATGGAGAGAGACTACCTGCAAGGGCCTGGAGTGACAGGACAAGGGGGAATGGCTTCAAACTGATGGAGAGTAGGTTTAAATTGGATATTGGGGAAAAATGCTTCTCTGTGAGGATGGTGAGGCCTTGGCACAGGCTGTCCAGAGAAGCTGTGGCTGCCCCATCCCTGGAAGTGTTCAAGGCCAGGTTGGATGGGGCTTGGAGCAACTTGGTCTAATAGAAGGTGTCCCTGCCCATGAAAAGAGGTGGAACAAGATGTTCTTTAAGGTCCCTTCCAACTCAAAGTGTTTTTTGGGATTTTGTATTTTGGTAGAAGTCCTTATTTTAGGTTAGAACTTCTCCATTAAGATGCAAACATGCTATGCTGGACACTGCATAAGCTGATCATATTCCTGCATCCAGGATTTTCAATTAGTGTCAGTTAGTTGAAATTGAGATTGAAATTAGTTGAAATTGAGTTGAGATTGTGTAAAGAAATGGCTCTGACTTTGTTCTAGGTGTGTGGAAGCTTTATGAGTTGGCTTTTGTGCAGGAAGAGGAAATAGAAAGTTTTTTGTGACCATCTTTGATACTTTACCAGATAAGGCTGCTCAAATCTGTCCTATGCCCAATGCAAAGTGCTATTCCAGAAACAGAACTCCTGTGCTTAAATATGTGTGTGGAACTGTTCAACATGTCATGATTGTCAGTCCCCAGCTTTTTTCCCTTGCATTACACTGGTGAACTGGAACTCTGATAAAGGAGTTATGTACAGTGATGACAAGAATTGATTTCCAATTTCCTGTAGAATGACTCTATCATTGCTTGTGACTCAGGCAATTTAGCTTATATTACAGTGCTGGCTGGTGCTATAGATCACCCTGACAGTCAACTAGTCACAGAGTATGCGGATTTTGACAACATATCAAAAGAGATTTTGCAAGAGTTTCCTTTGTGATACAGCTTAAAGTGCCATTTACTAAGGTTGGATCACATGTAAAGAGATTTTGTATGAGGCAGAATAAAAGTGTAAAGCTCAGTTTGTCTAATTTGCCATTAATTTTTGTACTTGAGAGCCTATGGAAAAATGGAACAGTCTTCTTGTCTTGGATCTGGTTTAGAACGTGTATTGTCTGTGTTAGGTCAGACAGAAGTCCCAGGGTCTTTTTTGGAGTGAAAGTAGAAGATGCTTAGGGCAAGACATGCAGACATGAGTGGTCTTTCCTGGTTATGCCCTGGCAGATGCTGCAGTCAGTGATCTGGAGCCTTGCTGGGTTGGGTGAGCAATGCTATATACAAATAGAGGCTATTGCTGCTCTTATTCAGTATTTCTTCTGAAAAATGATAATCTGATTTGCTCTGTCAGTACTGGAAGCTGTAGTTTCTCTGACATTCATTTATAAAAATCAAGGAATGGACTTCAGCTGGGAAGGTTTCCCAGTCCTGGCTCAAGTGCAGGCCTTGGTGGCTCAAGCTCTGTGCTATTTAACGGGAGTGGAGCTGAGTGCAGCTGTGCTCTGTGTGCTCCCAGGAAACACCAGTATTGTAATAATCATCCATTGGAGATCAGGAAAGATATTTCAGGGCAGTTTGTGCCTGCTCATGTGAAGCAGACCATTTTGCTGAAGGTGCTCTGCTTTTGTGAGCTCTTGGGCATTAGTGTCCCTCATCACTCTAATATCTGATGGCTTTGTACTTTATTCTCACAAATGCCTCTGCAGTGGGAGATGCTCAAATCCTCAAGTTGTTTGCACATGGAGAATATAGAGCAAGACCTGTAAAGTGAGGTAGCCTAGAAGATGCAGAGATCTCTTCAGAAGTTGAAACCCTCTCTTTCTATTTTTTTTTGCATCTTTATTTAAATACCTCAAAATGTGAAAGGCTTCCTATCTCAGCTCAGCCTTAGTATTTTTGAGAACTGATCCAAGTGATCTCTAATTTTCTGAAGAACCTGGTAAGTCAAGGCATTAAACTTGGAGTTCCTAATACCATAATGACATCATAAGTCTGCCTTTGCCTTCCTGAGTTACATGGAGCAGGTGTAGCCATTGCTTGTCAGTTTTGTCAAAACTTTTTCTGACAAAATAACCAAAAGGGTATAATTAGAATACAGGCTCGGACAACCTTATACAAAATAGGACATTGGAATGTTTAGCACATGAAGTTCTTAAAACTATGAGTCAGACACAACTGTCTTCCTCTAAAGTGACTTCCTTAAATTGCACCAATTCTCTTTTTGTCTTTAAATGACATTTTAGGGTTTAATTTGCTTCAGATAGTCAGACAGGTTGAAAGTTAATGAGACCAAGTAGAAAGTATTGGATTTTTAATTGGATTTTCAAATTCAGCATCTATAGTAAAATGACAGCTACAAAAGTAAACCCTTGCTGATGTTAAGCTTGGAAAGAAATTTTTTTTCAGCATTCTCAAGGGCAAAGATGAAGACTAGGTGGGAGAGGGGCTGGATAGTGAGTGTCCCTGGTTCTGTGTATTTATAAAGTATCCATCATAGTGGTGTTCAGACACTGATAACAAGCAAAACACTAATTGCATTTTGGTTTGAGAGCTTCCACCTTGTTAAGAAGTCTGTGATGAGGAGCTCTGGGTGGAAACGCCTTTCACAATTTTCTGTATCACAATTTAATGCCATTATAGAAATTATTGAAGTGCTGCCTGAATTTAGACAAGCTCTGTGGGAATCTGGGAGGCTGAGTTCTGCAACTGGCTTCAAATTATTTGTCTCAGTTATGTCATGTGTCTTATTGGGGTTATAACAGTTGTAACAGACTTAGCCTGGGAAGATGATTCTGAGAAGATTTAATAGCAGCTTCCCAAGGAAATGGGACTCCTTACAAGAGGTAGATTGAGGTGATCTATGCAAAGATGAAAAAGAAAGCTTTGAAAAGTGGTGAGATGTGCTTGAAGGAGTTATGAGTGTCCATGTATTAAAATACATTTAATAATGATGGAGAAAAATAAATGTTATCCTCTTTAGGCTGTTTCCTTGAGTGGGCCTTTTTTGTTTGTTTGGTTGGTTGGTTTGGTTGGTTTGTTTTGATTTATTTTGATTTGTTTTGTTTTCCTAAGAAATGTTCTATGAAATTTTCACTTGGAAGTCTTGGTAAGTAAGTTTCACTTTTATGTTACACTGTGAGACCAGTGGTAGTTTGACGAAAAGTAGTAGACTTGCTTTTAGTATTTCTATTTATTTTTAGTATAATCAGTCTTTCTTCATTTCAAGGCATTTGTTTGGATAGTTAAAAAAATACTAAAGTATAGGTTTCTGCTTTTGGAAGTAGTGATTATGGCAGTGCAAATTGTGTCCTTGATTTGTGCCCTGTTGAAGTGGCAAGAGCTATGTGTTGTCTCATTATTTTGGAAACTTGGTGAAGTTTTTTGGCTATTATGGTATGTTATGCTCTGGGAAATTTAGCGCTCACTTCCTATAGCAGAATAATCCATAGTTGGTGACTTAGTTTGGGAGGAAGTGGACTGAAAAAAACAAAACAAAACAAAAAATTCTGTCAGCCCTTACAGCAGGGAACTAGCTCAAACCACATGCACCCCCTGGCTATACTTATGGAAGGGCTCAGGGAGCAGTGGTACATACACAATAATTAATATATCCCCGTTTTTCTACATAATAGAATTACATATTTTTCCCCCTGCCTTAGTAATTAATTAACATTTGGAAAACATTTAAGAAATGTAAAGCTCTCACTAAGAAATGTAAACCTCTCAGTAAGAGGTAAATGCTGTTAATTGCAATTACCAAGTAGGTTATTTCTTAGCTTTTATATGGCTCTGTTCCCTCTGGTTAAACACAGGGATGTTCCCTTTCAGGGTGGCTCCATAACTCCTGTTTTCATAGCACAGCTGAGATAAGACAGTTTGTGCTTGTTTTGTCGGTGGGAGGGGGAACAAACTAGAGTGCTAGAAATTTTCCAGGGATTGCTCAGGTATCTTTTAATTATGGGGTAATAAAAAAATCTTGTCTGCAAAACATTTGCAATAATATCTCAGCTGGGTCTCTAAGCCAAGTGCATTTCTGCAGATTGCTGTCTGGACCTGTGCAAACAGTGTTTCAGCTTGGCTGTCTTCAAAATATTTTCTTCACCTTCACTTTCCTGGGCTTTGTCCCCTGTACCTCCTCGAACCCTGACACTGTTGCCCGTGTTGTGCTGCATTAATGGCTTCAGAGGACTGACTGTGACTGTAGAACTGTTGGTACCTGCCAGGTATGAGCTGTATTAAGCAGCGCGTGTGAGGCATTGAGGGACATATACTTCAGGGATCTTACTTATTTACTATAAAAAGATTTTAACAGACTTTTTGAGAGGACAGCATGATGGGGGAGGTGCTCTCACTTGTATGCCTGCAGCCTCAGTGCATCACAGAGAGGTACTAAGACTGCTGGACTGCTGCAGTGATGATTCAAGACCTTTAGGAAGGTCAGGTTGGGGAGTGGCAAGAAAAGTTGCCCTTTGTGTGACAGAGCAGCAGGAATGTCTGGAGCTCTGTCTTTGGGAGGGTGATGAGCCATGGAAGAGTTGCTGGTCAAGATCATCAGGAAGACCAGTGTTACCAGTATTGTGGTGGGTGTCTCTGATGAACTGCCTGATTAGGAAGAAGAAGTAGGTCAGGTGGTCTTTAGATCAGGGGGTCTTCAGACAACTTGTATTCTCATGGAGAGCTTTATCTGCTGGAAGGGCATTCCAGCAAGACACAAGCAACCAAGTGGTTTCTCAAGTGCATTGTTGAAAATTCCTGAGCAGGATGATCAAGGAGCTAATGAGGGGAGGTGCTCTGCTTCTTATACTTACAAACAAGGAAAAACTGATTGGCCATGTGAGTTTGGGGAGGTGATCTTGGAGACAGCAAGCTTGAGATGGTGGAGTTTAGAATCCTGAGGGAAAGACACCAGGCAGATTTTAAGATTGCAACTGTGGGCTTCAGGAGTGCAAACTTTCATCTGTTTGTGGACCTGCTTGGTTAATATTTAAGGATTGCCTTCTCCAAGCTCAGGACTAGGCCAACTGGATGAGCAGAACATAGAGCTCAAGTAGTAGGAGGTCTGTGTGGATGAATATGAAGCTCCTGACCAAACACAAACATAAAAGGCACACATGAGGGGGAAGCAGGATCAGGTGATACTGGGGCAACCCTGTTTTAACATTGTCAGTAATGACATGGATAGTGTGACAAAGTGCTCTCTCAGCACATTGGCAGATGTACAAAGCTGAGAGGAATGGTTGATCTATCACATTGCTGTTCAGAGAGGCACTGGGCCAACAGGAACCTCATGAAGGTCAGTGAAGAGTAAAGTCCTGCACCTGGGAGGAGACCCCCTACTGTAGGCTGAGGTCTGATGGGCAGGAAATCAGCTTGGCAGAAAAGTCATTAGGGGTCCTTGTGGACCAGAAGTTGAGCAAGAGCCAAGGTCAACGTGTTGGAAAGAGTGTAGCCAACAGATTGAAGGAGATGAACTCCCAAGTGCCACAGAGGCAAAGATGTGTCCTTGGAGATAGTCAAAGCCTGACTGGACAGGGTCCTGCTGACCCTCCTTGTGCAGACTGGGACAGAATGGTCTCTAGAGGTCCCTTCTAACCTTGGCTATTCTGTGGCTCTGTGATATCTGTATTCTCTCCAGAAATTATTTGTATGCAAGTGATGCATGTCCTCTTTCTTGCTTTTAAAGCAAGTAATTCCTGAGCAGTGTATAGCTTATAAATTTTAGTAGGGGATTATAAAATGCAGCTTATTATTAAATTTGGCTGTTATGTCATGGTGAGCTGCACATGATTAATATGGTTCTTAGGTTGAAATAAGGTAGTAACTGGGATCTTTCTGCCAAAGACAGCTTCAAGAGATGGAACTGAAATCTGAAGCTGTTCTTGCCTGTGCACTGAATAATTGCAAGGGCATTTGAGCTTTCTGCTTTCAGTGCTGGCATGACTGTAATTGTACATGGTAACGGAACCTACAGTACTTCAATAATAAGGTGTTTATTCTTGTTCTGATGTGTTTTGCTGCAGGCTGGAGTTGACTAGGAGGTGTAGCAGGTGTTCACTGCAGCTGCAGATGTCTGCACATGTCAGATGTGTGCTAGATGCAGATGACCTTCTTTGGGAATTGAAGTGAAAGGGGCAACTGGGCATGTAGGGATGGCTGTAGAGTCTGTGTAAGCTTTGGTGATGGCCCTGGAGAACATCCAGAGCTGTGAAGTTCTGATCCCTGTGTCCTATTGGCCTTTTTTGACTGATCTTTGTCTTTCTTAGTAGGGAGTCCTCTGCCCACAAATGGTTGCATTAAGTCAGATAAAATTCAAGGTGTAAAGCTTTGGAAGCAGAGTTACTGTGGAGCTGGTACATGGAAGCAGCTGCCAGTGTTCCTCCTTTGGCTCTCTCCAGGGCAATGAGTGTAGGGAATTTTTCCTTTTCGATGAGCTGCGTGCAACTGGAGTTCTCCAGTGGAGTGCTCTCCACTAGGCAAGTTTTTTCTCTAGTGATATCCACTTAGTTCCTGACAAAAATGCATTCAAAAGATTAGTGGCAGAATACTTGGAAGCCGGAACCACTCGGGACTAATGATACAATTGCTCTTTAAAGGCATTTGTAAAGCAATTATGGACTGTTGTTCTCTTTTGTTCTGTATCTTTATAATAAATATGCCATCTTGGCAGGCTGTGATGAGAATGCCTTTAGCTGGCTGTTATATAAGAGTATAAATAAATTGTGTGACTATTTATAAAGGAAAACGAATACTTTTACAATGTGACTGAATTGTTTACATGTAAAAATCTTTGTACAGGAACAGGTTGCTGGTAGAATTTCCGATGTGGCCAGTGTTTTTCAATAGGTAGTCTTGTAACTTCCATAGGAAGTTTTATGGGGTTTTTTTCCCCCTTCTAAAGAAAATGTTTTGTTCAGGTGCTGGAGGTAATATAATTATTAGAAATAAGAACTATCATAAATAAAACATAGAGGGTTTTTTCTTTTTTTTTTTAGTTTAACAAGCTTTTACTTTCTAAGTTTCACAAGTTTGACAGAAGGGTTACGTGCACAGCAGTAACCTGTCAGTATGTGCTTGACTTTGGAGGTTTCCAGGGGTGGACTGGGTGAACTCAAGCACTGGAAGGGGTGGTCCCACTCAGTCTCCCGCGTGCCTGTCAACCCCTCTGCCAGCCAGGCCAGCCTGGTTAACATGGGAAAAAGCTCAGCAGAAGCAAGTTTGGGTTGGATAGTTGGGCCAGCTCACCAAGAGACTCGATGGGTGCCAGAGCCAGCACGTGGGGGCAGAGGGAGCCAGGAATGGCAAGAAGCAGCAGCAGCAAGGGGTTAGGTCACCACAGCATTTTGGTAACATTCGGCTGTGGCTGTTTTGGCTACTTGTTGGTCATGCAAAATACACACAAAAAAGGCATCGTCCACCAAGTAGTTTTCCTGACAAACATGTGGAGCATTAATGGTGCACATCACTTTTTGTGGAGAATAGATTCTTTCAGTGTTTCACAGCTATTGTGCTTGACTGTGCATCTTAGCCCAGAAAAACTGTAATGTTTATTTTAAATCTCATATGAAAACATATTTCTAGTCTAATCTATTTTGAATGCCGATATTTTTTTAGTTTAAAACTCTTCAGCAAGGACTGTCCCAATCCTATGTTTTGATATTTTGTGAGTGAGAGCAAGTGAATTCTATGACAGCTTTTATCTGGAGAGAACTTGCCTTGTCCAGGGGTAGTGTTTCAGCCAGGGTGCATATGTTTTGCGACATCAGTGGAGCTTTTGGATTGATTAGACTGAAGATCTGCTGAGCAGATGCTTTTTGTATGCACTGGAGCTTATTGAATTGCTCTGGTCATGACAAAGAATGAGTGCAAAAGAGAGGGCTAATGTGTAGGTGGTAGGAGACTCACCTGCAGCAAATGTTTGGGTTGAGTAAATTTGTGCTATGGGAAATATGTTCTGCCTTTCATAGGTGTATAATGGGTTCAGTTTGTTAGGCTTAATTTGTTTATATTAAAATATTAAATAGATTGTAATCTCAATTTGCAGTACAAGTACTCAAACAATGAGCTCTAAACAAATACTGATATTCACTATTCTGTTGTGTACAGAAATCCAGAAGTGTGATAAGTGATCAGGCAGTGGTGGAGTTGAAGCCTGAAGAGAAATTCAAGATATTCATCAAAATCTTTGATGGGGGGAGAGAGGGGTGAGTGTTACAAAATATTTCCTCCATTTTGTTTTTTTCCATGTTTTCCATTGAACCAAGAAGAAGAAACAAGCTGTGTGATGCAGGGGCTTAGAGCAGAGAACCAAATGTTTCCACTCCAAAGGTGCTTTGCTGCTGCCTGTGCTGCTGGCTCACTGGAGAAAAGCAGGACTCATGGTTCTTCTTTGCTTTTTGTTAAAATTTGTCTTCTATTGTAACAGAGTGGGGTTCTATTGATGATAAAAACAGTGCTAAGGATTAGGAATCCTTGTGGTTTATGGCATTCTCTATTAAATTAGGTACCAAATTTAAAGGTTTCCTCTGTTGGCAAAATATTCTTAATAATCAATAACTGGTATCTCAACAGTTGCCTAATTGAATATGAAATGAATGACCTTAGGCTCTCTAGTAATGCTGGAGAAGTTGTCTTCATTACATTTTAATATCCAACTTGGCTTCGTGTGAATCACCAAGTCACTTCTACAGGAAGAGATTATGCTCTCCAAGCATTTATCTTCTTGATTTTTTTTACATAAAACACAGGATATAAGATGTGATTATGAATTTCAGTTTGAATAAGGGATCATAAGAATTTGTCCAACTTTATAGCATATAACTGTTATTTTCCACATTAAAATCCTATATTTAAACCTCAAAAATCTGTCAGGTCATGCAATTGAGTTCCTGGCAAATACTGAATAGTCTCTTCTGTGTTTTCTTTCCCCCCATTTTTTTTCCTTCCAGATAGGCTGCATGACTGTCCTAGGTTGGGATTTTCACTTCTGCTACATGATAGTAATACAGAAATCTTGAAGTTTTGTTGACTGGGGTGGTCTTCACTGGGAGCTGGTGCTGCTTCTATCAGTGCACAACACAGTACGGGGAACGCTGTGCTTGTTACCTGCGTCCATTTTAATTTGTTTAAGTTTTTGTTTCTTGAGTTTTCCTGATTCTGTTGGCTCAAAAAACAGGCCTGATGATGGAGTTTAACTAGCAATTTTTATATGTGGAATGAATTTTTATCTGTTGAAGACTGAATGCCAGATGACAGTGACCCAAAAAGTTAGGAAGCACCTTCCAGTGAATATTACTGAGCTATGTATAAATCATCCTGAAAGTATTTCAGATGTATACATGAGACTCTGCTCATTGAAGCATCATACAATTCTTTGAAGTGGAGGTGTCTGCAGCATTAATAATACAGAAATCTGAAATGATAGCAGGCAAATGTTGCCACGAGGTATTGTCAGTTCACCTGCCAAAGCCTTTAAAGTGCTAATTTAGATATCTAAACCAAGCTTAGACAAGAGATACTTTGCAAATCTGAGCTAAGCTGTTTCAGGAAAGGGAGTTTCTCTTTAGAACACAATGGAAAGAAGATGGAGAACAGGAAAAGGACACAGAAATGACATTAAATTACTTCTTTAAAGGCTCACACTGTCATATCTCATGAATGTGTGTGTTTGCCCTTTTTGTCCCTTTCAGCCTGGAACATCTCTTAACCAAATTTAACTAGATTTGGAGAAAGGCACTCAAATGTACTGTGTTCCTGCAGGAGATTAACTGGTTAAAACAGTCTTTGAGCAAAAGCCCGGGGTGTGAGCTGATGTCTTGCATTGGATCTCCCCACGGGAGTGTTTTTGTGTGTGTCTGAACTGTGGGGAAAGTGTTCCCATGTCAGGGAGCAGCAAAAGCAGGACAAGCAGTCAAGGGTGCTGACAGCACAGTGGTGAGGCAGTGTCCCACAGCACCTGGGCTGGGTGAGCAGACCTGGGGAGTGAAGGATCTTTTCCAAAGAACCCTTAGCAAAATAATTTCATATGGATGCTGTTTCTGGTAATGTAGTTCTAATATTTCTTAAAGCTTATCTGAGGAAGGGATCTCTTGCCAAGAATGAACATTGACATTTGTTACAGCAAACGCTGCTTCCCTCCCAAGTCTGCAGCCTTGGAGGGAAAAGCAAACACATGGTATTTGCAAAAGATATGTAGTATTTCACCAAAATTTTGCCCACCTTTTCATAAATGATGATTGAGAATGACAGTGAATTCATATAGTTGTAAGTGGCATTTTGGAGCTGATAACATCTAGAGCAAGAGAGGGAGTAATTTATATGCAGATTATTTGCTGTGCATGTCTGTTAGAGCCATTTATTAAAAAAATATTAATTGTAATTAAATTAATCGAGTCCTGTGGAAATATAATCTTGACAAAGTAGGTTTCTTTCTGCCACACACTGGTGTTAACTGGAGTTTTATGTGTTATTAGTAATTTAATACTGTACCAATCAAAATAACTGCAAATTGCTGGTACCAGATGTTATCTGTGTAGAAAATAATTTCTCTGCCCTAACTTTATTTTCAGTAATGTAAAGGAAAATACTGAAGATATTATGCAGTTAATTAGGAAATTAACTGTTACCCAATAATCTTGCATTTTGTTTTCTAAGGAAAATTCCTTCTTCTATATGCAGCTTGGAGAATGAAGCACAGTTATTAATTCCCTCACTGGAGGAACTGGTGGGGAAATTTTGCTTAAGCATTTTCAGTTGGAAAATGCAGATAACTTGAAGTCAGTCTTCTTAAGTACCAGCTTATGTGAAAGAATTAAAGTATCACTAGGGAGAGGGGGAGAACCGTGTCAACAGTCCACTGACTTTCAGTGGAACTCTTGGCCCACTTGGTTGGAAGGACCATGATTTTGACATTGAAGTTTGTGGCTTTGAATCTTGTGTGAACAAGCTGAGAAACCTTGCACCTGTTTATACAAGTAGTGAGGAGTTAGTCTGAGGGCTATGAATGCAGAAGGGGAACCATAGGAATTGACCACATCCTCATCCAACAGTTCCCTTTGAGGGGTAGAGGGGTTACTAAGATGAGTAAAGTATTTTCATGTGGAGAAACAGAGTGTGCTAAAAGGTGGTTTAATCTAGCTCAGAAAGACAGAATGAGAAGCAGTTTCTGGAAAACGAAACTAGATTAATTCAAATTAGGAATAAGGCAAATACCTTTAACAGTGAAACAAATGACCAAGAATGAGGTGAATTTTCTATTGCCAAATGTCTGTATGTCAGCATCCTCCTTTTAAATGTGGAAACTACAGCTATAGACTGAGGCAGACTTATCTACACTTCTTTTCAAGGTTTTCAACAAATGGATCAAGCCTTTGCTCAGAACTGTGCCTGGAGTTCATGTTGTCACTTTACCACAAGCCCTATTTTCTGTTTACATTACTGTGTTCCCGAATATCTTTCCTTAGTCTTGAAAGCAGGACCAGGGAAGAAAAATTGGACAAACTGTTTTTCATGAAGAGCCAACTGAGGGAGGATGAGCCTGCAGGTTGTTGCAGGGGACTCTTGGAGGGGGTGTTGTGAGGACAAATGTGCTCGTGCTTCTAACCCACCGGGGACTGGCTGGGAAGGAAATGTGATCTGAAGTTGCAACTGAGAATGTTTTAGTCTAGATGTGGGGGAAAACTTTTTTTGAGACTAGATTTAATTGCCAGGCCTGTGCAATCCCAGTCATTAGAGATTTTCAAGAAGTTAGACAAATAGCTGTCTGGATGGCTTAGATCTCAGTAGGAAGATGGGCTTAGATGAATCATAAAGCTTTCTATTCAGGCTTTCTAGGATTTTTCCCAGATGATCATTTTTCTGAGTTTTGATTTGAAACATACTTTGTTCAAATGGGCCTTGTTTCCCAAGTGGGTCTGATTTCTTTATCAGTACTCTCATCTCTTCCTCATTTATCAGTCAGCAAGTATTTGTAATATCAATTCCCTCTGTTCAGTTTGCTTTAGTTAAGTTCTCATTGATGGAAGCATTCCTTTGTAAAGGATCTCATCCCAATCCTTTTGGGAACTTGCTAATAATGGTGCCTCAGATGTCAGGTCCCCATTAACATCTGTTTTCAAGCTAGGAAGGTATTTTTAATTGATTTAATGTGTACTTTAGTCATGCTGTATTCTCCAGTGCTAATTTAAAGGTCTTATATGAATCAGAGACATTTGCACTATTGACCCAACTTGTATTCACCTGAAAGACAGTCAGGTTTGTCAAACAAAAGCTAGTCAATAGCAAAATTTTTTTCTGGTATTTATTATATTCTTGGTTTTGTTTTGCGTGGCTTGAATGTTGCATTAACTATTTCATTCACCTGCACCTATGAAGTATGAGAGTAATGATACAACTTGCAATCTTGGTGAATGTGCAAATTTAGCCTTGAGCCAGGAGTTAGTTTCACTTGAAAGTAATTGTATTGCTGGGGAAGGGGGGAACCCAACAACCTTGAATTTTGTGGCACTGAGGTTTTTCACAAGTTTTCATTCAGATGGAAAAAAGCAAAAGGCACATGTACAAAACTGGTCTTATATATAAAGAACCCATCTCCTTTTTTTTTTGTTGTTTTTCTGTGCAACCATTGCTGGGTTACTAGGCTTTTACTGAAACTAATAATTTCATTTTCCCTATGGAAAGGAATGGTTCTGGCTTAGAGAGATGAGAAGGGCTCAGCAATGTGCTGCTGATTCCCTGCAGTGCAAGGCTGTCAGCAGCCTGGGAAATAAACACGGGACCTTGGAGACTGCAGGTTTAGTGGGACAACTTTCAGAAGAAATATATCAGCTTTGAGAACACATCAGGAGCTGTCAGCACAGCCCAGAGCCATAAATATTTAATTTATCTTGACCCTTTTGATGTTGAAAATCAGTGTTGTTCTCTTGTGCTGCAGATCTGGGACTATTATGCTGACAGTGATACCAGTCAGTTTGTCAAATGGAATGACACTATCTCTCCAGATTCTGTTCTTCATGGCCACGGGATTCTGTCAGAAGCCTTTGCACACAGTACATAGACTGTGTGAAATTTATAGCTTCAATCCTGCCCAGAAGTAGAACAGACCACCATAATTAGGCAATATATCTTGTTAATGATAGTTTTGTGCAGCAAGGTATACAAATTAAAATTATCTGCTTGTAAAAATAGCACATTAGCTAATGATGAAATTCCGAATTCTTATAAAAGTCAAATGTTAACATTGTGGTTTTGCTTTGCCACCAGTTTTTTGGTTTAACACTGCACCAAAAATATTTAAAAATATTTACAGTGAGTTAAAGGTATGATTTATCTGTAGCAACCATTCTTTTTTAGCTGACATTGCCTGTACAAAGATTCCTGGAGAAACAGAGTATAGCTGTCCAGGAATTACACTGGCACATTGATTCCCTGAATCTAGAGAGTACATCAGTGTTTAAAAAGGGGTGTTTTAGTGAAACAGGTGAGTCAGGTGAAGTAAGGCAGTTCAAATTGGTTTTGGGTTCAGCTATCAAAGAAAGAGAGTTATACCTAAGGTAAATGGATGATTGTTGCCTATCAGAGTGATGATAACTTTTAATGTAGCACATTTCATACCAGCAGGAGCTGAAAACCATAAGGTGTCCTATGCAGCCCCTACTGATTTTGTTAGCCAAGAACACAAGGTTTTTGTTTATTAAATCCTGGTTAAAATTGCCTGCTGCTCTCAGGCTGTGACTGCAACGTGCCACAGGCAGGTGACCAAGCAGGCTGTGTCACTGGGGTGTGTGTCCTGCCTGGGTAAGCACCTCCTCAGCACTGGCCTGTGCCACAGTGGCTGAGAAAGACACTGAGCAGGGGAGTTCAAACAAGTTTGCACAAATCCCCGTCAGTAAAGCTGGGGACCGTCTGTAGTAGGTAGCTGCAAAATCCCACCAGTTGGTAGCATTTTCACACAGCTGGGATAGTCTTTGCTTCAGAGCAGTGCTGCATCCAACCCCCAGGGAAGAGCTGAGTGACCTGCCAACAAGAAGGACAAAGGGTCTGTTTTAACCTATGGAACTGGGCAGGTGGGAGGAAGCAAATCAGTTCTGTCTGTGCAGTGCTGGACTGTTCTCTGCTCTGCTAGGAATTCACTTGTGCCCAGGAAAAGGGAGCATGCTGTCTATTCATTTTTTCTTTAAACTGTATTTCATTAAAAGTGGAGAAACTTGAGTGACGTTTGGGAAGATGACTGGTTTTGAAAGAAAAAGATAACAGTACTTAGCTCTCAGTGAGACAGGCAAAACACCTTATTGTTTTAAAATTTTACTCTTAGTTTGTGATGAATAAAACCAGTATGATGAAATGCAGTATGTAAGTAGGAGTTTGGGTTTTTTTTAATAGATTGTTTGAGAATTGACAAAAATATCTGAATTTAAATGTGATGGGAACCAGAGCATAAACATTTACAAAAGAGAATAATCTATAGGTCTAAATATTGCATCTTAAGGAAACACCCACAGATAATTTGTTCTGAAAGAAATCCTGCCTCATGGGATAATAAAATACGTAATGAAAACAAATAGCAAAAAGAAGTGTGTTGAAACATCCTCATTCTGAAGGAGAGGGGGAATGCTCTGTTGCAAATGTATGATGGCTTTGCTTTTATTTAAATTCATTTTGCAACAGTCTTACAAGTTTTATAGAATGACATGAATGCTTAAAACCATTTCCTGAGAATGTCTTCTTCCCTGTACATACAACATCTTGGGATAAAATATTGTTGTTGGTAAAACTAATATTTTCTTTCAAAATCTACTAAAACTTTTAGATCTGTTGTACAGAAATTTTACTTTCATGCAAATTTTAACATTGGATTTGTGTTTTGGCAGTATGGACTAGATGATGCTGGCTGGATTTAAACCCACTACTTACATTAAAACAGGAAAGGTTGTCTGGGTAAAATGGTATGAAGTCCTGCAGAGAAGTGCTTTAGCTATTTCACAAATATTTCTATAGTGTTAACAAGTCTTGGTCTGCAAAGAGCAGTTTATATTCCATTTAATAATATCTTTCCAGGAATAACACTTTCCGAGTGTGGGACTCCAACTTCCTGGAAAAGAAGACAATCTCTGACCCGTTGGTACATGCAGAAGCCAAGGTGTTGCCAGCAAAGTGGCAGTGGTAGTCAGCCAAGATGGGAATCAACAGGCAGTCCAGAACCTGGACTGATGGATTTCATCTTCCTTTAGATGTGTTGTTGTCTCTCAGCTGCACTTGGGGACCAGAGTGTTCACCCCAAGACCTGTATGTTATGATCTTCCTTAGCTTTTCAATTCTTAATCATCATCTTAGCTGTCGGGCTTAGAGCAGTGAGGAGAGTGCACATGCATTGCTTACAGCTCCTGGGGAGACCACGAACTGAACACTGCAAAGGTAGCTCCTCTCAGTTATCGGGGCACACTTGGGCTCAGCTCCACACAGTACCTGGCTGTTCTGTAATTCTCTGCTGTGCTTTTCCTGAAAACTCTTTGTGAGCTGCTGAAGTGCTTTTAGCTCCACTTCACTAATGGTTTCTATAACCTGAGGAAAGACAGAGTCCCCTTTGGATGCTGCAAAGTGTTTTAGATCCCTTGCTTAAGAGGTGATGAATTTCCCTCTGGGCATACCCACTTCTCTGTAGAAGCTTAGAAATACACAACCAGCTTGCTTAGAGCTGTGCAATTACCCGCTAGTGATTGCCTACCTAAAGGGATGAGACAGGACTTTCATAATGATTTGGGTAACAAAAAGCAGATCAATCACTCCTAAATTGCATTGTGCAGGGAGGTTTGTGTTCTTGTTCAGGAGACAGCAAATGCCCTGGCCAGTGTGTAGCCATCCTTCCTATTCCCCACCCAGGTTTGTTTGCTATTTGCTCCCCTTTCAGAATTCCCTCTGGTGACCTTTCTGGTGGAGACCTTTGCTTACAGGAGGGTTGGATGTGAGTGCTGGCATCTTATGTCTTTGGTATTTTACTTGAGGCTGTAAGGGCTGAGTTGCCTCATTTGGTTGGGAACTGAGTATCAGGAGAATTAAAATATATTCAAACAAACAAAAGACTAGTGTCTGCATTCTGAAACCATAGAAACCTAAACCCACCAGTATTTATACCGTCAGTGAAACTTGGGAAGTTACAGTTGGGTCATCTTGATCCACTATGATGTTTTTGCATCTCTCCGTTATTGTGTCTTTATAACCTACTGAAGTGTGTTAGAAACACTGCCAGATGTACTATCCAAGGCAAAATAATTTTATATCACTTAAGTTTCAAGCTTTGGACAAATTACTTTTTAAATTGAAGAGGTTGAGCTGACCTAGTCATTCGTCAGTTTAGGAAGGTAATTTCTTGCAACCAATGTTTAAGCCTTACTTAAAGGGCTTTAACCTCAGTAGTGTACTGACTTGTAATAGTTGAGGGAGGAGACAGAGGAGATTATTTGTCTTTAGGGTCCTTCATATTTTGTTCCTACAAGCCTTAATTTGCACATGAATAAAAAAAGTTTGTGTGTGGCAGGTGGGATGGAATTCTTTCCCGTGAGGAATCCAGTTGTCAAATGAAATGTGTATTATGTTTTGTTCCTGTCTTTAAAGAAACGGAGGCCTCGTGTTTCCACCTTTTTGACACTACCATAGGAGAATGGGATGCAACATGGATGAATTGAATTGTGTGTAGTTTTTGAGATGTATTGATATGTTTACCTCCTTTCTTTGTTACAGCAACTGCTGATAATTCAGGGCCTTTTAAGTTCTTCCTTTGGTTTGCTGAGGTAGACATCCAGAAAGGCACAGATTCAAAAGCCTTGAATATGTAAAGGGTGTTAGAAAAATTTTGGAAGGAGAACAGATTTTGTTTTCATTTGAAGGCAGTATCTCATGTCCTGGCAGTGTTAGAAGGCGTGTGAATAGGTTGCATGAGACTGAAAGGTCCTTGAAAAGGAAGGTAGCAGAAAGTTTTTCATGTTACAAGAATAGAGACCAGCAGGGCACAGCCATGAATAGAGCCCTATATTGGATAAGAAGTCGAGGCACAGTCTGTCCCAATACATTTGACAGTCTGGACATCAAAGGCATGTCTGGATGTGCAGTGGAATGTGTTATCCCAGAGGACTTGGAGAATGCTGCACTTCCAGAGCTCCTGCTGCCCCTGGCTAGTTGATTAGAGCTCTGTGGCTGGCTGCTCTGCCCATTGTCCTTCTGAACTGTGTTTGGAACTAGATTTGCAGTGCATGCAGTCCTGTCTCAGCAGCACTGACAGCAGGGAGGGGTTGCATCTCCTGGCACAGGTACCTGCTACCATCATGTGAACAGCAAATGCAAACACTGAAGTGAAAAGCCATGGACAGCCCTGCCCCTTACTAGAGTATGGCCAAGTTTTTGTTTGGATGATGGGCCTGAACTCATGATCTGGGTGTTTTTCCCTCTAAGATAAATTGCCATCCTGAACTCTAGGCCCATCTGTCGGGAATGTGGCTGGCAGCCCTGGGTCTGTGCGTGTCTCAGTTGAGGTGTTGGCACTTCATGCATCGCCAGCACGTGATGGTGCTTTCTCTGGTGTTCCAGGCTGGGCCGTTTGCACAGCTGGATGAGCTCACACAGGCGCTGCAGTGTCGCCCCAGCTTTCAGTGTGGGCCTGTGCTCCAAAGCTTCCCACGTCTCCTTGCACAACCTGCACCCTCCCCAGGAGCTGGGATCCTCCTGCCTCAGCCCTCTCCTGCCATGTGAATGGGCAACACAAGGCACCCACCAGGCTGCCCATGGGGGCTGGGACAGGCTGGCCCCGGCTGTGAGCAGAGCTCTTCTCAGCCACCCGCCTGTGCCACAGGCCAGGGCAGAAAGAGCAGCTTTTAAACGCAGCCTTCTGTGCTGGGGCACACAGGGGTGCCTAGAGACACTGGATTGCTTACAGACAGCAAGAGGCAAGTGGGGAGAGTGAATGTGAGTTGCTATTATTAATAATATTAATGAAAAAGCTCCCAAAGATCAAGGACTTTGAAATTAATTATTCCTAGTTACAATATACAACATGAAAAGAGGCAGCCTAAACCAATAATAGAATTCTAGTCCCTTCACTATTAAATTAATTTTGTTTCAGATCTTCAGCTTTTCCCCCATCTGTGCAATTTTTTATAAATATTTAAAAGAAGAATTAGAAAGGAAAGATAAAGGAGAGTAGAAGCAACAGTGCTTCTTCTACAGCTGAGAAAGTAGTATGGAAAAGAAATAACTTAAGAGATACCAAAGCATTTTTTAGTAAATATTCTTCCATTTTTATGACTCTTAGGGTTCTTTTTCAAATACTCTTATATCCAGATCCTGCATTTCTTGTGCATTTAAATCTTCCGTTGACCTCAATGCCACAGTATTCAAAGGACTCCATCTTGCCTTCCATGCTCGCAGTGGGACTTTGGATTTTTGAGGAATGAAAAATTTCACCTTTAGGATAATTGAGATATTCTTTTATTCTAAAACTTAAAAGTAATCAGGTACTTCTGCATGAATCATACTTTCTTAAAATATGATGGTTGCCTAGGTTAACCTGATCTATAAATGCGAATTTTACTGCTGTCTGTCTGGATAAGTATTAATTAATGGTTCCTCTGTGGTTAGAGGCTTTCTTCTAAGCACTAAGGCCTGCCTGGTAGGCCAGAGGTGATATCCTCTTTCTGTTGAAACCGCTGCAGAATTTTGCTGACTTCAGGAAGTCACTCCAGATACCTTAACAGAATTATGCTGGAAAATATTTACCATTATCATTAGACCCTTGGGAGCTTTCCCAGAAAGCTTTCCTCGTACGCCCCCTTCCCCACCCCTTTTGTTTTTGTAAGGCCATTTAGTTTAAGTTTATCCTTTGTGAAATGTGTTGAAACCAAAAAAAGATCAAATAGTGGAAAATCTGCTCTAGTTGCTTGGTGTACTTTTTGCTACAACTCTGCAAAATAGGCTGATTTACACATGAATTTCCATTGTTGGTATTTTATTCATGCCACATTTTGAGCTGATAATTTAAAAGCTTACAGTATATATATATATCAAATACAAAGTATTACTTAAATAGATAATTTAATTCTTAGCGGGGGGGGTGTCTCTATTTTTCCTCTCCAAGAAAAACGACATTATAGTTGCAATGTGTATTGTAATTAAAAAAAATTTTTTCGATTAAAGAGGGAGAGAGAGAAAACATGTGCTTTACTTTTCTATGATTGTGTCCCACCTACTCCCTGCCCTTTACAAACCGCAGTTGTAGTTTCCTAGACAATAGGCATTTGAGTGCCTGGCTGACTCTTCATGTCCATGATCAGCAGGTATGTACTCAAAATAACAGGAATTTTGCACATTAGGTGTGTATATCCCAGCTCAGGTTCCTGTTCAGTGCAATCTGAAGGCAGCACGAGCTGGGAATTTGCAGATGTCTGGAGTGCTATGGCAGAAGGTGTAGTGGGAGTGGAGTCTGTCCTGCCTTTGCCGAATGGTGTTAAAGGACTATTACAGTCCAAAGTGTGAGCTGCCTTGGTATGAATTCACCCTGGAAATACTGAGCTGCTGTGACCCTTCTCTGGCAGCCTCTTGCCCTGCTGTGAATCTGAGTGGGAATCTCTGACTGCTGGCTGTGCTTGAAAAACAAGTGTCAAATTTTTCCCATTAACTGTAAATATCTGCCTGTTGGGCCATTTGTGCTGAGCTGCCTGTGTACCATCCCAGTACAGGCTGTGTCCTAATTTCTCTGTTCATCCACTTACCAGCAGAGCTGTGTACATAGGGCATAATACCTGCCATGAGTGTTTGCTCAGGTCTGAGTTGTAGGATTCAGCCATTCCCAGGACCTCTTTTCTCAGAAGCTTTGAGCACTTGACAAACTGGCTTCAGTTACTCTTTGCTAAGTTCTAATTTTAAATCCTCTTGTTTAGTGGAGAAAACCCCACCCAACAAACCCACCTTTCTTCCAGTCTGTCTCGTCTCTGTGGGTTGTGCTGCTTGAGGTCTCTCTGGCCTTGGTTGCTGGTGATGTGTAGAGAGTTCTGGTAATCCTGTGGCACATGAGGAAGAGGAGCTGGGGAGTCCTGCTGGGAAATTCTCCATCAGGGATTCCAGCACAGGATTTTGATTGCCCCTAGGGATGCCTCTTTCCCGTGTCAGGTAAAGGAAGCTTGTGTGTACCACAGGTGTGGACCTGTTGCTGTCAGACTGCATTATATGCTGTCGTCTTGCTTCTTAAATTTGCTGATTAGGTAGAAACCTCGTGTTGCTTGACATACTGTGAAGTTCATGGATAAACCATTCCAGGTCTTGTGATTGTCATTGACCTGCACAGGAACAATCTGGACTTGGAGAGGGTCCCCAGGGCAAGACCTGTCAGGTGCCGTCAAGTAGTATTGAATTGGATGTTTCAAAATGACTTTTTGTTGACACAAAGATTTTGGGATGCCCTGATTTTTAAGAAGAACCTGCCTACAAAAAAATTAGTGATGGGTGAAAGCAGACTGTAGGACTCTAATTCTAGCAGATTTCAGCCTTGTTTACATCCTAAGTGTAAGGAACTTGATTGAGAGACTTGATAATCAATATTCTCATCCCTTGTGTTTAAACATGAAAATGGATTTAGAAGTGCAGGGTTACTCAGCTGTTAATTAACCTATGCATATTATAGAAGTCTGGAGATTTTTTCATGCTTAAAATGGGAATTACATTTTTTCTGTTTTAACACTAGTAGAAGTTAATAAAATCATTTTAAAAACGATTGCAAAGTTTAGAAAAAACTTTAACTATATAACCTATTATTTGTATAGCCTCCTCTTTATACATGTTGCTGAAGTGCATGTGTTGCTTTTTCGTTTTCTTCCCCAAAGAAAAATCAATTAGGTCAACACTACATTTTAAAGCACTGTGCAACATCTATTTTATATAAAAGTAGAACAGCCTTAGATTCTTCTTCAGGATAGAAAAATTAGTTCATAGAATAAAGGCAGGGGGAGATACAGAAAAGCTTGGCAGGGAGTGGGTAGATGTGAGACCTCCCAGAGCAGCCTGTTGAGCGTGTTGGAGGGAATGTCTGTGCATGCAGGGCCTTGTTCCCTTTGTCCCTTGGATCCGTGTGGTTCGTTGCCTTCATGAGAATGCTGAACCTCAATGACATTTAATGTATAATAAGAAATTATTTTGCTGGTCTCGCTTGGGGATATGAATTTATTACTAGTCTCAGATCTATTTCTTTTCTTCTTTTGTAATGCTTTTTGGGATGAGAGGCTTCTCCTTAAAAAATGGAACTATTCCTGCAAAATGATTTTCTTCTTTTCTGTTTTGCTGTGGGTGATCTATAGCTATTAACAAAAAAAATTGGACAGATAAAAACAAGAGTAAATTCTACATAGTGAGAAAACTGAAGAAAATGAGGACTTGTGTTTTTAAAATAGAGAAATACTGTGCTTAGGAAGTTTTTTGTTTGTTTCATATAATTATAAGAAACTAATATGGATGAAATTCTTCTAATTGATATGTTTAAGAGGACAGTTCTTAGTATACGTAATAATCAGTTGAATTTGCATTTCAGAACTTGCAGTACAGCTTGGCAAGTGTCCTCAGAGAATGTTAGTTCTGTTCCTCACTTTTCCCAGTAAGCATAGAACTTCAGAGTTAATATTCCAGTGCTGCTTATATCTGGTGATGACAGAAGAATCAAACAATTACAAATCTTTTATTTGTGAAAATTGTGATAGAGTTTAGCAACGTCTATAGGGTCACTTTCAATATAATTCTGTTTTTCGTTTCACTCTTCATCTGCTTCTAGAATGGCACTGGAAAACTGATAGCATTTGTAATCCCCTCTGCACCAGCTCATGTGGAGGTGATGAAATTAAACATCTTTTTGACCATTAGAGAAAATAATAAATGACCCTGACCTGGCTAAGGAACAATATTTATCTGAAGTACTTAAAAGCAGCTAAGGAGAGAATGTCCTTTAGAAGCAAATGCCTCTTGAAGATCGCCAGGAGGCAAGAGAAACTCTCCAGGGCTGCAGCTTTTCATGGTGCACGACGTGTTTGATCACTGAGCTGTGCCGGCTTGTGTGATGTGGATTTATAAATCTTAATGGAACTTCTTTCCATCCCCTTTGGTACAGATAATGACCCCTGGGATATTTAGTTTAAAGAAAAATCACTCAAAAAGAGAGGTTTGATTAAGGTACGCAAAATGAGTCTTCAGTGGGCACAAACTGAAATACAGGAAATTCTATTTAATCCTAAGAAAAAGCTATTTTACTGTAAGAGGGTGAGGAAACACTGGAGCAGGTTGTCCAAGGAGACAACCTTGGAGATACTCAAAACCCAACAGGACACAGTACTGAGCAAACTGCTGTAGGCTTTGAGCAGGGGAACTGGATTTCCAGAGGCAGCAGGTGATTTCCAGAGTCATCTTACAACCTCTGTGACTCTGTGGTTCTGTGAAATAACAGCAAAAAGGAAGAGCCACAGTCACTTGGTTCACCCTTTTTTGTACCAAAAAGTACTGATTAAATGTCGCGACATGGGCTGCTGCTGGCTTCCCTCACCCCAGCTGGCTCCTGACGACAGCGGTCGCCGGACCGGACAGGGGGAGACACAGCCCTGTTGCTGTCCCTGAGAGGATCAGAGAGGACTGCACTTTAGGACAGACAAGAGTCTTTACTTGCCTGCCTATGGAAGGGCTTAACCCTGATAGATGTTAGGTGCGATGCCAGTGAGTGAAGAACACGAGGAGTCCTTCCTGGGTTGTAACAATCTGAGTTTATTCAGGCTCTGTGGCAACAAGCCCACAGAGCCCTCACTAACCTCAGAGAAGACAACCCAGAGAGGCACTGAGCCCCTCTGTGCAACAGTATATAAACCCGGGAGGTAACGGGGGAGGAGTTTGGGGGAAGACAATAGGGAAGAGGGATAGGAGGGGTTACCATACCGAGGGGACCAATGGGAACAAGGGGAGGAGTAGGGTAGGTCACATGGACCAATGGGACCCTGAAGAACAGAGAAGGGACTGGAACAATGGGAGGGGTTTAGGAGATGGACATAGAAGGTTCTGGAAGGATAGGAGTGGTTTGGGCACCTAATAAGGAAAGGTCTGGGGTAGGGGAGGAGTTTAGGGAATTTACGTAATAGGGGGTGTGTACTGATAACAGAATGAACCAAGTATGTGCAAGGGGAT
The DNA here is from genome assembly GCA_013390005.1 of Calyptomena viridis. NCBI lineage: Eukaryota > Metazoa > Chordata > Aves > Passeriformes > Eurylaimidae > Calyptomena > Calyptomena viridis. The sequence goes on along the minus strand of WEIV01012989.1, from coordinate 30,944 downwards.
AATGGGAGATGCCACTACTACGAACGAAGGGGACAAATCATTATGAAACTAAAAAACACACCACCACAATTAAGTACTGTGCTCCTTTTCTGGGCTTTCCTGCACCAGAGGGAATTTAGAATAGTTTGGGAGCAAAAGGAGAGGGTGTGGAGAAGAGTGAGCATATGCTAGCAAGTTTTGTATTTCTGTCTCTGTGAAGTGGAATGGAGCTCATTTAATGCTTGTATGTGCCTTCCACCCTGGGTGTGAAGGTAAATTCTGGATTAATTAGCTTGTGCAATAGTGGTTGTACAAACATATGTGTGGTCTGTGCATTTGTTGTTCCCAGAAAGGCTGCTGCAAACTGTGTTTTAAGAAAAAAAAAGCATGGAACGGAAAGGGAAAATAATGGTCTTTTTGAATCATCTGGGAGTACATGTTCATTCTGAGCACATACTTGGCTCAGCAGGTGGTATTATTTACTGACCAAAGAACATTAGTCAGCACAAGCTCTGGGCATTTCAAATCAGAAAAAAACCCTAATAATAAAGTCTTCCCCTGATTATATAGCTCCTCTTTTTAATTTATTGTCCACGGTAGGTGAAGAAGATTGAAATCATAGTGGTGATTAAAAGTGAACAGGCAGGAATTTAGCAAAGTAATCTGACAATTTTGAGAAATATCCAAATCTAACTGGAAGGAAGAAATCTGCAATCACCTGCAGTGCCTCATTGTGCACCCAAAGCACAGCTGCCAGTGTCTGGGGCTGCTCTCCTGCAGCCACCTCCTCACACTTGGGCTGCTGGCTGGGTGGTGGGGAAGGCAAGGGAGCAAACCAGCAGAACACAAATAGAGATTAATGATATATTCTCTGCTTGTCTCCAAATGACTCATGAGTGAACACAATTGGAAGAGGTAAAAGCTTGGTTTTTTGAGATAATGCACTAAAGTTTCAGACTCCTGGAGTCTGGTATTTTGTGGATATGAAAGAGTCCCTTTGGGTAGTTACAGCAGACAGTCCTTCTAGTAATACATTGTGTATTGAAAGATTAATACAGTTCTGTAGGAATTGCCATAAAATCTCAAAAATTAAAAGGAATGGGGTTCTTTCATTACTCCAGGGTAGGGAGAGGGAATGAAGAAATTATGAGATTGACTGGAACACTGGAAAAAGTTGACTTGAAACAAATATATGTCATCTGTAAAACCAGGTGTGTGTCTTCTACCAATCCTTCCTAAGAGAACAGGATTGGAAGGAGAGGAGGTTGTCAGTGGTCCATAGTCTATGAAAAATTCTGCATGTTTGGGAGATGAAGTCTAACACATCACACATCTTGCATGGCCCATCAGGAGAGGCCTCTAGCAAAACCCAGCTTAGAAAGTCATCTCTTCAGGAGGTCACATGTGCAGGTGTTTAAATCTTGTGACGTCAGTGTCACCCATGAAGTGCTTTGAGGTGAGTGTATGCCCAGGTGTGCTCAAGAGGCACCAACTGGAAGCAAGTGCTTAACTTAATGAACTGCAGCAAAAATGTCTCAAGTTCTTTGTAAGACCAGGGCCAAGGTTTGTCTCTACAGGAACTGTGTGTGGCCTTGCACATGGTGTTGGTGACTCCCACACAGCCTTTGTCAAGTACAGAATATTAGGCTGCTATTAAACTGAAGTTCTTTCATTAATCTAAGGTTTAGAATTCATGTTGACAAATCTTATTTAAAGGCCTATGTAAATTTAGACAGTAGTAATTCTCTAGCACTTTGACTTAAATCTGGAAGCTCCCTGCAGTGCCTGAACTCAAAGTCATGATATTGTATATTTTCTAGTTGCTTTTACAGCAACAATTTGTCTTAGCCTGCTGCAGAGCATTGTCTCTGAATCCATGTAAACTGGCAGTAATGACAGTTCAGCTAGTTCTTTAGTTTGAGACTATGGATTGACAACTTTAAGTTGTTAGTGCTTTGTTGAAAACCTTGATAGTACCTAGAAGTGCATTGATTTCTCCCTGATAGGTTGCAACTTGTGATACTTGAATCCAGGAATGCTTTGCTGCCATGCAATGAGGTACTGCTGCTTTTCCTCATCAAATATGGAGTGCTGGACAGGAGAATAAATCTGACTTCTTCAACTTACTGTTTGAAGCTTACTCCCTCCCCGCTTCTTTTAACGATGTATGGTTTTAATTGTATGTGTTTGGAATAGGCAAAGACTTTCCAGTACAGCAGAAACCTTTGTGTTCCCAATTTCCTCATCTCCCTCTTTCCAAAAGCTGACTTAGTTCTAACATAGCAAAGTAGCACATGCCATCACTTGCTGATGAAGTCTCAGCCTTGATTAAACTGAACATAGCAGCATGGCATGTTCTAGGCTGTTGTTTCTTTTTTTCACTTCACATTGCACATTCCCATAAAAAGTGTTCACCATCTTTTTTCCTTCCATTTTCAGTGTTGCTGAGGTTCATGGACTACTGAAATCCAGCTGTGAACAACTGGGAATGCAGCTTGGTTGAAGTGAACCTAGCCAGTGATGGAGCAGGTACAACACCTCGTAAATGTAACCAAGTGGCAAATCAGTTTGAATATTTTCAGTGAACTGTCAACACACGGTCTGCAAGCATGAGTTATTTGTGAATAGTTTTGTGTAATGTATACCTGCAGAATTCCACAAAATGTTCAAAGAAAGATGAAGGGTGAAATGCAGTGGATAAATTATTCATAACCAATTATTCACTAAGCTCAATTCATCACTGAGATGAGACAGAATTATTGACTGGACATGGAAACAAAATTTCATTTCAGAGAGATGATATTAAAATACTAGTATGTTAGTGCAATTATGCTGTGACTGTAAAGACTTTACTCTTCAGCAGTAAAATATGCCTTGGGCACTGCTGCAAGATTGATATTCTCCAGGGCTAGTACACCAGATTTTCCCTTTAGCTACATAATGAAATTTAGGTACACTATTGATCTCTTCCCATAGTGAGACAAATTTTTGCTTATTTCCTTTCCTTATAACTTGCTGGTAGGCACATACTGTGCTCAGCTGGATGGGATGAAGAATGGCTAAACTGGAAGTGGTAGATATGTAGGCTTTAAGCATTCTTACCTGTGCTTGGGTGCCAGTCTACAGTGTCTGAAGTGTTTCTGTGATGTGAGAAGGAATCATCTGTACGTTCAGCATGTAAGCATGGATCCTGCTTCAGCTGTGTGCATGTGAGCACCTGCACTGACATATGAATAATCTTTTGGCCAGCAGGTTGGAAAAGAGCAGTTAAAATGTTATTTCCAGTGCAGCTTTCATCAGCATCCAACCAGTGGATCTAAATGGATATTGTGTATTCATGTTTCTCCAGCCCAGGGGATGCTTCCTTTAGTCAGCTCCTTATGTTTTTGAAACATTTCCCTCTTGACTTGCTTCTTAAGGTACAAAATGAATACTAGCAAGTCTGCTGCACCAACTGCTTGGTTATTTGTTAGTGGCATGACCCTAATACTCCAAAATCCTATATGAAATTGATGTGTCATTGTGCTAGGAGCTGCATTTCTGCAAAAAGACCTTGTATTTCCTTGAGCTGTCCTCTGGTCCTCTGTCCACTGGTGTGCTGAGGCATAAATGATTCTCTCCTCAGCCATCGTGTTTGTCCCTGCGCTGTGAAGTCTGGACTGTCTCCTGCAGAAGGTCTACTGTGAGTATGGATTGCTAAAGGGTACAACTGTTCTTCCTTTGAACTCTTTGCCTGAGGGACAGAACATGAGATGAGTTGTCTGATTTTAGCACCAGAAATCTAAAATTGAGTCAAAGTAGTTCATTTCAGATCAGGATTTGAAATCACTTTAATACTTCTCTGCTCTTTCCAGTTCTCTTGGGCTAATTTTCAAAATCACATACTAGAACTGCTGTTTATTCATTGCAGATGAGCACATATTGGTTTGTACTGGAAGGCCCAATTTGTTCCACCCCAGTTAAAGATGTTGGCCTAAAACCAGGAAAGGGTCATATGGACTGCAGCAACACATTTGATGCTGCTGCACTAGCTGTAGTTTTGGCTGTGGTTACTGAATTGTTTTCACTTATAAGTGATAGACAGTCTTACAGCAAAAAGGGAGGCTTTTCAAAATGCTAATAAAAGCATTAGTGCTCCATCATCATCTTGCAGAAAACAATGTCTAGATCAATCTATCTCTTTCTAAATCTTTAGAGAAACAAAATTTAAACTCATTTTCCCAAGGCCAAATGTCAATCATAAGAAAAAATCTATATGAAATTTTAATTGCAAGATGTTCAGTGCAAATTTAATGAGTGAAATAAGAGATCTGAGAATTCAAGCATGCTCAGCTCATGCATAATGTTGACTTAAATTGGCTCTCTAGAGGTGCAGGGAATTGCGTTTTTAGAATTTACACACTGATAGAGCAAATGTACTGGGCCCTGTAGGTTAAGGTCATAAATCAGAATCATTTAACTGCCTTTGAGTGATTGCTACAGGCTATAATGGTTGGGAGAACTGGCTTCAGCTACAAGTGATCACTCTACTTGGATTATTGAAATGCTACTCAATATTCATAAATCAGTGATCATTAATCCCCCAAATAGTTCCTGTCAGCTTTCTAAATAAATTTCCTACTGGCTAATTGAGATTGAAGGAGACTAGCATGTACTGGTTCAGAATTAGGACAAATGAGCTGCTTTGCCTACGTAGGATCAGAAACACATCTAGGGGGGAAATTGAACCGTACTAGGGGCATATGTGGCTGCCAAAATTGTCACATTTAAACTGTTAACTGGAGAAGCTTTTCTTCGCAGGTTTTGTTCTCAGGAGTTACAATGACTATAAAAACACTTCTTTATTTTTTTATGGTGAAGGTATTTGTGTGCTACACATCAGAAGTAGCTGAGCTGTCAATGGGTGGCATTCCTCCCAACGCAGAGGGCAGGTACTGTGGGACAAGGACCTGCAGCCCTGGAACTGCATTGGTGCACGACGCTTGTCATGATATCTCAGCATCTGTAAGTAATTAAAATTCATAGCTTTGATGTTGGGGTGTAATTGACATGTTTTAGCTTGGTAGAAGTTTTTATTAGCCACACATATTAGTGTAGTTTAATGTTTTTTGCCACTGTAATTGCTTATACTTGAATGGGAAGAATGTTTGACAGGTACTAATGGTCTGTCTTACCCCTCCTACTGTAGCTGTGACTCCCATCAGAGTTCTGAAAAGTAGGAGATCTAGTTTGGAGCCTGTGTCGATGGTGGTTTCTGTGTGTAACACCTGAGAGCACAGCATGGTCCTTCAGTACACAACCATGAAAACGGCCCATGTGTCTGAAAAATGCCATCTAGGCGATCCTTGGCTCAGACCCTTTGGATGGGGTTTTTTGTTGGCTCTCCTGAGGAGATGAGGATGCTGTGCCAATGCTGGGGGTGTGATTGTATGTGTCTTGTCTGCTCTTCCTGCCTGCTGACAATTTTGGCCCACAGGGACCAGCTTCCACCAAATGTAACAGGGCGATAAGGGGCTTAAAAACATCAGGTTCCTACAACTAGGCAGGGAAGAAAAGACTCTCCTGCTAATCTGCTGACAAGGAAAAGTGGACCTTACCCCACAGCAAACCATGTTTTTCCATATTTTGGGTGTTCACGGGACTCTGTTTTTATTGTTGCCCCATTGAAATGTTGCTGTTGCCATGGGCTTGGAGAACATGTATTTTAAAAAAAATTGTTATTGTTTAAATGCTGATCCTTTCTCATAGTTTCCATCTTCTCTCCATTTCATTTATGTGTGTACTTAATTTTAGGGAAGAAAAAGAAGACCAAAAGGCAGTATTTAATGAAGAGCAATAGAAATATTGCAATGGTATTTATAGGTGCTAGCACTGCCAAGGATGCTACTCCATAGGCATGATGATTTACAATGTCAAAAGTCACTGAGAGGTGCTGGTGTCTTGTTGAAATTATCTCAGAATATCTCTTATTAATAGGACTTATGAGAAGATGAGCTTGAAAGAAGGATTTATTTTTTGTGTGTATTTCTTATCTGGAGGACCTAGACTGGAACTGATGTATATTTAGGTTCCTTTCATATCAGGACCACCTGAGCTCCAGGTAAAAGGCTAATTGTATCAAAAAAACGGACTAAGAGCAATTATTTTTGGAATGTGTGGAAGGATTAAGCCGTGTACTTAGAAGTGTTCATATTGCTGTCAGCACTGACCAACACTGATGCAGTTGTTAATGTAAGTCCTTTAAATTAAAGATAAAATTTAGGATATGGAGTTTGAGAGAAAAACCCCACCTTTTGTCTCTCTTTTATTGCTGTTCCACTTATATTAGCTCCAGCCCAAACCTTCCCTGCCTGACTGCTGCACTAAAATGTAAATGGCCATCCTGTTAGACAGCTACACTTTAGGCTGGAGCACCTGCCCTCATTAACTGATAGCAGCTGATGTTTTATTACCCTGAAATAAGCTTCTAAATCCAGACAGTCAACATTTCAGTTCCTTCTGGCATGAATGTTTTCTCTTCCTATTACAGGTGTTTCCATGTAGTTCGAGGTCCTAGGAATGTTTCTATTTTATACTGTATCATTACTTAATTACTTTGCTTGGTGTTGCAGTTTGGTTAGTGATAAACTGTAAATACCCTTGTAATCTCTTAAGCTTCTTGAGTCATAGAATGACAAGTGTGCTGAGATTCCTGCCTCCTCCAGGACTGTTTGTACAGGCTTTGGAAGCGCTGCATCGATGCTGGAATTGGTGGTGCAGTGTGGGAATGGGCATCTCGTGCTGGGAGTGGATTTTAACCTGCTACTGATAAATAGCCCCTGCAGGATGAACTGAGACTGTATTGCTGTCTGCATTTAGATAAAAAAGCTGCTTTAAACATCAGTTTGCAATTAAAATAGAAAGCAAAAGACACCTAAGAGGCATATTGAGGTTCTTTTTATTGAGGTGAGGTGCTTTTTATCCTTTGCTTCCTTGCTGGTGCTGCAGAGGTATAGCTTCACCTGTACAGTTCTGCAGTGCTCTGTCACTTCATTTCCTTTGTTTAAAACCGTGTTGTATCTGATCAGGCCTTCACAACTGATGCCAGGAGTAGAAATAAACTGGTGATTATTAAAGTGACCTTAGGTTTGCACTGGAATGGGACCAGATTGTGTTGCTGTGTGTGAAGTCTGCAGTGCATTGTCTGTGTCTCTGCTCTCCAGATGAGCAGAATGTTTGAAGAGGATGTTTGGAGAAAATGACCTTCCTTCAGGCAGACAAACAAAGTGGCTTTGTTTGTGATACAAGAGACAGTAAGCAGGAAAGCGATGTACAAAGATTCCTTCCACTGGAGAAGCATTGCTTAGTATGTTTCCAAGGCTGGGTCTCCAGATGTGGGAGGAAAAAGTGAAGGTATGTGGAGTATCTCAACAGAAATAGGACAGAAGGACTGCTGTGGCCCAGGCTTAGTTTCTCGTTGGCCTCGATTCCACCTAGATATTTTGTAACCTCTCAGTAGCTGGAGAAAAGCATCCCTTGGGAGCTGTGTGAAGGCTGGGAACTTAGTTCACTCAAACATGGTGTGTGTTGTTGAGCTCTGTTGTCATTGCTTTCTTCTAGTTTGACATAAACTTGAGATTCCTTTGACTTGGCTGCCCCTCATACACCCTGTTCAGTCCCACAGGCAACCTGTCAAGGGGGGAAGCAACAATGGGGTTTTTTGGTTTTCAGCCTCATTTTCTATGTCTGCTTATACTTGGTTGGAACAGAGGTGAACACAAAAATGACAATGTCATTCCAAAGTCTACCCAGGTATTTGTCTGTATTAACTTTACCACATGGATATCTCTATGTCGTTTGCAATTATTTATTATAGTTCCAAAAACTAAGTTGTTTGCAATTATTTATGTACTTTTTAGCCTTTTTGGACACCTGCAACTACAGTATCTGACAGTAAGGCTTTTGTGATTTTTATTTTCTTGCTATGCCTCCAATTCTTACTTCCTTCTACTACTGCAGTGTTTTTTCTTGAAGTATAGACTGTGGTTCAATAGAGCTTGGCATCAACAGGCAGCACACGCTAAACTGAAACAATGTTCTCCTATCTGCATTTTTCATGCTAATTTGCCATTGCTTCCTTCTTGTACTGTGAGAACTGGTCGTGAAGTGATAAATAGCCAAACCTTGTTATGTCTTGTAGATAGTCATGTCTTGTAGATAGTCTAAGCCCATTGTCATGTCAGATCCTCTAATCTTGATCCAAATTTTGTCTGTTGATCTAATTAGGTTTTTCATTTGTTCCTGGCAAATTTCTGTCTCTTGGAGTTGCTGGGCTGGCTCTTGAGACTGCTGGGGTGGAATAATCCATACGGTTCCTTGTGGCTTTAAACAGAAACATCTGTCAGAAACGAGCAATTTGTTGGGGGAGTTTAGTGAGTAAACTTGTGTGTCACAGCACTGCTGCTGCTCTGGTAGAGCTGCCATCGGTGAGGTGTGTTCTTGGGGACTGCAGAGCCTGCAGAGATCAGCTCCATACCAGGTCTGTAGGAAGAACTGTGCTCTCTGGTGACCTTCGCAGGAAAATGAAAAGTCCAGACAGATGATACTGACTCATTTTCATTCTTTGTTCGTATTTCCTTCCTTTCCTTTGATGGAGAGGAGGCTTCAACATTTTATTCTTGCTGGCTAAAGATGAACTTTAAATTTGATTTTATTTTGTTATTTGAAAATGCATCAGGGACTTTTGCAGAAGTGTTGAGCTATGAGTTCAAGTACTGTGCTGAGCAGAAAAGATCTCTGTAAATTTAGAGTGTAACTTGAACAGATCTGGAAGGAGGGTACACTTCTGTAGGGTGTATGTGTGAACTACATGTGTACACACACATATAAATAAAAGAGCCATTTCTTTTTGTCACCTTGTCTTGCATTGTGCCAGCCATCCTGAAACAGTATGGCTGAAAAGAGGAGTTAATTCCTTGGCACTGAGTCTGCCACCATTTAAGGCAGCAGCAACACTTCATTGATTTAAGAGAGTGGCACTCGAGCAGTGAAGAAGGGGAGTTTGTCAGTGCATTAGTTTCCTTAGGCCACAGCTCCCAAGGGAACAGCAGGATTCACCAGGAAAGGGGCTTTATTTTGTGGATATTTTAAATTACATTGTGGTCATAGGCCTGTTCATAAACCTGCACAAGGAAAAGCAAATGCAATTTCATTGTAATCCCATTTGCTGCAGATACATTATAGAATGCTGCACTCAGCTGCTGGGGCAGCAGCTTTCCTGGGCTTGTAGTGGCTTGTGTGGTGATGTGGAAGACCTACTGTGTGCCCACAATGCCAGGGGAACAGAAGGATCAAAATACTGCTCTGCTTTGGCTGAGTCATGAACCAATACAAAGCCTGCTGAGCAGCCTGGGCACGTGTGGCCACCAGGCAGCACCACAGGAGGCCATTTGGCAAAGCAGTGACAGGAGATCGATAAGATTGCTACCAAAATTTGTTATTAGTATTTACATATCCAAATAGTCTACTCTATGTTGGAGTAGTTGTGCTGTACCTCTTACTAAGTACAAGCTGTGTAAATTTAAGTTGAATGGGGCCTGTGGTGTGAAAAGTGTAGTCTCTCCATGAACTGGCAGCACTGCCTCCATCCTCTTTGGGTGGGTCTGCCTGCCCCCTGCACAAACACACCACAGAATCCCAGGATGTGCTGAGCTGGAAGGGCCCCCAAGGATCCTGGAGTCCAACCCTCAGCCCTGCACAGCCCCATCCCCAAGAGTCCCCCCTGTGCCCAGAGGATCATCCCAGCCCTCCTGGAGCTCTGGCAGCCTTGGGGCTGTGCCCACTGCCCTGGGGAGCCTGGGCAGTGCCCACCCACCCTGTGGGCAAAGAACCACCTGGTGCTGAGCTCCAACCTCCCCCTGCCCTGACACAACTCCAGCCATTCCCTGGCTCCTGGCCCTGGTCCCCCAGAGCAGAGCTCAGTCCCTGCCCCTCCTCTGCCCCTGCCCAGGGACTTGTCCCTGCAATGAGGTCTCTCCCCTCAGGCTCCTCTTCTCCCCCTCAACACACCCAGTGCCCTCAGCTGCTCCTCACACCTTCCCCTCCAGGCCCTTCCCCACCTCCAGTCCCTCCTTTGGACACTCTCCAATGGCTCAGGATCTTTCCTGTATTGCAGTGCCCCAAATGACCACAATATTCCAGGTAAGGCTGCACCACATGATGTAGGTCATTCCTCCACGTTGTACCTGTCACGAGTCAGGAAGTGCTTGAGTTTGTGGCTCCAGCATGGACAAAACTGAGTGGAGTGAGGTGATTGTGGGGTCTTTCCTTTGAACCAAGACTGGGAGCTCACTCTGGGTGACTCAGCGTGGTCCTGGATGTTACTGGTTTCCTGGGGCAGCTCTGTGCTGTGGCAGAGCTATGTCTGTAGGATCCCTAATTTTTTCTTATTCACTTTCTGGGGTTTCATCTGGCAGCTGGTTATCAATTGATTCATATTGTTTGATCTGCCTTACGCACAAGTTCTCAAAATCCTGCAGTGACCCTGCATTAAAAGAAAACCAGTCAAACAATGCAAGAAAAAACCCCGGACCAAAGCCTTGATTTATTTTATCATGAAATTAAGTGTTTTCTGACTGAGTGATATTGATTGGAGTGATGTATATAGTATATAGTTTATTATTTATAGTATATAGTTTATTCCAGTCCTCTCTACTCCAGATTCATAGATCCTGGGTTACAAATACTTCTTGAAGAGGATGTGAATTTTGGAGATGACAGCAATATGTGAAGCACAACTATGCAGTTAATTAGCTTTACTTTGCAGGGAAACTTAAGTGTAGCTTAAGTGTGATTCTTAAACATTTCTACTCTAACTCATAGAGCTGGAAAGTTATCCTTGGAAAATGGAAAACGTGTTTTGTTTCTGTTCTGTTTCATGCAATACTTGGATCAGTTTCTGCTGAGATAAGATTCTTTTGAGCTGAGATGGCTTGAATTACAAGGACATAAATTTTGAGGGAAAAAAATATTTTAATGGAAGCAATAGAACAGGTCCCAGAGTCTTTAGTGAGAAGATTTCTAGTAAGAAGTTTGATGTTGCAGAAGTCATATGTGTGCTTACCTTCTAGCTGTGTACCCAGGCACACCAAGATCCCAGGGTTGACTTAAATAATCTGTAGTTAACAAGGAGCTCTGTTGTAGTTTGCAGCACACATTTCAGTCCAATGATTTTTACATTGTTCTACACTAATTAGACGTGTTATCTCTAATCTTTTGTGGCTGTTATGAAAAGGAGGAGGAGAACTGATGGATAATACTTTTAGGTTCAATATTAGATTCTCTTTAGAAGTCCAATTATCACTCCTGGGAGACTGCACATCCACAAAAAGCAGATGTTATTTTTATGTGTAAATCAATAAAGCTGACTTGTTTTTTTCTGGTTTTATTCCAGTATTGATGGGATTTGTAAAAGCCTTTTGGAAACAGCAACCTATCTGTCTTGGGTTTTCAGTAGGAAGGATGGGTCAATGTCTTTGGGAAGGTTCTGAAAGAGTATAAAACAAACAGAAATGATCAGTCATTCTGAAAAACAAGATTAATCTATGTATTGATGGTTTCCAGCCAGGGCCTTGTGTGCTTCTGGAATTTGTGCTAAGCCAGCTGTGAGCTGTGCTCTGGTTAAACACATCAGCCCAATGTGAAACTGAAGGGCCTGGGATATGTAAAGTTTAGGATGGGTAACGCAATCATTCCTTCTAACATGAAACTTTCCCTTCCTTTGACTTTTTAGTCAAAGTTTATGTTACTTGGAGAAGAGTGAAGGAAATAATACCAATATTAAGAAACACAGTATTGGGGAATAGGAAAGAAAATCCCCAAATCCAGTATTTTAACTTACTTTTTCTCTTGGTTCTGCATGATGGCAGATTTTACTGTGGAACAACAACCTCAGAAATAAAAGGAAGAAGAGCATCTGTACAGAGGAGTCCCCAGCATGAGTGTATAGGGGGAGCTGTTCTCAGTAAAAGCGACTATAATGAGTATATTTCTGAAATGATTGAGACTAATAAATGTTGATATGTAAAAAGAAATGATTCTTTTTTTATTGGTCCATTGAGGCGGGCTATAATTTTTTTATGTTCAAGCTCTGATCAGAAATTGAAGTGACATATGGAATCAGAATTGAAATACAGCTCCATGGAATACTTTGTCAGTAGAAAAAATTGCATATGATAAAGCTGCTGAGGTTTTGGCATCAATTACAACACCATCTTGTGAGCACTGGTGAGAGACATTTAAGCCCAGGTTTCAGCAGCATTATACTCTGAATGGAGAATTTGTGATAACTGCATTTCCCTTTTCTTTTCCAAGTATGTGTGGGTATTCTGCAGGGTTTTTGTTAGATTGAATTGTAATCGGAGACAGTCATTACTTTGCTGCTTGGAAAGATAATTCCTAAGAATGAGAAATTAGGGTGAAATTTATTCTGCAAATTTAGAGCTCTTAAGCCTACCAGATTTTTCAGGATGTTTAACAGCTTGGTTCCAGTGCACATTTGAAAAGTGTAAATACCCTCCAGCCTAAACAGAAATGCTTAGAGCCAGGGCCCAGGGAATTTTGAGTTCTGGTCTCTCCTGGCTGACATGTTATGTGTGTATGGTGTATACTATTTTTGGGAATGCCACAAAGCCAAACCCCATAGATCTCACAACTTGCCTAGAATTGTAGTCAAATATGGTGGCAGATAAAATAAAAAACACAATTCCATCTTGGATAGCATTTTTGAATGAAATTATACAGTGATACCCAAGGTGATCAGCTCTGTCTGGTGTGTTCTGCATCTGAGAATTGCAGTTTACAACACCTAAACCCAGACTGGCTCTAAACTAAAAGAGCTTCCCAGACCCAAACTTGTGTGGGACTCCAGAACATGGATGTCTCTCTAGGGTCTGAAGGCAGAGGTGGGTGTCATGGGCTCAAGTGTGTCCAGCTGGATGGGCTCTTCAAACAAGTAGGCGTGTTGTAAGAGGGGTGTAGCAGGCAGCACTGTGTCTGGGGATCTGTGTGACAGGTAGATGTCTGGTGTTGTGTGCTGTCACAAGCTGAGCAAGAGTCTTGCCTTAAGTGTTTGTAAGGAAAAGGTAGGTTTGCTTCCAGCCCTAAACTGACTGACTCAACTAACTCACGAGACAAAGGAGACTGGATTCTCACCTCTGCTTGGAGCGGGAAATCTCCCTCTTCCCTATTCAGTGCCTTTAGGAAACAGATACAATACCCTGGGGCTGGAGAATGAAGAGAGAGGGAGTAACAGGTAAGTCCCAGAAAAGGCCAACCGTGCAAAGGATCCAACCATCTGCCTCTGTTAGAACTGGTGCTCCCTGAACAGGGGCTAGTAACTGGGAGACTTCTTGCTGAGATTCCCCATTTGTTAACCAAACAGTGTCCTTGTTGTAGTTTAAATGACCGGATATGGTTTTAATATGAGGCCTATGAGACCACAAGAATTGAATAAAAAGATAAAAAGCTTTTATTTGGAAAAAAATAATATATATATGGGTTGAGGTTACCCAGGGTGACACAGAAAGGGTTGCCAAGGAAAACCCAGGAGGGGCTTGGGGATTCCAGGTGGAGTGGAGCCCTGGGGAATGGAATGGAGGGAATAGGAGGGGGTGAGGCTGTTACTGGCAAACCTAGAGAGCTGAGGAGGAGCAGTTGGATCGCTGCTACCTGTTGCTGTGGCTGCCGCAGCACACACTACCAGCGAGCAGAGGACACAGCCACAGCAACAGGGTTGGGGACAGTACCACAGCGTGTGCCACGGCATGACTGGGGAAGGGCAGCAGATCTGTGGGCAAACGGTGGGCGAAGAGGCCTCCTCACCCCAGCTGTGGAGGGCGAGCCCAGCAGCGAACAGCAGCCCCGGGGTGTGGCAGGAACGAATGCCCAGCCAGGGGTCGAGCCCTAAGCAGCTCTCAGCTGCCCCCACAGCAGGGCAGGAGCTGGGCACATACACGGCTCCACGGCCCACCCGAGCAGCCGGGAGCTGGGGCCCCCCTGGAGCTGCAGGGCCCCCCTTGCCCTGCCCAGGCCACCACCCAGGAACCAGCACCCAGCGCTGGGACGGGCGCCCCCACCCTGCGAGTCCCTTCTCCCCCCGCCCTCCAACCCACAAACCTACCTCTCTGGCAAAAAATAAAAGTTTTTGAAACATGTAGCTGAACCGTGACAGTCCTAGAGAAGTGTAAGTTAGGAATGTTATGTGGAATGAGAGAAGTAGTTATCCGTGTATCAGCATTTTTTTGTCCATTTGATTGGACCCTGATTTCTAGGCACCTCACCCTCCTGTGCCACGTGGGGTCCTTGTGAAGTAAACTCAGTCAGCATCACATCAAGCAGAAATCTACTTTTTTCCCTTAGTGGTCAAGAGCCTCCTGCCCATGTTTGTTCTTGCATCCATGGCACCAATTAGCATTGTGCCAAAACAGGCCTGAGCTCTTGGTGACTGTTGTGGTTTGACCCTGGCTAAATACCAAGGACTCACACACAGAGCTAAAGTCTCTGAGAGAAGAGAAAAGAACTAAAGGCTTTTCATGAATCTTTGTGATAAGGACTATAAGAAACTTCTTATTAACTATTTCACAAGCAAACACAGGCTCTAACTTGGAATATTAAGAATTTATTATTACTAAAATCAGAGCTTAAGAGCTGAAGGGTGAGAAGTTTGATAGATGTTACAGACACCTTCCCCCACCGCCACCCCCCCCAAGACTTTTCTCCTTCCCTCAGCAGCCCAGGAAGACAGGAGTGGGGGGTTNTACTCCCTATGGTCCCCCACGGGCTGCAGGGGCCCCATTCCAGTGCTTAAGGCATCTTCTTCCCCTCCTTTCCTACTGACCTTGGTGTTAATCAAACTTCTCACTCTCTTCTCCCCTAAGTGGCCGTGTTGTTCTGCGCCGCTCTTTTATCCCCTCCTTCTTAAATATGTTATCTTAAATATGTTAAATATGTTACCATGACTCCTAATGGCTTGACCTTGGCCAGCTTGGAGATGACTAACAGTAGCTGTACTGGAAATGTAAAAACTTCTAGCAGCTTCTTAAAGAAGCCTCTCTCATAAGCCCCCTGTCTACCAAGAAAAAAAAACCAAACCTGGCCACATAAAACCACAACAGTGACCTTGGTCAGAAAAATTCAAAAACCTTTATTTTGCAGGTCTTTTCTTAAAGTAACATTTTCTGACACAGAAGTTGTTACATCTTGGTCCACTTGAAAGTATTTTTTAGACAAGTAAGAATACTTCTATGTAAGGAAATGGTCAGATTAATGTAAATTGTAGCGATCTGTGGTGGTTAACTGTCGAAAAAACAAAAGTCTGAGCTAGCAAATGTGAGTTATGTGTCCTTAGTTGTCATGCAGATTGTGCCTTGGGATAGTCTCTGTGGGTCAGGGCCATATTGTGTGTCACCTGTGCAACCCCAGAGTAGGCAGATGGTCCACCCCAAAGTATTTAGCAGAAAGAATCCAACAGCTGGACACACGTAGAGTAGCCGAGGGAAAGGATGAAGTGGAACTGTCAGTGTGGTAGCACGTGCCCTCAGCACATCCACAACCTCCTTGCCCTGAGTGGGCTGCCCAGGTCTCTGCCTAGCAGAGATGTTAATGCCAGTGAGAGCAGGAGAAAGCCAGAAGCTGGGCAGAGCCCTACAGTTGCTCGTTATGTCCCATTTCTTGATGTTAAGAGTCCTTTCCTTTCCAAGGTCACTCTAGCACAAGGACTGGTGGTGGTCTTTCAAGGGCACAGATACTTTACAGACCTTTTTTAAATTTTTTTCTTCCTTCCTACTCTGTAAAGCTCTTGCCAGTCTCTCTCCTCTAAGTTTAAAGTGCCATGTGCTCTGTGCTATTCCAAGCTTTTCTTTTGGCAGGAAGAGAAAGGCAGGCCTGTTGTGCTTTAATAATAGTCACCCTCATTCACTGGGGGTGCCATGTGTTGTGTTTTTGAGCCAAACATATTTCTGATTGTGTGATACCTAAATCTACTGCCCAATATTTCCCATGCTTAAGTTTCAATAAAAACATTCCAAGTTGCCTGTGTTCCAAACAGAGTGTATAATCTCTTTATTATGCCTGGTCTGGCTTGCTGGGCACATGAATAAACCTGGCTGTGTGTCATGATGACTGTTTGTATGGCCTGTCAATAATTGGAACAGACTTAAATAAAATCAGTGTTTTGTCTTCCCTTAGACAGGACTCATCAGCAGATGGGGAGTGCTGCCATTCTTTATTTTTGGCAAGAACCTGCATGGCCCACAGGCTCCTGCTACAATGTAAAGAGATGGTTCAATGAGGTTTTGGGAAGAACTAATAATACATCATTTACTTCTGCCATGCTTAGAATATGGTTTAATTTTTTTTTTAATCTTAAAGGAACTTACTTTATTACCTACCTCCTGGTTTGACATGTGTGTAGCAAAATGTGAGCATTTGGAATATGCAAACTGAAATCAAAGTGTAGAATTCTCTTTGAAGCTTAGTTTCTAGCTTTTTTCCCTCCCCACCTTCTAATATTTGACCTGCTGTAATTTTATTTCTCTGAAATTTTCAGTGTAATTGAAAGAGTGTTGAAGGAACAAAGCAAATATTTACATTGTGCAAATGCCACTTGATGTGATTAGTTAAAAGCAATCTATTTAAAATTTCATATGTGTACACGTGCATGCACAGGGAAGCCAGTGAAATAAATACTGGCTTAGATAACCTAGAAGCTTCCAGGCTCTGGAACACAGTGTCTGGATAAAGATCTTGGGCAGTCTGAACTTTAGGTTTAAGGAGCAAACCCACCTCTAACTCACTTCAGGGCAGCAAACCTAAAAGACATTTACAGACTTGTGGTGCTGCTTCTGCCTTGGTGTCTGTGGTCCTGTAAGGAACCTCCTCTGGAACCTTGGCCTGCTTCATCCAGTGTTAGGGGCCAGGTGTTGACAGACCTGCACCTGTGTAATTTTTTCAGGTCAGAGGAGCAGGAAACTGGCCTTGACTCTTGTCCCTGCTTGTCCCTGCCTGGTGCATGAAAGCTGCAGGGACAACGTCCTGCCCCTGAGCAGGATGAGAGCTGGGATGGAGCTCTGGTCGGATCCCTTGGTGCAGTGCAAATTAGGCCAATGTTCCTTGCTTAGGGCTACGTGTAGAGTTCCTGTGCTGCTCAAGTATTAACTTGTTCTATATTCTGCATGTCTTACATGTTCACGAACAAGCCCAGATTTTAGGTACTGAAGCTGCTGCATGACTTGAGCAAATGGATGGCAGTCACAAGTTTCCTTTCCTGCTTTGCCTGAAGCTTGAGGAAATGTTGCTTTGAACTGTTCTCCTTTATATCTGAGACAGAGGTGAATGAATAGGAGGGTTATGAGGGAACATATGAGGTAACCCAGCCAAGTGACCTGAAAAATAGATCCTGGACATGGCAAAGACATTGTTTTCCAAAGACCAGCTGATGCTGACAGACTGTCTGAAGAGTGGGCTGATGATTTTCAAGGAAGTTAAATTATCGTCATTTATTTCTAATTTTTTAACGAATTTATTTAGAGTTTTATGGCAAGTTTATACAAAGTAAGCAAGACATTTGATTTTTCATTGTTTTTTTCCTTTTCTTGATAACTTTTACCAATGATACTAGGACATGAAAAACCATATTAACTGTTCTCAGACGAGATAAAATCAATGGAATTAAAGTAAATTGAACAAAACCTCTCCAGAGCTGCTAAATCTCATGGTTTGTGCCAGACTTTTCCTCAGCCCTTTGATGGATACAGTACTACACCTCCTTCACTTCCGGGCTTCAGACAACTTTTCCTGGGCTCTGTGGTCCAAGAGGTGGTGAAGCTGCAGCACCAGAAAAGAGCACTTAGGAGATGCAGCCCTGGTTGCCCCTCACCCCTATGCTCCAGGGATGCTGCAATAACACAGCAGTGATTGCACCTCACTGTGGTCTTACATGACCTATAAAAAACCCTGACCCAAAAGGAAGGGGAGCAGAACAGGTGGTGAGGCAGATAAGCTTCAACAGGAGATCAGTATCTTAGATTGATGCTCTTCTGAATTGTCTCCTAGTTTCATTATTTTGGAGCACTTGCAGCAGGGGTGTCCCAAGGTTTGTTTTGTGACTACTGTGGTGATTTGGGGAAAGACTTTGCCTGAGCATTGCTTCAGAGTTGTGGTTTTTATAGCCTTTGAGAGCCATTGAGAGGGGTAGTAGGAAAATAGAACTGTATTCCTCTAAGTTCTCCCCAGGAGGACACTGAAATGTCAGAGAGACTCTTCTTGTGGTTTTGACCCCAAAGGTGACTCTTTGGTCTGTAAGTTCTCTTTTGGGTGGTGGATGGTTACAGAGATTTCTGCACAATGTAATTGTCATGATGGACCTAATACTGGAGATGCTCAGATGATGCACATCAGGAGGCTGAGGCATCACCTTCCAAATGCATCCAAAGGGCTTATTTGCATAAGGAAAGTTTCACAGGCATTTAAGCACGAGGAACATTGACTTCTAGCCTGTGATGTTCAGCATTGTGTTTTGACTGTGCTGTTTTGCACAGTCAGCAGTTCCTGAAAACCCATATACTTCTGCCCCATGGGTGCCATAAACACACATCCTGTGGCAACTGTGATCCACCAGGGAAACAGGCATTTTTCTTATGGTTTTCCCGATATCCTTAATGCTTTCTTAACTGTCTAATATGGCTTCTGGGGAAGTGATGTAAAGGTCAAGATTCACCAAACCTTGTCTGTCAGTTAGGGAAGGCAATAACATTTAATATGTTCTAAGTCCTGATTTCCTGTTACTGGGAGAGTACTGAGCTGGTTTAAAAGGGTATCTTAACAAAATTGCCAAGCACAGAGAAGGAACCATGTAGTCTTTTTGTACCAGATGCCTCTTTTTCCTATGATCCTCTATTAATGTGGCTTTGAAAACTGCCCAGCAGTACAGTATTATTTACCTTTGCTTTAAATGTTAAAACACGTTTTCTTTTTTTCAACCCAAAGGAGACCTTTATATGGAGCATAAAAATCACAATATCACAAGTAAAGGAGCATTAAGCAAGTATAATGCTGGGGGGAGGTATGCTTTGAACATTGTTTCCATTATCCAGAATACAGCAAGTTTCAGTGTGAATAGAAATGAAAAACTATTGAGGAAACTTTGCAAATACCTGGTATTCTAACTTTTGCTTTGCTCTTGTTAACTATGTTGTGATTAAGGAAGAAAGGAAAATTGTTAAGAGACTGTATCATTGCAAGTGATATAACCATGATCCTGCTTAACTCTTGGTGTGTGAAAGTTCACCAGTAGTCAGTAAATTCCCTGAACTTTTAAAATGTTTTTATTTGATACATCAAATGAAAATGAATACCATATTCCTGAAACCACAAGAAAACTTTGCATATCTGCTCCATATTAATCACATATGGGGTTGTATTTCTTCCTGATGATGAAATGATACAATTGTTTCTTGGAAAATAGTTTCTTATCACTTCAAGATTGTTAGATTTTACAAATCCCATGCTGCTTTCCATTGATTTGGAAGGTAAAGGAATTATAGAGATGTAAAAGCGTAGCCTTATGCCTCGTAGTGCTCATCATTCAATAACTGTTTCCTAGGGGCTTTATTGTATCAATTTTCAGATAGTTTTCTGGCCAACTTTTTAACATTTTCCTTCTTTGCTGGTATTGCTGGGCTGTCTACCCTTTGTTCTAACCAAGTCTTACCCAGAGCAGTAGGCAGCAGACTCGCTTAATCAAATTTGCTGGAGATAATGGTGTTTGACTTTATTTTTGGGACTGTTCAGTGCTCAAACCTTCAAAGATAAGGCCCTTTCCTTACTCTTTCCAGAGAGCAGATGTTTGTGCTTCCTCACAAGACCGTTGTTTTTCAGTAGCTATTTTTTTCTACTGTGACAGTTATAAAAGAAGAAAAAGTGGAGAGGAGAATTATTATTTATTTCAATTCTTGCCACTGTTTTGTATTGACAGAAAATACAATAAAAAAAGACAGAGGTGGTACATCAGAGGTGGTTTTTGTAATTGGCTACTCACATCATAAGGATTTTTACCCTGACCTAAAATATTCTAAATCTTTCTTTACAATATGTGGATGTTGCTCACTTAGATGGATTTCAGCTGAAGCAGAATTCTCTAATTAGGCAGTAACAGTTGAGGAATTGACCATTATCTC
The DNA here is from genome assembly GCA_013390005.1 of Calyptomena viridis. Classification (NCBI taxonomy): domain Eukaryota; kingdom Metazoa; phylum Chordata; class Aves; order Passeriformes; family Eurylaimidae; genus Calyptomena; species Calyptomena viridis. The sequence continues at coordinate 10,752 of WEIV01012989.1, read as the reverse complement.
CAGTTATTGAATTTTCAGATAGCCTCTATTAACAGTCATGCTTCTGCCAGCTGGTATTTAAACTTTGAAATAATGCATCCAGAGATTATTTTTCAAAACTATTTTCTATAGTCTAATAGCTTCTAAATTTTTTAAAATAGCTTATAGTCATCAGCAAAGGGCAAGAGTAATCAGATTCTCTCAATCAACTCAGTTATTTTGTGCCTCTTAAGTAATGACAGGTTGTATTCTGATATTAAACCAACAGGGAAGCTGGTATTTTATAGGTTTTTTGGATAATTTGCAAACAGTATCCCATGTAGTCAGTGAGCTAAAGCTGTGGGATTCTCTGGCAGGTGATAAAAAGGCCTTATAGGACTGAAGTAAATGTGTAGAGAGGTGCTTTGGTAGCTTGTCAGTGTTTTGAGCAATTCTTCATTATTTTTCTTTATTGTACTCTTGAAGACTCCTCTGTATAGGGAAGCTACTGAACAGGGTATGAATTCTTGGTGTTTTATCTGTAATGTGCTTGCATCCTTTATCTATACTGTGCAGATGCTCTGGGGACAAGATACAAGAGATCTGATTTCCTCCAAGGTGTCACAGCTGTGATTGGTACAGAGAGGTAAGTGTGGGCTTTACAGTTATCTAGCAATTCTCTTTTTGTGAAACCAGGAGGATGTGCTTCACAAAAGGATCTGTGGGGAAGCCTCTAACCTCCTGATACTCCTTTTCCCTCATAAAATAACCCACAACTCACTGTGACCAGCCTTCCCTATGTAGACAAGCTCTGTCTGTTAACATCTCCCCAGTGCAGGTCAAATTCTCTAGCACACTAACATTTACACATTTCAGCCCTTGATTGGAAGTGAAACATTTGAAAATCTGTAGGGCTTGGGAGAAAGATGCTACCAGAGGGGTTCAGCACCCACAGAGGGTGTGAGGACTGGAGCTGTGTGCCCAGGGCCCCAGGACTCTGCACTGATGCTCCAGGGAAGGAGCAGGTACTGCTCAAAGCCAGATGCCTCCTCTCAGTTCAGGGCCAGTGCTTTATGTCACTCTTAACATGTGCCAGTGGTGAGAAGACTGACTCACCAGTGCCAGTTCAGTGTTTTAGTTGCCCATCAGACCAGTATGACACTTTGCTGCATATTTGCCTGAAACAGATGTTTGGGTCATTCTATAAGGTGTGTGGTGTGATAATGTTAGCTGGGTATTTCCTTGGTTACAGCTACAACAGTTACTGCTGCTTCAACAGCTCCAGGCTGTTTTTTCTTTGACAAATCTGTACTTTATTGGACAAGCTCTAAAATGAAGGCTCAGGTTGAACTCAGGGCGTCATAAAAGGTAGGGTTCATACAGGAGGCCACCAAAAAGAGTTCCTACCTCTAGTTTCTGTACCTGGATTTCTTCAAACAAACATGGATGGCAGGTCAGTCCATGGAGGTGTTCATATTCACAGCATCAGGAAGCACACTGGGTAAGAAGTTTCCCACAGAGGGTCTCACAAACTTAGGTAGATTAGTTGAATATATTAGTTGATTATATACACTTCTTAATTAGTGTATAGGAAATAATTTTTGGATGGCACATGTGGGCCACAGAACTAGAAAATACATTTAGCCAGCTCTAGCTATTAGATTAGGTACTGCTAGTCTGGGCATATTCCACATTTCAATATTCTTCTGAGTCTTAGCACTTCTGAAGTCCTGTTGTTGGAATAGTGCCCAAACACTGATAAATTAATGCCTTTGTAAGTCTGACCAATGGAAGCACAGTGAGTTTATATATAGAATGTCTATAGTAAGTATGAAATGTCTGTGTGGCCATAGCACAGAGTGGAAGATATTAGCACATGAGCCAGTGTTCAATAAATATTGATTCGTTTGCAAGCCCTAATGTATGAAATTAGAAAAGTTAACACAAACGAAGATGACTGTGCTGAAGGATAGTCAATGTGCACATTAGGATTTGAACTTGGATGTCCTTTGCCCTGGGCCTGGGCCAAATCCTTTCCCTGTAGTACTCCATGGTTCAAGTAACATGCAGTCAGTCCATTCTAGAGTTGTAAAATTAACTCTTTTCTCTTGAGCTTTGATTTTGTCATCCTTTCAGGGTTAGCTTTTACAGTAGAGCACAGCAGAAATGTCAGTAGACTGTAGGTAAAAGGATTTGTCTCCACTCCAGTGTTCAGCACTAGCCCAGGGTTACCTGTATGTCACAGGGGTGTTATGGAAAAGCCAGTTTGGATCCCTGGAGCAGCGCATTAGTGCAATGATGGTGCAAGTCAGCCTTGTTGAGACTCAATATTTGCTCTCTCCTACCATTCCTTCAGCTCAGAAGCTGATGTGTTTTGTGCTGGCTCTGGGATCTCTCCAGAGCTGTGCAATGTGCACATGTTCTAGGCTCCACTCCTATATTGCTGGGCTTGTGTGAAACTGAGGAATGTATCTTCAAGGCATTGACATGCTAGGAGATAGATGTATTCCAATCAGTTAAATTTTCCATGATATTGAGTTTCCATGGAAAAATACTCCATTTCATTGAACTGCAGTGTATAAAGGTTAATAATATAAGGGCATTTTTTATTTTCTGAAAGAAAATTGATTTACTAGATACACTTTGTTTTTCATTCAGACATCCCAGTTGTCTGAAATGAGTTTGCATGTGAATGAAGGCTCCTTCTGCAGTCCATCTTTTGTGTCTGGCTCTGGTTTGATCATAGAGATTCTATAATCACTTGCTGGGAATGTTATCATCCAAGGGAATACACACTACAATCTGTGCCAGTTCAAGCTTATGTACTGTCAAAGGTTTGGGGGGGATAGTCGTGAAGGAAAAGAATAGCAAAGAAGCTCTGTTCCAGTTTCAAAATAAAGCTGATAAAACTTGCAGCAGTCATATAAGAGATATGTTTGATTGTAAGGTGCTGCTGGTCACTGTGCCAATTGCATACCTGTTACACGGCCCAGAGGAACTGGAACATCCCAACATGGGGTTGGGATGCACAGGAACCAGGAGACTCACTACTCTAGTAGGTGTTCAGCCATTTCAGAATGAGTCAGCAGCAAGTGAAGCTTTGATTTCCATCTGCACATACTTGTTTCCTTCTCAATAAAGATCTAGAGCAATGTGACCTCTAGTTTTTATTCTGGGCAACAGATAACAATAACTCCTGAGAAAGCATAAGTCTGATTTTCCAGCTTTTTAAATTGGAAGCTTTGTTTTCCAAATGGCATGAAAACAATAAGCACTGAAATTTAATTGGAAATTACTTCTGCAAATACATGGAGATTCTTTTAATAAATGTATCCAGACTTTCTGTAGATTTCTGGGTGCTTGAAGCCCAGAAGGCTGGGAGTCCTGGGGTCTGGCTTGCCTACTGCTAAAAGGCTGCTGAGGAGCTGGAGACTTCAGAAGCAGTGAAGTTTCTCTAAATTCAAGGCAGTTTGCCTGGCGATTTATCAAGCTGCCAGGGAGCCTTGCAGGCTGGGCTTGTGAGTTTGCTAGTGGTGAGTTTAGGACTTAGGGGTTTTTTTATCCCCAGGTTTTCATCAGCCTGCTGGGATGGTTGCAGCAGAGCTATGAGGAAATGAAGTAATTTTCCAGTGGAAACCTGTCTGGGTTGCATTGGAATTTTAACCAAATTAATAAACTAAGATGTTGTGATGAACTTGATTTTTAATTTTTTTTCCTAGTGGAAAATATCCTGTTGGACCTGTGCATTTTGTTACAGCTTTAGTGGTGGTTGCTGATTTTTTCAATTTCTTTGCTTGAGATGATCTGGATAGTGCAGACATCATGCCTGCCATCCTCAATCACAAGATCTTTTACAAAAATCTGTAATGTAGTTTCTGAAATGACCTGTTACTGCCAATAAGAACAAACGTGCTATAAGATGTTCTACTGTTTGTCACATGTGTAAGTGGTTTATTAGCATTGACCCTTTGCTAAGTTCATAAATGGAAGGAGATTATGAAAACCTGTACAAATTCATGTGTTCCATGAAACTTCCCTACAACAAAAGTCATCTTTTCTTGCCTTAGTAGGAGTCCTGGTTTCCAAGTAGTGGACAGAAAAATTATATTAAAAATACTTCTTGCGATTCGTGTTGTGGTGCTTATACAAATCACCTATTTCAAATCCTACTTGCTGGTACAGAAGCACTAACTGATGTGCTCCATGAGTTTAAATGACACTCACCAGTTGTGCTCATCTTGAGGAGGGAAAGATTATTGGAAGGGATTTGAGGAAGAGAGAGAACGAAGCTCTAGAGATGAACAGTGGCTGATGGCCATGGCACATCTACTGAGGGTACTGGCACAGGAAGAGTAGCCAAGGTCCTTGGATTGGTTCCTAGATAGGCAGATACTTTGGTCAGAGCTGCTGGGAAGGGAGTCTGAAATGGCTCTGAGTCAGCAGCAGCAGCTGCAGAAAATGTGGCCGGGGAGAAAATGGAAAGCAAAACACGCAGGTGTGCAGAGTTGAAAGAATTTTGCTCTGCAAAACTCAGTTAATAATTCCACCAGTGCTGTACAAACCAGACAGGATTCCAGACCTGTCTAGACTCTGGAGAGAATCAACATAAAATAAAATGCCATAAAATTTTTTATCATAAAAATAAAGATGTGTTGCTGAGTACCCACTGTACTCAGATGTGTTCAGTCAGAAGTGTTCTCACACGTCTTCAGGGACAGTTGCTCTTCATTCTGAAGCAGCCAGCTCTGCAGAGTCTTTTTGTACCTGTGCAGTGAGAACTGCAATTTCCAACGAGCTCTGAAGACTTCTCACAAATTTTGGCAAAGGTTTTAGGAGATTTCCTGTATCACTTGAAGAAATTGTATTGTGAAATCAAGCATGCCAGACCAACACTTCACAAAGTTTCAGGTGCTGGTGAAATTTCACATGCAAGGTACGTATTAGCTCCTGCTTGAGGCTATAGGTGCTATTCACTGGGGCTGGATGCATAAGGAGGTTATGTGTGGGCTCATGTCAGTGTGGTCCCTGACTGATGGAGCTCATTGCTAGGTGGGGGCAGCAGACCTCACTGCTGCAGTGGCTGCTCACTGCTCCTCGGGCTCGGAGCCTCCAGGCAGGGTAGAGATGGATCACTTCACTTGCTCATATTTATACAGCTGATGTGGCTCGGAGGCCACGTGACTTGGGCTCCAGTGATGTATTTTCTGCTCTCTATCCTGTGGCACAGAGAAAGAATCATCCTTCACTGGTTTGATCTGCTCCTGAGAATACCCCTGGGTGGAGTATGAGCTTGCAGGCCTCTGAGGAATATGCTGCAGCTGGGATGAATTATTACATCTTTGTTGACTTGTAACCTGAAATCTATATCCCTCCAAGTCTGGCTGTGTAGCCATCATCTCTTTACCTTAGGATTATTGATTGCATTAAAATGTTCACTTTGTACTGTACACAGATAGGGTACTGATTGCTTTTATTCATGTTGCCACTTGGAAAGGTTATTTATGTGGGATCATTTCCAACATCAGTACCAATCTGGGAACCAGGATGTTTTATCTTTTATTGTTTATTGAAAATCTTTATACATATATGTTGCTTACTGAAATGAAATACTAATTCAAGGGGACATTGCACTCGCCTTGTTTGCTTCAGTTATTCTGGTGCATCATCTTCAAATTAAGAAAACATCCAACCTAAATGGGTTTCATCTTTTGTTAGTTATGCAGAATCTTGTGTTAATAATTAGAGATCACCCAGTGTAGGTTTGTGGCAGAGCATTTTTAGTCATAATAAATATGTTTGCGGTGTTGTGCTGTCATATGAAGGTGTGGATATGATTTTTTGTATTAAAAACACATTTCATGCTTATTCCTTGCAATTTTCCTTCTCTGTTTTCAAATTACAGAAAGAAGTTCCCATGCTCTTCAGACAGTCAGTAAAACATGGACTTTACTATGTAATGGTATCACAAGGATTTTGATTTTTAAATTGCCATATCAGACCTAGGAATATTCTTGTAAATCGCTTTACACAAGGATTTGGCATTAATACTCAGAGTCTTTTTCCTTCACACCAAGCTCTTTCATCAAATAGAACTGATTGGAATTTCCTCTACCTGTGTTCCATAGACACCAGTTTGGCACAAGCTTCTTGCTGCCTGTTATCACAGATTGTGGGGGCACCTCAGGTTGAGAAATGCTCCCTGTAAATACAAGTATTGTGAGGTTCAGCCCCTATGGTTCTTGGAGAAGTTTCTATAGAGAGATCCTGATCATTTTCCACTAACCTGATGGCCTGACCAAGCACTAGCAAGGTTCCCAGAGCTCTTTTACTTGCTTCCACAGCAAGCGGGTGCACATGGAGTGGCACCGAGTCCTTGGCTGGGCAGGTTGACATCAGTCTGGGGGCTGAGCTGCAGCACTGGGTGCTTCTGCTGGTCATCTACTGTTGCTGTTCTTCAGTGAGGGGCAACTACAACAATGTGAAATGAAAACTACTTAATTTCAACTCTTGAAGTTTTAAGTTAGCTCTTGGGTATTTTTTAACCAGCTCTGGAGTGTCTTTTCCCTCCAAGTAAGCCTCCTACATCTAATTTGTACAGGCATAACCGTCATCTCTTGTTTTCAGTGACAAGGTAAAATTTGTTCCAAAATCCTGTTTTCAATTCTGGGCACAGAACATTAGAACCACAGAGCTTGCATCCTTATTGTAACTAATATTTTCCATTGAAAATTAATTTCTTAACCAACTCGAACATGAATACCAGAAAGTGTTTTATTTTAGGTTCATAATGGTGGAAAGGCAGAAGACAGGGGCATGAACCCAGAGCAGCTTAATTTTGATACTATGCATAACAGAATCCATTAAGTGAGTCTCAGGAGTCAGGCTCAAGGACCTCTTGATTAAGAATTAAATTATAGGTACGATTTACTAAATTTGTGCTTGGGGAAGAAGGAATTTGATGATGATATGATTAGTAAGCTATGCATTCCTCAGCAACATATTAAAGTTAATGGGAATAGCATAACTAGACTTGGAAAATACTTCACAAGTCTTAGGAAATAAGTTGTCTTGTAAACTAAGTCACAGAACCAACTAACTGTGTCACTAACTCCTTTACTAAAGTAAACTCAAGGAGACAGCAAAGCTGGCCCCCATTCTGCTCAGAATGGACTTTCTTCTGCTGTTAAGGAAGATACTGCATTGGCTCCTTTACCTGATTGTTTTTTATAATTTTCATATGATTCTTTAAAGCATTTAAATGTAGAACCATTTGAATGCTTTTTTCCTAATGGCTAGATAATCTTTATAAGGCTAATGTATATTACTTCTAAATTTCTTTCAAAATTGCTTGAAATTATATTTGTTATATCTTCTCATTCTTTGTGTATGAGTTTGGCATAGTGGGATCTTTAACTGTGTTTTGGGCTTCAAGATGCAGTTGTGTACAAACAACACATGACAACAGGGTTTGGAAGGAGAAATAATACAGCTGTTGGTGACTCACATAGATGCAGGGAAGCCAGAGACTGGTGTGTGAGTTCCTGTGCTGCAAAGTCTTGGTTTGAGAGCTTGTCTCTTTTTGTCCTGCTCCGTCTGAATCATGACCAGCTCACAGTGTTCAGCCAGTGTGGACATGTCAGTGCTGCTGCTTCATGGGATGCAAACTGATGTGTGGGACATCAAAAAAATCCACATCATACCATGTTACTGTAAATGAACAGTGTGTTTGAGGTGCCTTAAGGTAAGCAAGTTAGACCAGTGTTTCGTGCAAGCCCAGGTTGTTGGGTATTTCTCATGGTTGCAGGTATTTAGGAATTCAGTGCATGTGAGTAGGAGAAAGGAGACAGGAATGCTCAGAGGCAAGTTTTGGAGCTCTCTAAGATCACATCAGTTACTCTGATCCAGGAGAAGCTTTCTGCTTGCAGCTCCCAGGGGTCCTGCAGCCGCCAGCATTTGAGAGAGTGGTAACAGTTGCTCCCACTCTATCAGTTAATTTAATTGGGATTAATAATTGACCTGTTTTTCTAAAACCTTTTGTTGGCAGTCATTGCATCTTTGGAGCTTTTGACCAAGAACAGCAGAGGTTTGAAAGCAGAACTTTTTTTGTAGTGGAAAAAAAGGCTTGACTTACTTTCAGCCTGTGCCTGGGCTCCCTCGCCTGCAGACTCAGGATTCATAAAGGAGAGAACTATCAGTTTTATCACAACAGCAGAGAAACGTGAAAGGCTGTTTTCTTCTAATATGTGACAAAGCACATAATTAAAAATAAACAAAGTAGCATTAACTATAAGGTCTTGCTGGTGTCATTTTCAAAGCCAGGAAGGGATTTTTGAGTCTTTAAGATCTAATCTGTTTTGATTTCATGAAGGCATTAGATACAGAGCCACCTGGGAAATTATTAATTAAACTAGAAATTAGTACAAGGAAACAGCTAGAAAGCATCCCCATTTTGTGATGTTCAGGTATTAGGATGGGGAGGAAATTAATCTGGAATGCCTCCCAAACCAGTGTGTGACTAACTGTAATTGCAGCAGCAATGTCTTGGCTGTCACTAACAGTTCTTACTGGTGATGTAATGTTGGGAGCTTTGTCATATAAGGCAAAAGACCAGAATATCACACTGGGAGCAGAGAGTGGTCTTAGGGGCTGCAATAACAGACAAATAAATACATTAGTATAAAACTCACACGAGTCATTAGGAGTTATAATGCTTTAATTTATAAATTGGGTCTTGTAATTTGGAAGTATGTGAAGAGGAACGTCAGAGAAATTCTACCATACATGCAGCAAATCACTGATGGTGTTTATTCTGCTGTTGTGTGAGGCAGGGGTCAGTGTGTCTGGAATGCTGTGTTCAAGTCAGGTCACTTGTATTCAAGACAAATAGACTAATACAGGAGCAGCTACAGAGGATATAGAGGACTCCTGAGCTGAAGCCGACAGACTGGGCTTGTTCTGCTGCACTGAGTGAGCACTGGGGCAGGGTATGATTGTGTCTGTGAGGTACCAGCAGAGAAGGCTGAAGAGGTGGGGAACGCTTAAATGGCATAGATGACAGTGGTGCAAGATTAAAGGCTCATAAATCGACAAAAACAGATTTAGTCTTCATTTAAGAAAAGATATATAGCATTTAGGGCACTTTATAGTAGAATTTTTGGAACAGTTTTCTGGTAGAGTCAGTGACAATGTAGATATGTGCCTTTAACATATATATGTTGTTTAGGAAACTCTGTAAGGTACAGTTGTGTGTTTTAATGGCTGATGGATCTCACTGACCCAGGAGAACACTCTTCTTCCTTCTGTGTTAATAAATTGAAATGGTCCTGACCTTGTGGAGACTTTTTGAGAATAGCTATGTCTGTGCATGTGCAATGGCAAGAACGTTGGGGTTTTTTTCCTAGGTGTAAATATTTTAATTTCAGGGCTTAAAGTTAGTTGCAAGTATGATGTTACAGTTATATAGAACATTTCGTGTTTAAGCCATGGTTATAATGAAATTTCTTGTTAATTCCACTCCAACAGCATTTGACACTGAGACACAGCAGCTAGAGAGCACTAACAAAAACTCAGAGACCTTTCAATAAACTTGTGTTGCAATGAACAAATTAGCTGACAAGAGAAGAAGACAATATTGTCCTCGAGGGAATGTGCTGACACAGAGATAATTCTGAGTAGTTCAGTAGTCTTTTGATTTGGAGGAAACTCTGAAATATGAGCCCGGCTCAGTAATGTTTGCATCTGATGTGTCAGAAGGAACAGCACAAGAATGTCATCCCCTTAGAAAACAGCAAAAAATAATCCAGTGAAGGAAAATGCATGCAGGAAAAAGAGAAAGCTTGAGAAGATGCTTCCTGCTGCTGCCTGTCTGAGCTGTGGTGTGCGAGGGCAGAGCCGTTTGCAGTCTGTGACCAGGAGTGAGCCTGTGCAGTGCTGGAAGGGCCATGTGGTGAGGGGAAGCCTCGGACATCTCCAGTTTTACTTGTTTTAAAATACAAAACATTTTTTCCTTGTGAAAGTGCCATCCTGAGGAAGAGAAGCCCCTGCTGATCCCCGAAGGTACTCTCCAGGGCAGGAGTGGTTACACTCGAGGCAGAATCAGGAGTCTGAGCCATGCTTATGGTGCTATACCAGAAACAAAAGCTTTCAAGAATTGTTCCTTTCTAGTACTTTGAGTTGTGGGGTTTTTTTTTGTTGTTTTGTTGATCTTATGAAAGATGTAACATTTGCAAGTTTTCAGAGAGCACATGCTTGCAGTTTTGATTACTGACTCTGTTTGACACAGGAATGTTATTTGAGACCTTAGAATGTCTGGTGGATTGGGAGTTTTTTCCCCCAGATTCAAACGAAGTAGTATATAGATTTTTTAGTATGGGTCTCTAGGTGCTAAGAGTGTTGGTGTGTTCACTTCATAAACCCCTGAAATGACTAATTTTAGAAGCTTTGAACTCATTTGGGTGAAAATGGTAGGTGGGAAGATGATAACAAGGGCTTTGTTAGTACCAGTAGCAGTGCAGGCCTGGGGCTCCCTTTGGTAGCTGGCTTACTTATGTAAATCCTCCATCTACAAAGACCTTTAGTTGAAGAATGGTTTTGGATCCATGGATTTGGAGTTTTGTCTCCATGATTTACATTTGTTTGTGTTAAATTGCTGCATCAGCTAAGGAATGTTTGTGCTGCACATGTCATGTCTCACACGGGGCAGCAGAGAGCATAGAAAGATCCCCCCCAGCAGAACCTCCTGGAGAGGCCGTTTTGAACGGCACAGGAATTCAATGGGGAGGAAAAGCCAGGGAG
>WEIV01012988.1:0-31785 GCA_013390005.1 Calyptomena viridis | reverse complement strand
CAAACCACTCCTATCCCTCCCTAAACCACTCCCACCTCCCCTTCCCATTGGCCATTCCCTAACCCCCTCCCCGAATCATGGACCCCAATGGGGTTTGACCTCCTCTGGAGCCTCACGGCAACAGAGGATCAATAAACCATGTATGTCCACCATGAGGGTCTCCGTGCAACCTTTTTACCCTTCGATGATGCTTTCCTGGACTAACTGAGCTAGCAGAAGACCAAGAACCAACCCAGGCATCGCATCAAGATCCCAACAGAGGTGATCAACAAGATCACAGCAATGTCTCCACCTACTAATAAGAAAGAAACACAAGCTTTCCTAAGTGCTGTAGGATTCTGGAGGATGCACATCCCAGAATACAGTCAGATCGTGAGCCCACTCTATCTGGTAACCCACAAGAAGAACAATTTCCACTGGGGCCCTGAGCAACAACAGGCCTTTGAACAGATCAAATGGGAGATTGCTCATGCAGTAGCCCTTGGGCCAGTCAGGACAGGACCAGATGTGAAGAACGTGTTCTATTCTGCAGCCAGGGATAATGGTCCTTCCTGGAGCCTCTGGCAAAAGGTACCTGGTGAGACTTGAGGCTGACCACTTGGATTCTGGAGTCTAGGCTATAGAAGACCTGAGGCCAACTACACCCCAACAGAGAAAGAGATCCTAGCAGCCTATGAAGGTGTTCAGGCTGCCTCGGAAGTGATCGGCACAGAGACACAACTCTTCCTGGCACCCTGACTACCAGTGCTGGGGTGAATGTTCAAAGAGAAGACTCCCTCTACACATCATGCCACTGATGCTACCTGGTGTAAGTAGATTGCTCTGATTACACAGCATGCCCGTACTGGAAACCCTAATCACCTTGGGATCTTGGAAATAATCGCCAACTGGCCTGAAAGTGAGAGCTTTGGTCTAGCTGATGAAGATGAGGAAGAGAAAGTGACCCGTGCTGAGGAGGCTCCACCATACAACCAGCTGTTGGATAACAAAAAGCGTTACTCTCTTTTCAATGACAGTTCCTGTTGCATCATAGGGACAGACTGAAAATGGAAAGCAACTGTATGGACGACAAGTTGCAGAAACCAATGATGGGCAAGGTGGGTCAAGTCAGTTTGCTGAACTCAGAGATGTGCAATTGGCTCTTGACATTGCTGAGTGAGAGGAGTGGCCAAAACTTTATCTTTACACTGATTTGTGAATGGTGGCCAATGCGCTGTGGGGATGGCTGGACAGGTGGAATAAGGCCAAGTGGCAATGCAGAGGGAAATCCATCTGGGCTTCCGAGATATGGCAGGACATCGCTGCCAGAACAGAGAAACTGATCGTTAGAGTTCGACATGTAGATGCACGTGTGCCTAAGAGCCGAGCCGATGAAGAACACCATAACAACAACCAGGCAGATCAGGCCACCCAGGTAAAAGTGTCATAGGTGGATCTAAACTGGCAGCACAAGGGAGAGTTGTTCCTAGCTCGATGGGCTTATGATGCTTCAGGTCATCAGGTTAGGGATGCCACCTATAGATGGGCACAAGACCGAGGGGTGGATTTTACCATGGACATTATTTCCCAGGTTATCCACGAATGTGAGACGTGCTGCAATTAAGCAGGCCAAAGTGAAGCCCCTGTAGTATGGTGGGAGGTGGACCAAATATAAGTCTGGAGAGGCCTGGCAAATTGATTACATCACACTGCCACAGGCCCACCAAGGTAAGTGTTATGTGCTCACCATGGTGGAAGCAACCACTGGCTGGTTGTAGACATACCCTGTGCCTCATGCCACTGCCTGGAATACCATCCTGGTTCTTGAAAAACAAGTTTTGTGGAGACATGGTACCCCAGAACGAATTGAGTCAGACAATGGGACTGATTTCAGAAATAGCCTAGTCACCACCTGGGCTAGGGAGCATGGAATTGAATGGATATTCCATATTCCCTATCATGCACCAGCCTCTGGGAAGGTTGAAAGGTGTAATGGGCTGTTAAAACTATCTTAAAGGCATTGGGTGGGGGGACTTTTAAGAATTGGTACCAACATCTAGCCAAGGCTACTTGGTTAGTCAACACCAGAGGTTCTGTCAACCGAGCTGGCCCTGCCCAGTCAGAGTCCCTTCACACCACAGATGGAGATGGAGTCCCTATAATACACCTGGGAGGCATGTTAGGAAAAACGGTTTGGGTCAGTCCTGCTGCTGGCAAAGGCAAACCCATTCATGGGATTGCCTTTGCTCAGGGGCCTGGCTGTATGTGGTGGATAATGCAGGAAGACGGAGAAATGCAGTGCATATCTCAGGGGGATTTGATCTTTGGGTAGCATGCCCATGACACGGAGTTGGTATCCATGTCGATGTCTATATATGTATATAGTTAAAAGGTTTGTGTTTAATTAATCAAGTCGGGACGGAGAGGGAAAAAATTGCGGTGGATACTGTTGTGGTTTGGCTGTTCCGAGATTTCCTCCTCTCTCCCCCCGCAAGGGCAGAGGAGTTGCTGTGGCCACTGGTGGTGGTGGCACCTGCTGTGGCATCGCATGGGGAAAGGGGAGGGGGGGGACCAGCAGCGGCTACAGCTCTGATTCCAGCCCTGGCCCTGCCAGGAGGGGTGGCTGTGGCAGCGGCTCTGTGTGGGCTTTGCTGCGGCATTGCCCCAGCAGCAGTTGCACTGCGCCAGGCTGTGGGATGGCAGCGGTGGTGGCATGGGCCCCTTCCTCAGCGATTCCAAGGGGGAGAAACCCGGGGAGCTCCTCAGGCCAGCGGCGGTAGTGGTGGCAGTGCAAAGTGGCTGGGGAGCTGCCAGGGTTGTGGGCGGCCCGGGTCTGGCACACCCCACGCGCAGCTAGGGGATGGGGGCGGCCAGTGGCGGTGGCACAAAGGGCTCGCAGTGCCCCAGGATGAGCGGGCAACCCAGCAGCAGGCAGTGCCTCCCGGCTGCCAGCACTGGGCACCGGGGCGAGATGGTGGACAACGGCACCCAGGACTAGAAGTGCACATGCTCAGCTGATGAGGTGTTTCTGGCTCTGGAAAAGCATGGGAACCTTTCCCACTGATTCTTGGAGGGGAAGGACAGCTCGATTCAGTTTCTCCAGTGACTTTGCAGCTGCTCGGCTGCTGTTTATCTGGATCAAGCCCAACTCCATCAGAGAACAACTCCATATTCAGAGGGTTTTTTTCTCCCTCTACCTCATCCAGAGACTTACTCAGGATTGCGTAGGGGGGTAGTAGATAAACGACAGAAGTTAAGAATTGCTGAGAAAGAACCTGCTGCCTTTTTTCCAGAGTGGGAAAGAAAGGAGACCACCGCTGCCATTTCCTGGATAGCATAAGGTCACAAGGTTCTCTAAACATAGATAAACACCTGCAACTGGAAAAATGCAGCGATATGGAGATATCACTGATCAATCTTCTATGCAGAAGTCGCATGGGACTATTGATCAGAGTCAGTATCCAGCAACGAACAATGAAACCCTTATCTCACTACCCCCCAAATCTAGAAATGCTGCCTATTAGCACTGTCCTGGTTTGGAACAAATATATTCAGAGGGATAAATATTCTCTGATAAAAACAGTCCGCAGGCTCAAGAAAAAGAAATATTTCCTCGAAGGAAAGTGAAAGGGAAAAAACCCTATTTATTTAACAAACACACAAGAAAAAAATAATAATACTAAACACTAAATAATATATATAACAATAAATAATCAAGTCTCTCACTGGAAGACCCAGAGTCCNTAGCATAGAGAAGACGAATATGGGATATATCATAAAGTCGTCCCAAGACAAGCACTCACAAAAAACTCCATACCTCTTTCTGAAAAAAATAGTATATAAAGCAGCTTCAAAGTGAGAGAATTTGGGAAAGAAGCTTTCCAACAAAACTGCTGAAGAGCTGATGAGTTCTTCTCTTCCTTCTCGTGCTGGGACACTGGGCGAGATAAGCTGTAACATATGCATGTTAATTGTTTGCTTTAGAACTAACGTTTGCTTTTCTTCATAATATTCTTAATAGACCATTTGCTTTAGAACTTGTGTGCATGTTTCATCATATGCAGTTTTTAACCATGTCTTTTGTAATTAGGTTTTATCCCTGATTATTAAAGAACCCTCTATTTCTTGTCACAGTGTACCTTAATAAAAAGTGTTATCTCGTAACTGTTTAGAGTAAAATCCTTAGAGAAAAAAAAACTGTGTACGGCTTACGGTTTTAACCTCCCAAAACCCCGGGGAAAGAGTAGAAAAGGGTGCTTTAAATTTTGCATACTTTGCACAGGTTTGTATCCACTCCCATGATGATCCAGCAGAGCTGGGGAGCCTCACCAGAGAAAGATCCCAGGGCACCCAGAGGGTCACCAGTTCCGGAGGGTCTCACAGCCAAGTAGAGTCTCTCCTGCCTGGCTTGCCAAATGATTCAAAGGAATCCATGTACGTGTCCAACATTCATTAGTTCTGAGCGCCTTTTATACACACAATTAAACAAGTTCAGTCTTATTACATACATTCTGCATGACTTAGCAAAAAATCCATTATATAGTAGTTTATCTAAAAATACATTCAATACATATCAATACATTCCTATACTCACTATTATATTTATTTTTATCAATTTTAAGCAACACCTCACACCTTCTATGGAGCCTCTTGATTGTTGCCTGCATGTCTGGGTGGGTGCTGGCAGTTGAATGCTGACTTTGCTGATAACAATGACTACATTCTAAAATGCCTTTTTTTGGTCTTATCTTGTTTCTTCAGATCTTCTCCCACCCTCCTGAGTTGGGTGGGGTTCCCTTTTTTTCTTTCTTTTTTTCTTTTTGCAGCAGTTTTATTTTGCCAAGCTAAGTTTTAAGGTAAACTTAATTAATATAACCAGTGTCTTGGTCTTTCACTGGACTGATTGTATGTCCTGAAAAATGAACAGTAACTCCTGTGCAGAAGCAAGTTATGTTTCTGCAAACTCTCTTCCAAGCAAACTAAACTATTAATCACCTTAATAAACATTGATGTGTAATGGTAATTCATTAAATTCAGGAAAGTACAGGACCTCAAAGCAATCATTTCACAGTTTCAGTATCATTTCACAACACAGCACCTGTGCTCCCTGTGCATGGCACATCCCAGGTCAGTAGCTGTCCAATGCTGCCCTGTTCACCCAGCACCCACTTGCTGGCAGCAGCACAGCCATGCTCCAGGAACAGGCAGCAGGAGCAGCACTGCTATATCATCACCTTCGGGGAGTGCACAGAGAACAGCCCACTCTGCCAGCAGAGCCATCACAGCTCCCTGTGTGCTGAGGGCTCAATGCCTTGATCAACCCAGTGCCTATACGCACAGCTCCTCCAGTAGCATGGCCCAGCATGGAGGGGACTGTGCCATCGGGGAGTGGGGTGGCAGCAGTGGCATTTGGGGGGCCTCCAAGCTATCAGTTGCAGGTGATGATGTTAGATCTTCTGCCCCAGAAGGTCCTCAGTGCAACCTGGCTTCCTCCGGCTGGCTCAGGGCTTCACAGACAGTGTCAAGTGACAACTTTCTGGATTCTGACCTTGTTGGAATTTGCTCCTGGAGGGGACACACCAGTCCATAAAGTTCCTATTAGTGTAAAAGCAGTTGTAAGCACTTTGCTGACAGAGGTCAGCAGCAGCAGGGAAGCCTGCAGTTGATCAGTTCTGCCTTGCAGGTCACTGCAGTCAACAGGAATTATGGCAGAAAGTTCCTGTGCCCCTCCTCCAAAGCCCACCCCTCCAAAAAGGATGGTTTAAAGAAGCCAGCCAAGCTCAGGCACTGATCCAGGAGAACATGGTAAACCTATGTGATGCGTGTTGAGGGGAGCCACCTCCAGCCAGGAACAGCCAGCAGGAGAGTGGTGTAGATTTGTTTATTGTACAGAACAGATCTAACTGTGGGGAATGACTGCTGCTTCTGCGAGGAGCCAGTGACTCCAGGGCCTTTGTGCTGAGTGATGCAGTGCAGGACCAGGGGGCATGCAGGTGACAGCTGGGACTGGCCTTTGCCACCAGCTCCCTCAAGGACATCTGGCACCCCTGGATTGTCACAGCCAGGGAGTGGCACCTGCCCCTTCCCACAGCACCAAGGACACAAGGAGATGGCCAAGCCCCCAAATGCCACCCTGGGTTGAGGATCTGAATGCGGGCCCCCCGGAACCCAGCCACCCCACAGAGTTTGTAGGCCACAGTGCTCAGCCACAGGGAGGGGAAAAGGCAGCAGTAAAGGCCATGGCGCTTCCTGTCGCCGGCAGAAGAAGATTACCAGTCCCACAGGGTGCTGGGGCACACAGCACTCCCTCCTCCATCCCCTGCACTCCCTCTCCAGTGCACTGAGAATCAACACCAGCTGACCTGGCTTCAGCCAGTTTTCCTTCATGATTAACACTCTCTGGGCCCATGCTCACTCTATTATTCTCACCAAATTAAAGAGAAGTCCTGGATCCTCGTTAGATTTGCTCACATTTGAGCAGTGTCATGTGGTCAGTAGCCCATGGCAATACACTAAATTAAAGGCCTAATGCAGAATCCAACTACAAGCCTGACAACTAATGAATCGAGGGCTTCAGGCCCCAGAGGAGCTGCACTGGTATGAAGCCACTTCACACCGAGCCAGAGCAGAAGTCATTCTGGGCTGTCATTCAGAAATAAAGAGTTGTTTAATTTTATTCACCACAGGACACAGAAACAACAGCATCTCTCTAACTACTGCTGGTTTACTGGAGAGCCAGTGAGGAGCCCTCTTGGCACTGATCCCCAGGACATAGCAGCTCCCATCCACACACCAGAGGTGATGCAAATGAACTCCTGCTTGGTTTCAATGGACTGGGTATGAGCCCTCAGCAGGGACATGCTGACTCTCTCACCTCTGGTCAAAATTAATACCTCCGCCCATCCCTCCAAACCATGCTGGTACTCCAGAGCATGCAACTCAGCTCCTTCTTGACCCCCCAGCTCTTCCTCCACACCCCAAAGGGCCCAGGAAAGCGTGGCTGCCCATGCTGCAGCACCCTCACAGGAGGTGCCAGTGCCCATGGGTATCAGCCAACATCAATCGGGCTACACACAAGAACAATAGAGACTGTGGCTCCCACATTGGGTCTCCATCCCCAGCAGTGGCCGGGCAAGCATTGGATGTAAACTCTGGGCCCAGTGCCACAGTCATCAATTTTGCTCTGAAGCATTTCAGGTTGGAGCTGGAGCCTGGACAAGTTCAGCCTGTCTCATCAGACAGCTCCAGCCCTGCAAAGGTCAGGACTGTTTTGGTAAGGAACTGTTTGCTGAAGCCTTCCCACCCCCTAGATCCCTGCTCTCAGCCACAGGCTTACACACCCATGCACACACACCCTCCTCAGGCATGCACGCACACACACACGCACACACACACACACACACACTACTCCAGCCTTCAGAAAAAGAGAAGCTACACAATGCCACGCTGCTCCTCACAGACAGCACACATGCTGCAAACACTGCTGTGGCTGTGCAGCACTCTTTAGGCACCATTAGCAGAGAGGATTGCAACATCAGGGCTAGGGGGACTTGTTCAGTCCCTCTCCCAGTGAACAGTCAAGCGAGAACAAGGCAAAACCAGTGGTGACAGACACCTCCTGTTCCTGGCTGATCCTTTGGTCCTCTCTGTACACTAGCCTGGGCCTTTGTTGAGCCCCTCAGCCAGGCAGCCTTGGGACAGCAGCAACCCCAAAGCCCCACTCAGCAGCAGCTGCTGTGCTGGGCTGCTCCTCTGGAAGGGGGACACCAGGGAGCATCCCTGGCTGGACCTGGCCATCTCCCAAGCGCTGAGCATTTGCCAATGTCCAAGGATGCACACATGGGCAGCTGTACTTCAGGCTCCTCACTGACAATGACAGCTGTTTGTATGACACACATGCGTGCACACAACGGCCCCAGGAAAGCTTCGGGTCTAAACACTGTCAACACTCCGACAATGTTATTATACCAGTAAATAATTTGTGTTGTTGCTACTTAATTGGGAATCAATACAGTGTCTATGTTTAATTACATTCTGCAGTCAATCTGTCTTTCTCCCTACACAAATTAGGGACTTTGTATTTAGGATTTGGAGAGCACCAAGACTCCCCTAGGAGGAAGAGCCCCCTTGCAGAAACTGATACAGTTAGCAGGATCATTATTAACTATAAACCACCCACCCAAAGAAAGGTCAGCATTACACTTACCCTTTCCCATCTGCGAGCAGCCAATTATTCAGATCATCAAACAAAATAAAGCACAAGTATTCACACAAGTGTTTGTGCACACACATGTGTGTGATCAGGTGTGTCTGGCATAGCTGGAGGAAGACCTGTGACACAACTTTGTGCAAAATCCAGACAGGGTAACTCAGCACACAAGTGGCTGACAAACCCCCTCCTCTGGCAGCAGCCTCCATCACCAAAGGAAGGGACACCTGCCCATTGTGATTCCCTCCAGGTACCAGGGAGGTGCCAGCTGCAGGCAGTGGCACTGCTGGGGGCAGGGATGCAGGTTGGAGCAGCAGACAAATGTGGGGATATAAATAACAATATCTTGCGCTGTCTCAGAGACAGCTGTGTGGGAACTCTTGCAATTGCTTGCTTGTAAATGGCAACCTTTACGTGTGCTTGACTCATGACATCTTTACATACTTCATCTCCAGAGGGCTCCCAAGGTGGCTTGGCAGAGCTGCCTCCCATTCCTGCTGCCTCACCAAGGCCACCCAACCAGGCCATACAGCACTGGAGGATCTCACCTCCTCTGTGCCCACCCATCATGCCCCTACTCCAGCTGGGAGCCCAGGCAAGCCCTCTGGCCAGGTGTGCACTGCCACTGCCACTATCGACTGTACATTCCAGATGGACACAGTCATGAACCAGAGCCTCCCTCCTCATCTCCAAAGCAGAGGCAGACCCATGGCACAAGAAGAAAGCAAGGTGTTCCTTTTTTGGGCTGATCTGAAATGCCCCAGCGCATCCCTACAAGGAGCCGCCCCAGACAGCACCAGGCTGCAGACACAGAACACCAAAATCTTTGGCCTTTGGGGGACGGGAGAATGCTCCCAGTCACCCTCTGAAATACTGTAATGGGGGCTCTGCCAGTGCATGACTGCATGGTGCAGAGCAGTGCTGGTAGCAGCCAGCCGGGACTGGGAAGGGAGGAGGCTGATGAACATGGTAATGGGCCCAGCCAAGCGCTGAGGATCATTCTTTTCTCCTCCTTGCAGCTGGCTCCACCAGGGCAGCAGGGCAAGGAGGAGCACTTAAGGCTGAGACATGTTTATTTGATGCCAGTGCAAAGCCCACCCTCCCCATTTTCCTCCATCTGGACAAGGCATGACCACTTCTCTAAAGCCATCTTTTCATCCTTAAAATGAAAGCTGCATTTCAGCATTGATTTTTTTTTCCTAGACAGACTTCAATCTCATTAATTTTAAGACACTCCAAGCTCTCTTTAGCAGTCCCTAACATAATTCTCCTAACTTAAGATACACAATACTAGATAGAAGTAGCCAATCCTGTTTATAATCGTATATATGACCAGCAGTTCAAATTCACTTTCCTTGATTTAGTGTCCTATTTGTATTCTCTCAATAAATGGAATTCTCAGGACCATACTTAAATGGAAGCAGCACTATGCTCTGATAGCCAAAGCCAGCAAAAAAAATTTCATCACTAAACCAAAATGTCTTGTAGCATATGATTCCTTGACTTATTGTTCTCTCCTCTTCACTGTACTTGAATATTAACTGTTGTATTAATAGCTCACTCTTAATTATCCTTGAGTAATGTACTACAACCAGAAAATTAGTGGAGAGAAGCACCACAAAAATGGAAAAGAATTCTCCCTACCCCCAATACATTTTCAAACACACCATGAGAAGAAGGAGATACACAAACTGCCTTGAAGACAGGCAGAGAAGAGGTCAGTGCTGGGGAAGGTCTTTCACTGAACCCTGGCAACAGATCCTTGCCCTGCTGGACCCTCCCACAAGAGGGAGGTTATGAGCAGGGGTCTGATAATGATTCCAGACAGCTGGGATGGTCTGGAGAAGGGTAGCAAGGTTGGCTGGTGACTCAGTCCTGCAGCCCAAGATGGAGGATATGAGTGAGACCAGACTGAGAAATTTCCAGTTGTTAAGGAAGACTACCATAAACACATAATTCAGCTCCGGACTTCAATGCAGCAGGAATCTGAACTTGAAAAGACTGACAAAGGACAGGGTGTTTCTATGGATGACACAGATGCTCAGAGCTGACATTACAGCTGACAGGTATGAGAGGTGATGCTGCATCCCTCATTCATCATTACATTTGCCCTCCAAAGGGCAACCCAAGAGGAAGGACCTCTCATCTCTGCCGGGACATTTCCCCTCCCCAGGACCCTGTTGGAAAGTGCTGCACCATGATGCCATGACACAATGTCTCTGCCCCCGAGCTGGGACTGGGGACAGTGACAACACGGTTCCTGCAAAGTGGCCAGGAGCTGCACGGGCAGGGCCACCACAGCATCCACCTCCATGGGTGTGATCCTGGGACTGCTCCACAAGAGTGGAATGGTGAGGTGCCTAATTAAATATGTGCCTCCCAGTGTCGGAGCCCTGCAGCAGCCATGAATTATGCAGTGTCTCACTTACATGTCATCAGGATCACAATATTGATGAGCTATCCTCTGTGTAATCTGATAAAAACCAAGATAAACTCAGCAAAAATTGAGTGTAATATGATCCTTTCCTTTCAATAAACCACTTCCAGCTCAACACTGGAAACGTCTCCCCAGGCTTCCTGCTCACCTCAGCCAGATCCTCAATACAGCCTGACACTGGCATGGAGCAGCCACCACACTGGCAGAATTCACCTACACCTGTGAGGCGGCACTGGGCACCTGTGAAAGTCCTAGCTGGGGATATTTCCATGCCATATGGAATTAGAGGCTGGTATTCTCCACAGCACCAGTGCATTCCACAGGGTCTGTGTTTTGGCATTTAGATTAATGCTGGAGACAGGGAGGAAGAAGTTGCCATGTCCCACATTGACTCCCTCCTCTCTGTCTGAGCAAATGACAGATGACAGAGCGCAACTCCNAATGGAAGCAGCACTATGCTCTGATAGCCAAAGCCAGCAAAAAAAATTTCATCACTAAACCAAAATGTCTTGTAGCATATGATTCCTTGACTTATTGTTCTCTCCTCTTCACTGTACTTGAATATTAACTGTTGTATTAATAGCTCACTCTTAATTATCCTTGAGTAATGTACTACAACCAGAAAATTAGTGGAGAGAAGCACCACAAAAATGGAAAAGAATTCTCCCTACCCCCAATACATTTTCAAACACACCATGAGAAGAAGGAGATACACAAACTGCCTTGAAGACAGGCAGAGAAGAGGTCAGTGCTGGGGAAGGTCTTTCACTGAACCCTGGCAACAGATCCTTGCCCTGCTGGACCCTCCCACAAGAGGGAGGTTATGAGCAGGGGTCTGATAATGATTCCAGACAGCTGGGATGGTCTGGAGAAGGGTAGCAAGGTTGGCTGGTGACTCAGTCCTGCAGCCCAAGATGGAGGATATGAGTGAGACCAGACTGAGAAATTTCCAGTTGTTAAGGAAGACTACCATAAACACATAATTCAGCTCCGGACTTCAATGCAGCAGGAATCTGAACTTGAAAAGACTGACAAAGGACAGGGTGTTTCTATGGATGACACAGATGCTCAGAGCTGACATTACAGCTGACAGGTATGAGAGGTGATGCTGCATCCCTCATTCATCATTACATTTGCCCTCCAAAGGGCAACCCAAGAGGAAGGACCTCTCATCTCTGCCGGGACATTTCCCCTCCCCAGGACCCTGTTGGAAAGTGCTGCACCATGATGCCATGACACAATGTCTCTGCCCCCGAGCTGGGACTGGGGACAGTGACAACACGGTTCCTGCAAAGTGGCCAGGAGCTGCACGGGCAGGGCCACCACAGCATCCACCTCCATGGGTGTGATCCTGGGACTGCTCCACAAGAGTGGAATGGTGAGGTGCCTAATTAAATATGTGCCTCCCAGTGTCGGAGCCCTGCAGCAGCCATGAATTATGCAGTGTCTCACTTACATGTCAGCAGGATCACAATATTGATGAGCTATCCTCTGTGTAATCTGATAAAAACCAAGATAAACTCAGCAAAAATTGAGTGTAATATGATCCTTTCCTTTCAATAAACCACTTCCAGCTCAACACTGGAAACGTCTCCCCAGGCTTCCTGCTCACCTCAGCCAGATCCTCAATACAGCCTGACACTGGCATGGAGCAGCCACCACACTGGCAGAATTCACCTACACCTGTGAGGCGGCACTGGGCACCTGTGAAAGTCCTAGCTGGGGATATTTCCATGCCATATGGAATTAGAGGCTGGTATTCTCCACAGCACCAGTGCATTCCACAGGGTCTGTGTTTTGGCATTTAGATTAATGCTGGAGACAGGGAGGAAGAAGTTGCCATGTCTCACACTGATTCCCTCCCCTCTGTCTGAGCAAATGCAGATGACAGAGCACAACTCCCACTCGGAAAGGCTTTCCAGTGCTTGTGCAGACCCAGGTCCAACTCCATCTCCCATAACAAGCCAACTGCTTTATAATCCTGTCCCAGATACTTTCAGTAGCCTAGGCAGAGTCAGTGGTGTGGGCTCCCACCCTCAGACAAAACACAACCCACAAGAAACACCTCAAGGAGCAGGGAGATGATTCTGGCCACGTCTGGTCACCAGACCCATGCAGAAAGCCAAGGGCTGTGAGATGAGGACAGAGGATGCTGCTCCCTGCCCCAGCACTTTTCCAGTGCAGCAGGGACTGGTGCTGTTCACTCTGAACTCAGTGAGACCTTCAGGGAGCCCGAGGGGAGGCAGTGCCCACCCACACAGCTGTTCCCAGAAGCAGGGAGAGCCAAGCCCACTCCCCTTCCAGACAGAGCCAGAGGCAATAAGCAGTGAGCAAAGCGACTGTCCTCATCCTGGGGACACACACTGGACCCTCCTCAGCAGCCTCAGTCACAGTGTCCCCATCCCATCAGCTGCAGGTACAAAAGGAGGTGACCACTTCATTGACAAGAAACAAGCAGTGGATGAAGTAAAGACACGGAAGTTACACTGACTCCGGAGCCTGCTGGACACTGCCAGGTGCTGGGGGCCCTGTGACTGCCCATAAACCTCCCCACCAAGCCCAGTGCTGTCAGGTCCTTGCAGAAGAGGTGACCATTAGAGGCTTGTTTGACCTTCTCCTGAGGGATGTTCACAAGAATGTCCCTTGTTCTTATTTGAACACAAGAACAAAGCTTTGAAAGCAGAGCACTGCTGGTTTGCTTTTAAAATATTTCAAATCCATAGCAATCTAAAGAGAGAGGAACACTAAGACCAAGAAAGACTCAAAGTGGGGATCTGCCCAAGGTAACTAAGAAATGGCAGAAAAAGACCAGTAAAATTAATGACTGATGAATGCAATGCCCCCAGTATCCCAGTGAGCACCCAGCTCCCAACTCTTCTGCTCCTTTCTCCAGACCACTCTCTGGCCCATGGTAGGGCATTAGCAGGGTGAACCCCAGCTGGAATCCACCCCAAGAGCAGGGTGTGACAACACCACACAGTCAGCATCATGTGCTGAGCTAACCACAGGCAGTCCCAGACTCTCCACAGCCACAAGTTCCTCTGGTTCCTGACATTGCAGCAGGGGTCTAGACCCAGCCAGGTCCTTCTTGACCCAAAGGCTGCTCTCCCCTCATGCCCAGGGGATCTGCACTGGCCTGGTGGGTGCAGCTGGGGGGGGCTTGGGCTGGCCCAGCATCCCACATTGGTCTCTAGCCTCACTAATAAGCCTACAGGGAGGGACAGGAATGTTGCTGCCTAGATATGCCTCATTTCACAGATGTGCCTGTGTCTGCGCAAGAGAAAAACTTTCACAGTTTTACTGCTTTTCAAATATTTTAATGCAAGCTGTTTGGTGTTATATTTTTAAAAAATGGTACAAGCACAAGCTACATGCACATTAGCAATTGTCTCTCTAGTAGTGTAAATACAAGAAGCAGAAAAGCACGGTCTGACTCCTGATCCATATAGTTATTCCAAATAGATTGCATGGTCTTAAACTTTGGCTTATTAGATTGGATCTTATATATGGAAAGAATAAAATGCTGGATTTACAGTGCAGGCTAATCAGAACATGTTTAACTTACGATGCCCTAGCAGCCCCAGAGGGTCACAGACTCCCAGACACCTGTCACAGAGGCTGATCCTCCTCACACAGCGAGAACCTCCCCAAAGCTCAGCGTTGCAAGGGCTACACCATGGCGCAGGGCTGAGCAGGATCCAGACTCCAGCACTGCAACAGAGCAGGCTGCAAGGAGGAAATACTTAATTTCCCACTGACTAGTCCATACAAACAGAGACAACAGGGCCAAGTGTGCACTGCTGGCAGCTGTCAGGCTTGGAAGAGCTGCTCAGCTCATACTGGCGACTCTGCTGCAGCTTACAGAGCTTGAGGTCTGAGGAGAAGAGAGGAATTAGGAAGTTTCCACTGAGCACCCTTATCCTGGTGCTCCAGAACATGCCTGGGACATTCGGCTCTGCCACATGAGGTTATTTTCTCCATCCTAATTAATTAAAAAAAAAAAAAGATTTGGCTATTCTCCAGCATTGCTTCACTAGAGGAAAAAATGCAAACTGTGTTCAGAAGTGTCACTGTGGAAATCTTCTTAAAGTTGTGTGTTTCTTTTCCTTACTTTAACCAAACTGAGGTAAAACTGTCCTGCCAGACAGTTCAAAAGGAACAGGAGTGTTTGTGGAGCAAAACACTGTATTTGGTGTCACCTGCATCCACAGCTCACCTGTGCTGTGGCACAGCTCCAGCCCCAGCACATTTGGGGTTTTTAATCATTACACCCAACAACTACAGAAAACACCTGAAAACAGCACGGGGTGAAGGGAAGCTCTGTGGCAAAGTCACATTGTCAGAGCCGGCGTGACCATGCCCTGCNTTTCCCACTGACTAGTCCATACAAACAGAGACAACAGGGCCAAGTGTGCACTGCTGGCAGCTGTCAGGCTTGGAAGAGCTGCTCAGCTCATACTGGCGACTCTGCTGCAGCTTACAGAGCTTGAGGTCTGAGGAGAAGAGAGGAATTAGGAAGTTTCCACTGAGCACCCTTATCCTGGTGCTCCAGAACATGCCTGGGACATTCGGCTCTGCCACATGAGGTTATTTTCTCCATCCTAATTAATTAAAAAAAAAAAAAGATTTGGCTATTCTCCAGCATTGCTTCACTAGAGGAAAAAATGCAAACTGTGTTCAGAAGTGTCACTGTGGAAATCTTCTTAAAATTGTGTGTTTCTTTTCCTTACTTTAACCAAACTGAGGTAAAACTTTCCTGCCAGGCAGTTCAAAAGGAACAGGAGTGTGCAGAGGAGTGGAGCAAAACACTGTGTGTGGTGTCAGCTGCATCCACAGCTCACCTGTGCTGTGGCACAGCTCCAGCCCCAGCACATTTAATCATTACACCCAACAGCTACAGAAAACACCTGAAAACAGCACAAGGTGAAGGGAAACTCTGAGGCAAAGCCACATTGGCAGAGCTGGTGTGACCATGCCCTGCCTATGCTGCAGCCAGAAAACCACACTGAAAACCACACTGACAGCAGCAGAAACCACCTGGCTTCTCCCCAGAGGTCTCCTGTCTCAGGCACCCCAAGGAGCAGGAGCAGACAGAGCCTGGAGCTGACTCACCACAGGGAGGGTGGCCAATATGAACTTGTGTGAATCCAGCAAAGGAGATGTGGTCTGAGGAACTGGCACCCAGCCAAGTCTTCAGTTCTCCTGGGCTCTCTGATATACTTCTGCCTCTCTGCTGACCTAGACAACAAACCCCAGAACCAGTCCCACACCAGCCCCAGGGCTGGTCCCACATTGTGACACACCACCCGAGCTTCACTCTGTACCAGAGCCGATGTTATCCACAGCNCTTTAACCAAACTGAGGTAAAACTGTCCTGCCAGACAGTTCAAAAGGAACAGGAGTGTTTGTGGAGCAAAACACTGTATTTGGTGTCACCTGCATCCACAGCTCACCTGTGCTGTGGCACAGCTCCAGCCCCAGCACATTTGGGGTTTTTAATCATTACACCCAACAACTACAGAAAACACCTGAAAACAGCACGGGGTGAAGGGAAGCTCTGTGGCAAAGTCACATTGTCAGAGCCGGCGTGACCATGCCCTGCCTATGCTGCAGCCAGAAAACCACACTGAAAACCACACTGACAGCAGCAGAAACCACCTGGCTTCTCCCCAGAGGTCTCCTGTCTCAGGCACCCCAAGGAGCAGGAGCAGACAGAGCCTGGAGCTGACTCACCACAGGGAGGGTGGCCAATATGAACTTGTGTGAATCCAGCAAAGGAGATGTGGTCTGAGGAACTGGCACCCAGCCAAGTCTTCAGTTCTCCTGGGCTCTCTGATATACTTCTGCCTCTCTGCTGACCTAGACAACAAACCCCAGAACCAGTCCCACACCAGCCCCAGGGCTGGTCCCACATTGTGACACACCACCCGAGCTTCACTCTGTACCAGAGCCGATGTTATCCACAGCAGCCCAGCCCCCTCAGCTCCAACCTACTCAACATCATTGATCAACAACACTCCCTTTTCCTGGAGCGCCACCAGAGGCTGTGCAGAACAGGGGGGCAGAGGATTTAAACAGCACACCTGACTCCTTAACGGTTACCCCAAGTGGCAAGTCAGTTATTAGTCTCCTTAACTGCCAGAAAACATCAGCTGCAGAGACCCAAATGAGTGTTTAGTGTCTCCTCGACTCTCCAGTGCCAGGATGTGTGCCTCATGCTGATGGGCAGTCCACAGCCAGGGTGGCCAAGGAGCAGGATCACATCCCCAGCCCACCCCTGCTCCTTCCTGCTCCTCAACCCTGGCATAGGCATGGGGCCACAGCCTGGGCTTACAGAAAGGCACGTGCTGGGCTTTCAACAAGCACTTGCAATCANATCTTCTTAAAGTTGTGTGTTTCTTTTCCTTACTTTAACCAAACTGAGGTAAAACTGTCCTGCCAGACAGTTCAAAAGGAACAGGAGTGTTTGTGGAGCAAAACACTGTATTTGGTGTCACCTGCATCCACAGCTCACCTGTGCTGTGGCACAGCTCCAGCCCCAGCACATTTGGGGTTTTTAATCATTACACCCAACAACTACAGAAAACACCTGAAAACAGCACGGGGTGAAGGGAAGCTCTGTGGCAAAGTCACATTGTCAGAGCCGGCGTGACCATGCCCTGCCTATGCTGCAGCCAGAAAACCACACTGAAAACCACACTGACAGCAGCAGAAACCACCTGGCTTCTCCCCAGAGGTCTCCTGTCTCAGGCACCCCAAGGAGCAGGAGCAGACAGAGCCTGGAGCTGACTCACCACAGGGAGGGTGGCCAATATGAACTTGTGTGAATCCAGCAAAGGAGATGTGGTCTGAGGAACTGGCACCCAGCCAAGTCTTCAGTTCTCCTGGGCTCTCTGATATACTTCTGCCTCTCTGCTGACCTAGACAACAAACCCCAGAACCAGTCCCACACCAGCCCCAGGGCTGGTCCCACATTGTGACACACCACCCGAGCTTCACTCTGTACCAGAGCCGATGTTATCCACAGCAGCCCAGCCCCCTCAGCTCCAACCTACTCAACATCATTGATCAACAACACTCCCTTTTCCTGGAGCGCCACCAGAGGCTGTGCAGAACAGGGGGGCAGAGGATTTAAACAGCACACCTGACTCCTTAACGGTTACCCCAAGTGGCAAGTCAGTTATTAGTCTCCTTAACTGCCAGAAAACATCAGCTGCAGAGACCCAAATGAGTGTTTAGTGTCTCCTCGACTCTCCAGTGCCAGGATGTGTGCCTCATGCTGATGGGCAGTCCACAGCCAGGGTGGCCAAGGAGCAGGATCACATCCCCAGCCCACCCCTGCTCCTTCCTGCTCCTCAACCCTGGCATAGGCATGGGGCCACAGCCTGGGCTTACAGAAAGGCACGTGCTGGGCTTTCAACAAGCACTTGCAATCAAAAACAGAAGCCAGATCTCCACAGAGCTGCAGGGGGCTCAGCAATGGGAGCAGCAGCCAGGCTGGCAGCACCTGGGTATGGAGCAGCTTCCCAGGCAGGTCCTGAGAGTGCAGCTGAGACCCACAACAGTTTCCACACATGGTCCATACTGCCAGCTGCAGCACAGGAGCACCTTAGCTGTGCTGAAACCATTATTAGATTCTACTGTCAAAAGATGCAGAGGAACTTGGAAAGGTCACAGATGAATAACCCTGCTCAAGCCATCCCCTCACTACCATGAGCAGTTCTGCAAAAACACACCGCATTAACTATGGCCTAGCAGGCTCTTCCACTCTCCAGCCTCTCATTACCAAGGACCAGGAAAAGAGAAGGAGCATGTTATCCTTTTGTTTTCTAAGGAAATTATTAAATTTGGCTCGACTTTTCATCTTTCCCACAAAAAAAGTGCTCTGTCATCTCATGCCTGTTCACCTATGCAAAGATGAGATGAAATCTCTGGCTAAAGGCCAACAGTTCTGCATCTCCTTGTCACTTTTAACAGAAAAATAATCCTGCAGAAACGCTTGAAAAATGAATCAGTGTTGACACTCCTCATCTGCTAGGTACGCTTTGCGAAAGGAAAGAAATACTGCATTAGTGTTTGACCACCTCACCTTTCTGACATTGGAAGAAAAAAAAGCAGGAAGGGCTTGGAAAAGCTGATGCTGGAGTAAGAAAGTCAGGAGAACAGGCAGTGCTCGAGGCTGGAGTCCCTGGCCCAGCGGGGAGGGCAGGGCTGAGCCAGCCCAGGCAGAGAGGAGCTGTGAGCCGAGAACACCAAGGATGCTGCAAGGGGAACAAGGAGTCCCAGGGATGGGTGAAGAGCTGCTTCTGCAGGTGAGGGCATGAGAACTGGACTCCTACCCCTTAAAGAGGGACAGTACTGGCACCACCAATGAGCCTCTCAGTCCAGGGAAGCCCTGGGGCTCTGCCCTCAGGCTGCAGTCAGTCCCTCCACATACGTGAGCCAATGTCCTTCCATGTGTCTCATCTCTCCTCCACAGCAGACCTGTTCCAGCTCTATCCTTGCACCTTTACATGGCCGTAGAATGCTGAGCAGCTCCTCACATTCACAAGGGACCGCCCTGTCCTGCTCTAAATGCTCCTGAACCACCCAGCATGCTTCCAGCTCCCGACCTCTACAGCCTGCAGGGAGGAACAAGAGGGCTTCCTTGGTTCCCAGCACTGCGAGCTGCTCCCTTAGGCCTGGACATGGTGGATTTCACCAAATAAGTCATGCTAACCCCAACACCTCTTCCCTGAGCAGAGGCTACCAAGAAATAAAACTGAGCTTTGTCTTCTGAACAGCCAGACACACTCTCCGTGAGAGTGCTCCCAGTGCAGGCAGCTTGCCCTTTGTACGCAACACTTGGATGACTTTCCATGTACAGAGGCACCAGATGGTCTCACTGCTCCACCAGTATGGCTGGGCACAGCTCTGCTCTGCCAGGCACAAGTCCTTGCCTGTAAGAGATGGGAGCACTCCAAGGAACTCACAGAAATATTTTCCCACCAGTAGCTGTCGGCCTGAGCTAATGCGACATGACATGTATCTCACTAGGAACAATGCGCTGACATTCAGAGTCTGCTTACTATATTCCCGACTGCGCCGTTGTCGCCACAGCAGGATTGCAGGGGGAATCAGGGAGGATACACTTCCCCTCTGAACTTGTTTCGAGCACTCCTTTGAGGTGCCAGTGCCATGGAAGACCTAGCAATCCCTCTGTAACAAGTAGCACAGTGCCATGGTAACATCAGCTGGGACAGGAGGGCAGCACTGCCTGAACAAAGAGTCTCCTGCAAAGCCACTCTCATTAGTGTCCAGGCATACCAGCAGCTTCACATTCTGCAAAGATGGCCCTAGACTCTGCCACGTCTCTGGAAAAGGTGCAGCTAAACACGGGAGCAGGAGTCAGACACAAGTGCCAACCCTGTGACACACTCAGGAAAGCAGATGGGAAGCTCCTGGGACAGATACCACTCCAGGCTGCAGGTGGGGAAACACAGGGAGCATGACAGAGCACAGTTCATGTGTTGAAATCCCAACATCCACCTGTGCCATGCTTACACAACAGTGTTACACAACACAGCACTTCCACAGATTGCATAAGGACAGGATGGGCACACCTTGAAACCCCAGAACCGGCGGCGTGCTGGAACAGTTTACCCACTGCTGGGCACCCAAAAGCATGTTCTCACCACGCTGCCTCCCCACTGGCCCTTCCAGGACATTCCTGAGGGGAGGCAGCACAACACAATGCCACAAGGCAAGAGAAGGAGCTATTCCACCACATCCTGGGAAGAGGCTGATTTGACCCCAAACCACAGGACTGGGGAAGAGTTCCTTCTTGCTGGACAAATAAAATGTTTTAACTTCTGGAGAATTTAAAGTCATTTTAGTAGGGGTCAGCCAGGGTCAGCCCAGCACAAGGGGCAAGCAGCAGTTCCATACAATCTGCAGGTTTCAGCTAGGTGGCAAAGGCAGCACTGTGGTCATCAGCAGTTTGGAGCTTCTACCCTGAGCTTCTGTGAGAAGGAGCAGCAGTGCCAAGAACTGCTATACAGCAGCTGTGAACTCCAGGTCTCTGTTTCAACAAAATCCATCAGTACATCCCAGTGTATGAAAAATCAAGCACCCACCACACCACGTAGCAGAGAGAAGGCTGCTGGGAAGGATGAGGTTTGGGTTTCTTCCCAGACACTAACATCTCCATTTTCTGCACCCAACCTAGATGCCTGCAGCCTGAGCAAGGATTTATGACAGCGTAGGCTTCAGAGTCCCTCTGCTTCTCAAGGAAGTATCAGGAAATAAAAGGGCAATTGCATTAGTCAGTCATCAGGAGTTCAGGGTTTCTGCTTGGTTTCAGATTACAGCAGGTAAAAAAATTGCTCAGCTGCCTGACTGCAGCCAGTGGCACTGCAGGAGGCTGGATGTGTTCTTTCTCAACACGCCGCGCACATGGCGCTGGTTGGGAACTGCATGGCCACATGCCACATCACCAACACATCTGGTCTGGTAAGTGCCAAGACAAGCTCAGGCCATCCAGGGCCTCCCTCCCCAGCATGGCAGGGCAGGTCCTGGCAGGTGCCAGAGTCTCACACTGGGCTCTGCTCCAGCATCTCTTGCCTGAGCAGGGGGTGGATGGAGTGAAATGCAATGCCTGGAGGGTCTCACCATGCCTGTGAGGGTCCTCCCAGCTCATGGGCTGGCATGGAGCATTTCATCTCTACTGAAAGTCCCATCAAGATGAGATTTGCCTCTTTCACAGCTGCATCCCACCAGCATGCTCCCATCACCAAGTGACACCAGCCTGCTCTCCCTGGGCTCTCCACCCACTTTCTCAGTGGTGCTGGAAGCACCATCAGCAAGGCCACAGACATTCCATCCCACCTGTTACCCCAATCTGTTCAGCAGAATGGCCACCCACATCTGTGGAAAGGCTTTTCAAGGTTACATTATGACCAAATTCCAGTTTTTCTTGCAACACAACTAACCAAATATCACTATCCAGACCCAAGACAAATCCTTGGAAACCTAACTAATATTCTCTCTTCGTCCCCCCTGTGCTCCTTCCACACAGCTCTCAGCTGGTGCCCAGACAGCCAGTTTCACCCACAGTGCTGTCCCCAATAATTTGTTTCTTATCTAATGCAACAACTTCTAAAAGGCCACTGCAAACTCTTTCAATGAAAGCTGAGGTAGCCAAATCCAGCTCCTATTAGCCTCTTTCCCTCTCCTCCCCCCAGATATAAATTTTATACTTGAAACTAGTAAAGTTGGCTGAAAATAATGATAACTGACAGATGCTGGGTTAAATAGGCCAGTTTTTCCATTGGGCCTAATTTAGACCTGATATCAAAATGATATAAAATATCATTGCTTGCCTTTACTCCATCAGGACATCTGTAGACAGACCAATATTAACTCCTTCCTGGGAGCATTGTTTGCACCGTCACCTTGCAAGAATAATGTTTTACCTGACCTCCTCCTGCCCTGGAGCCTACATTCCAAGGTGACTCCTCAGCAAAGTCTCTGAAGTTCCAGCCCAGGTCAGCACCAGGTACTAGGCAAGTCACATCAGCCTGAGCCTCTGCCCCTTCTGCCATAGCAGCCTCAAACCATAACCTATCCATGGCACTGCAGCGTGTGGGGCAACAGGATTCCTACACCTGGACCACACCTGACTCCGACCACTCACAACAGGTAGTTAGAGGCCGTATTCTAATGAATATGCACAAGGAGGCAGAGTCAGAGTTGTACACCTGAGGTTAAGTTTTGCACATTTTAATTTTTCAACACTTGGCAGTGCAGTATCACTTCATTCACTTGACCTTCTGCGTCTCGTTTCCTAGGAGGCTTTGAAAAGGAAATGTCACAGGAGAGTCTCCTTTACCTTTGTCAGGCACTCAGGGTAAGGCCCATGGGCACCCCTGAGACCCAGCCTAGCCCTCTCCAGCCCACAGCCAGCTGGGACAGGGCGTGTGCCATGTCCCCACTGGCACCTGCCTGCACCATAGGCAATGAACTCATATACTAATAAGACTGAAATGTCTAACTAAAAAGTCTCATTTTCAGTTGCTTACAAATTTACCAAGAGTTAACTGATCAGCCCTAATTTTCCATCAGCTAAACTAGATATAGTGATTTTAAGATTTAATTCAGAATTTCTTGGTTATTTCTGAGAAATATTTCTGATATAAATTCTTCATCTCTCCCACTGTCTTCACTTTAGAGGGAAAAAGCATATTCCTGTGTTTTGAAAAAAAACAGGAGTTTGATTTACAGCTATCATTGTTAGGTAGTTACTGCACTAAACAATGAGCAGTGAAATGTAGCTCAACCCGAAGCAGCAATGTTACAGCCACCTCCACTCCAAACCTGCCCACAGCTAGCTGCAGCCACAGTTCTCAGAGCTCTCCAGCTCTGAGGGCTCAAAGCTCCTGAGGCCTCAAGAAAACCCACAGAGCTGGCCAAGGCTGAAGAAAACACAGTTGGTGCTTTAAAGTGAAGATGAATTCAAAGAAAATCAGTTCATCAGTTTTAGAATTAAAAACATTAAAGTCGGCAAGGGGGTCATTTGTGCTCCCATAGCCTCATAAAACTGTATTAGACAGTAAGTACTAAGTTAAAAGGACACTATTTTCACATTCCAAATCCAGTGTTCAGAAGTCTGAAATGCCTCTGCAACCTGAATTTGACCTTGTTACTTTGGATTGCGACAGATTTGGGTTGCACTGGTTTTCCTCTGAGAAGCCAGGTGCAGCCAAGTGCTGGGTGCTGGAGCTGTGCTATGAATGAACTGGAGATGCAGAGTGGTGGACACTGATGCCATCAAAATCCATCTTTACCTGCTGGAGCTGAAAAGCGTGTGTATGGGAGACAAAAATGGTTGTTTGGTTAAGGGAAACCCATGTGTCCTCACAGAGCACTGCTTGCTATACTTGGTGCTAGTGGATCCTGTGCATGGTGCTGCCCGGGCACTGCTGCCAGGCTTCAGACCCTGTAGGGCTGGACAGCCAAGGGCATCCCAATGGCAGGAGGGGGTTGTGACAGGCTGGCAGCCCCCAGAGCCAGGGAAGCAGCCTGCCTTCACTGGAAGGCAGAATGTGATGGTCCTGCAGACCCAGCAGCTCGCCTCAACCCTGCCCGGGCTGGATGAGCCCTGCTGCACACAGGGTCCCTGGAGCAAGGCTGTGGGGAAGGGCACAGGGCTGCAGGACATGGGCCGAGCCTGCCAGCGGGCAGCACAGGCCAGAGCAGCTGCAAGCACGTGCCAATGAATTGCACACTTAACTGGACACCAGACACAGCCGACCTGTCAGCGTGTCAGCATGGGGACTCCTAATCTGAGTCTGTGTCAGGGACAGCCAGTGGCCTCAGCATAATTGTGGGGAGGCACATGCTCATGGTCTGGCAGCAGAGGTGCTGCTACTGATCTGACACACAAAGCAGGGGAAGTCAGCAGCGGCCACCAGTACCCAGCACCAGATCCTCTGACCTGCTGTGCAGAAGAGCCCGTGGGGCTGCCCCCTCTGTCTGCCAGCCCCATGCCAGCCTGCAGCACCCCAGCAGAGCCCAGGCCCTTGCTATGATCAAACTGTCCCTCTTTCAAAGGGCAGGGTATACTGGGTCTATCTGAGCCTGCAGTAGCCTTAGCAGTGCTATGAGATAACACTCCACTGTTTTGACTTCTGCGAGACAGAGACAAGATTTTGAGAGGGGACACGAGCAGGCCAGGTGACCCAGACTGACCAAAGGGATATTCCAGATCATATGATGTCAGCTCAGATATAAAGCCAAGAAAAGGAACAGGAGGGGCGGGAGGCATTTGGTTGTTTCCAATGGCTGCCCGCCGAAGACACAACCAACGCGTAGAACCCTGCTTCTCAGGACACAAGCTGACCTCGTGGAATGGGAAGTAGAGATTAGATTTTCCCTGCTTTGCTTTTTGCGCGCACAAACCTTTTGCTTATAGTAAACTGCCTTGTCTTAAAACCCACAAGTAGTTGTCATCTTATTGGTAAAAGGGGAGGGGCGAGAGACTGTCCAGACACTTGGCATCCAGCCAAGGTCAATCCGTTACACAGGGAAACCAGGGATGTCACAAAAAAGGGATTGCCTCAGCCTATGGGCAGCCAAGCAGAATTTATACCTGTGTGCAGTACCCACCACTCTGCCAGACAGAGCTCATGGCTGCCCATGCTGAGATGTCAAGTTAAAGAGCCAAAGCGTGTCAGAGCCCCCAGCAGCAGCTCTGGTGGTTTTATTTGCATTATTAATAAATTACACTTTGAGATTTGGAGAAGAAAATGGCACAGCTGTTTCCTGGCATCGCCAGGGGATCGCACCTTGACCCCACTACAGGGTAAAAGGCACCTCTACTCCAACATCAACATGCAGCCCCCATAGACATAGCATGGGAAACATCTCTTGGAGCCAGCTGTGATGGGAGGGAGAAGCAAGAGAGCAGAGAGCAGTGCCCCATGTGTCCAGACCTATGCAGATGGTTGCTGGGATTCCCAGCATCCACAAGCAGGAACACAGTTTGCCGTCTTATTGTCCAAATGAGAAACCCAGTTTTCTGGAAGTGCTATGAACTGCAAGCAGTTATTATGACAAGAGAGCAGGGAACAGGGTGCTGGCCTTGCTCCCCAGCCCTGCAGTGCAGGGCTTGACCAGGGTACACTGAAGGGCCAACACAGAGCTGTGAGACAGCCCATGGTCCCCAAGGGCATCGCTGCCAAGCACCTTCCCAGCAGGATAGCCTGAGGCGAGGCAGAGGCTCAGGTTGCACTACAAGCACAAGAAATAAATCTCTCCTGCAAAATTAAGCACTGTGCAGTGTGCAGTGGGATGTGCCAGTGAACTGACATCACCACCAGCTCTCCACAGCACATCCATATGTCCCACGAGCAGCGGGCATTTTCTTTCACTTACATTTCCCTCAAGTTTTGATATTACACCAGGAGCTGCAGCAAAGCAATTAAATGCCCAGGGTGATCGTGCAGCTAGATCATGGCAAGAGGACTTTCCCAAACAGCAGCACAAGCAGCAGTGAGACAGCACTATGCATTAGCCAGGTTGTACCAGGCTCAGTCCACAGAAAGATGTCTGAGAAAAACCTCTTGCCTTGCTCCAGCTGTGCGTCAAGGGGCACCCACACGTATCCCCATCTGCCCCACACACACACGCTTCCAGTGGAAGCAAACCCAGGCCTGTCAGTAGAGCCCAGGCAAAGCAGCAGCTGTGTGAATGGCTGCTCCCCCTCTGCACCACCAGCACGAAGGGTGCAGGCAGCCGGCATGGGCTTCACAACTTAGGGGTGCTCCCACAGATGCCAAGAAATGGATCCTCCAGTGTCCAGAGGGGCAGACCCAGAGCATCCCTTGCTGCCTACTTCCACCCAACCCTATCCCTGGCTCTAGCCACACTCCACTGGGACTGAAGAGCCATCTCTTCTCTTGGCTGAGTAGTCTCTCCTCTTTGAGCAGACAGAATAAGGCAACAAACTATTTCATTTTTACTTTTTATATTTGACCTTTTTATATTGTTTGCTTTTGCCAGCATAATTCCTTAAGAACATGACTCTGATGATTTATAACAAAAGAATATCTCTATAGTGGGTGCCTTGCAAGACCTCTCTCCTGCTGCTTTGGAGTGATTTACTTTTGGACTAGTCTCTGATAGAGAAGGGCTCAGCTGACAATTTGCCCTCATATATCAAAAGGGAATCCTTAAGACATCACTATAAAACAGCAGGAAAGAGCACCTGCCTGATTCATAAACTTATATGATGTGGTTTAGTTAGATAGGCCATCTGCTTCCCTTACATACCCATAATGTCCTTCACTGTTCCCTGCTACCTCTCTGTTAACTTTGGTGATTTTGTCCTTCACCTCTGCAAAGCTGAAATAGAAAAATGAATCGAATGATAAACTTTCATGTAGATGGAAACAAGTGAAGTAGTCACTGTCTCTGCTTTCTAGTTACACAATAAACAATGACAGTGAAGGTGAGGAAACATGTCTTCTCTTCATTAGATCCACTGCATAAACTTAGTGTGCCAAGTCCTGCCCCAGCTTACACCCACATCCCTCAGCCAACTCGGGTGAAGAGAGGAAAGATCCAGTCTTGTAGTGTGTCCTTGCCCAACCCTGGCTGTTCTCAGCAGGAGCAGAGCATAGTCCCCAGCACGGCTGCTCTCCCATGCTGGAGTCTCTGCCCACAGCTGAAGGATGGTTGTCCAGCCAGGGTTGGCTTCAACCATCCCAGTGTTTAGGGAAAAAATACAATAAACTGGACCCAGGAGACCACCCCCTTCCCTAGGACAGGAAGACATCCTCCCACCTTATGATTACCTACTTAGGGACTGACTGAGCCAAACCGTGTATCAAACCTTCATCACCAATGACCAAATAGACTTATGTCCCTTGAACTTGTCTGTTTCGCTTTGACTTAAAAAGGGGGTTAGCATAAGTTTTAATATAAGTTTTTAAGAAATCTATAGAACTAAGTTAGAGCTGTATGCAGTATGTTTTTTAGGATTGAGCACATATGCCCTAGTGAGCATGAGATAAGGTAGAACTAAGAGTAGAATAACAAGACATGATCCAGAGAACTGCCAGACAGAAATGAGATAACAGCAAGTACCCTGGCACCTAACAAGACCAAAACAAGATTGTGGTTTAGCTGAGCTTGTAACAAACGGGTTTCTCGGCCAGAGTTTGAGTAAACATCTGAGGAGGAGTATTTACTTCATCCCCAAAAGACCCCCAAGACCCCCAGGAGGGGTGGAGATTGGGCGGGGATTGGGCAAAGATGAGGAGGGGACCTATGCTAATGAGTTCTCAGAATTAATTTTAGTATGTAAAACCTATTCCTGGAAATATGATGTATATTCATAAGATAGTCATAAATATGTATAACTTAGGTACATTTAACCTCGGTTAGTTAACTCCTTCGGGGGGAACGGGCTGAGGAGGAAATCCTTTCTTGTTCTCCACACTGCAATAAATGAACATACCTTCTCTTATAACTGCTTGTGAGTTATAGAGTCTTTGAGTTCACACTTCAGCTTTTGAATCCATTTCTGTCTTGGCTTCTACAACAACCCATAACCATTAACTTCAGAGACGTATCTGAACACCATGATATAAAAGGTATTTCAGTTTCAAAACCGCTGGCTAACTTCATTATGTACCCCTAGCTCATGCCCTAGAAGAAAGTAATCGTTGTTTTCTAATGAACCTTTGCTTTCCACACATGACTGTACACGGCTGGCCAGCACCTGCAGGGACCAACCCAATACTCCTTTCCCAGATGGACAGCTGGCTCTTCTAGCCTCCCTCAGACAAAAGCTCTTTCATGGCACTTTCTCTTCCTCTCAGCTTCTTTAGAGGTTGTCTTGGAGTGACTTTATAATGTATCTCATGTCCTTATTTTATGCCAGAAAATTAATTTTATGTCTTTAAAACTGAACTAGAGNTATTTTATGTCTTTAAAACTGAAGCAGAGAGGAAAGATAAAAAAAAACAGGCTAGAAAAAAAAAAGTTTTTCAAAACAGTCCTGTGTTTGAAGGTGATAGACTTCATGGATCTTGTTTTCTTCTGAGCTGCCAGCGCTGAGATTTTTTTTCTTCTGCCTGGGAGTTTTTCCCGGGCTTGGGGACTTTTTTTTCTCCCNGACTTAGTCATTCTTGTATAGTATATTTGTCAATAAATAATTTTTTTCTTCACTTCCCTTTGAGGAATTTTCTTCCCTTTTTCTTTTGATTCGGTGAGAAAGGGTGAAATTAAAATTTGTATCAAACTTATACAGAGGTTTATTCTGTCTTTTTGCAAGATAGGCCTTGACTAGCACATCACTCACTATATCTAAAATATGCATGCAAATAGCACTGCAGCTTCTCAGCAGTGTAATTTTGTCTAGTCCTCTTTGGCCATGCACGGCTGTCAAACATCACTGTCCCTTTTCAGTTTTCATGACGAGAGACTGGATAGATCCTGACTCCAGCCACTATCCCAAGGAAGATGCCAGTGTCCTGACCCTGGGAAATGGAAAGTGCTCTGCATGGAGGCAGTGGGAGCTGCAGACACTCGTTCTGCAAGGAGAGCATGTCTTCGTCCCCCAGCCTGGACAAGAGAGAGGGGATCACACCAACTGCCCCTGGGAGCATGGGGAAATCAGCCCCCCTGCAGCTTGGGGGAATGAAA
The DNA here is from genome assembly GCA_013390005.1 of Calyptomena viridis. Taxonomy (NCBI): domain Eukaryota; kingdom Metazoa; phylum Chordata; class Aves; order Passeriformes; family Eurylaimidae; genus Calyptomena; species Calyptomena viridis. The sequence goes on along the minus strand of WEIV01012988.1, from coordinate 2,971 downwards.
AGCCTCCCGTTATTTACATCCCTTTTTCATGTTTGCCTTGCTGTTTAATTTCCCAAAACCGAGTCTCTGGTTGTTCATTTTTCCCTTCTGCAATAGGGTAATGGAAGCAAAGGTTTTTCCATGTCTCTGGAGAGCTGCCTATAGCCTACCACAGAGTGGATAAAAACTTGCAGGAAAAGACCACCCAAGGGACTGTGAAAGTGGCCCCCAGAGGGAAGAAAGAGGCATTTTGTTTAGAAAGGTTGAAGTGCAGACAATTACCCAAAGCAGAAAAACAGCAGCATGAAATCTGCTCAGCTTTCCCCTCCAAGAGCTCCAACAGGAGTGCTGGCTGGCACCTCACTGTGCCATGGGCAACAGAGCTGCCAGCATGGGAGAAAGTACCAGGGAGCATATGTGTGTGTGTGTGTACGCGCACACACGTACATCAGCACGTGTCTTTACAGAAAAACAAGGAGCATCTCGGGCACAGGAAACACTTCCATTCCCATACTCTTTACATCACTTACCCCCTCAGAGACCCCAGTTTATCGCTCATTAACACTGTTGAGCAAACAGCTCCAGTCCCATAGCTGATCCCTACAGAGATCCAGCTATTACAACACTCAGAGCGTGCTTACCCATGTGTCCCCTGTCTGCTCTTACACATCCAGCAACTTGCACACCCATGAGGGCAGCAGCCTCCATGGGCCCTATGCACCCCCTGGCCCAGCTGCCGGTCCACAGAGAGTGTGTCCAGTGGTCCTGCCACAGGCAGCACGAGTGGACAAGGCAGAGCATGGCTTAGGAAGGAGCTCTCCTACCCTGCTCCCCTCAAACCTCCAAAGACATCCTGAAATTCAAAGAAATTTAAAGTGCAAAAGGCATCACATTAACTTCCTTAATTTTTCACTTCTGACACAGACTGTTTTCTCCTCATTTCAATATGTCCGTCTCTGTCTCTCTATGCAAGCAGCAGCTATATATATCACAACTATAATGTTTACACTAATCACTCAATAACCCAAGGGTCAACTCTCCTGTCCAATCACAGACGCAGGCTGTGTCCACGAGACATGGCCCACTGCAACTTCTCTGCCAAACATGCTTTGATTACAAAGGTGCCTTGCTCCATGAATCCCACATCTCCCCGTTTCCATTTTTATTAATTAAACACAATTCTAGCCATTATTAATCATATGCTAACACAGAGCAAAGGCAGCAGAAAACCTTCAATCATGAACATAACTAGCATTAACAATCATTGTGACCAAGCTTCAATATCCAATCCTTGCAACCAAGAAGACATCCCTCAAGATCCATCAACTTTAACCTCAGTTAGAATTAGCATTAGAAGCAAATGCAAATTTCTTGACCGATATGACTTTGTGTTTATAGATTATAGCTCTAATCACTAGAATTCTAGCCATGCAATACAAAGTTAGGTGCTCACAGGAAACCATTGCTAAGAATTTTTCTGAGAGATACATACCCTTTCCCACTGGCTTTTTCATCTTTGTATATATTCCCCTTTTTTTGTTTTTTTATGCATTTCTTTCAGGATATGATGGGTTCATTTGACCGTGGCTTGCCCAGTGGGGATGTCTGGTATCCTCATTGCATATCTTAATATTCTGGATGATGTTAACAATTTCAAGTACTGTCTCATTCTTTTGTGACTTCTATCAATCAACTTCATAACCAAAATCTTAAAGCTCTCTAACTTAACATGACTTTAACCCAAATCTGAAACTCATCTCAGAACTTATCCTAACAATAGGAATAAAATTCATAACTTATCTTGACAATAGAACTTGAATCTAAATCTTTGAAATCCTAATTACCATAATAACTTTACTTGTCCATCTATTCCAATTACTACAATATCTTTAAATATAACTTGTCCATCTATTCCAATTACCACAATAGCTTTGCTGAAACTAAAATCAAGGCCTTAATCTCAATTCAAACTCAATTTCAAACTTATCTAGAATTACGTAAATTTCAATTTAGCCTCATTTACTCAATTCAATCTTAAATCTATATCTTAATTCCTTATATTCAACCTTAAATTTATAAATTGCCAGTTAAACCTAAAACACAATATAACTTCATAATTATTGCAATAAAATCCACAATCAAAATATTATAAACCTAACACATACAATTAACCTTGATAGCTAAAATCATAATCAGTAAAATTTACAATCAAAAAATTATAACTTGGTACCAACTTAGCAGAAACTACAGGGCCCAAAATTAGAAATATAACATGCTTACTTAATTGCCATAACTTGACAGAATTGCATCATATATTAACTTATTAACATAAAATATAACCTCTGAACTTAAATTGTAATTTTATCAATTATCTGTTTTCTTAATTTTATTTTTGAAATCTTAACCCACATTCAACTAGAATTATCTGCAGATAACCACTCATTCCAAAAACAAAACTTCCAAACTTTAACATCTTCATAGCCAAAAATTCCAAATTTATATTTTAACTTTTTATATTTAAAACCTAAATCACAATACAGAAACCTAGCTTTATGTATAATTTTAAATCCTATCTATATTTATAACTTTTTACATACAAAATGTTTACACGGTTTCAGAAGGCTTATTCTTTATGTGCTAACCAGATTTTTCCATAACATTTACAAACACTGAGAAATCATTCTTAAAGAGATGAGACATTGAGTCTGGGAGGTGGGGGAAAAAGGGGGAGGGGCTAGAGAATTTTCTTGGCACACCAGGGGTACCAAGAGTCTTCAGAAGAAGCTCTGAAAACATTCAGACCTGGGCTGTGATACCCTTGCAAAAACTTCTGGTCTGGAAGACATCTGTACATTTCCCGCTGAGCCTACAGGAAGATTACTCTGGGCCTGGTTAGTGAAGTCCTAGCACAATAGTGCTGTAAGGCACTTAATCACGCTGTGCTTTAGCAGCATTCCTTGGCCCAGCAGAGCACACCAGCAGTATGAGACAT
>WEIV01012987.1:20444-46386 GCA_013390005.1 Calyptomena viridis | reverse complement strand
AAATATAAATAATGTATAGATTATTTTATTTGGTATTTTAATATCTGTCTTTGGAAACTCAGAGAAAATGAAGGCAAATGAATATGCTCCTAAGTTTTATATCAAAATTGTTAGTTTCGTGGTGATTAATTCTGTGGAAATAGTTTTAATGGCATAGGGCTGATTCCTAAGAGAATTTGTCTTTCTCTGAATGTTACTACCCTTCTGAATAGAGCAAGTTATTTAAATCTCTTATGTGTATATCTGATCTCTAAAATGTAGACCTTGGATTTTTTTTTAAATATTATTTTTAAAAAATAATATGTGTAAAATGCAAAATTTTTGGGTTTATAGTTCTTTTTCTTTTTTTTAGTTTGCAAAATACTTAAAATGCAGTATAAATTACAACATACTATAGACACAACTTCATTACTATTTATCATAAAGTGTCCAAATGCAATGGTTTGATTTGGTTGAGATGTTCCATTTAAATTGTCATAAAAAACAGAGGAAACACTGTTTTCTAGTAAAGAAATTCTCCATGAGAAGATGGTTTTCCTTTAAGTCTTTTGCTGCTGTTAGTCATTTGCAATGTTTCATTGGAACATGCACATTATGAGTGATTGTGAGTGTGGAGTGAAGACTTTAAGTCACAAGTCACATCCAGATCTCTGAAAACTTAAAAATTGGTGCAAAAGGGTGAACCAGCAATGTATTTGCTGTGGTTTATCCCAGCAGGCAGCTAAACACCACACAGCTGCTTACTTGCTCCCCCCAAGTGGGATAGGAGAGAGAAGTGGAAGGAAAAAAAAACGTAAAACATGTGTGTTGAGATAAAGGCAGTGTAATAGGACAGAAAATGAAAATAACAGTGACAATGGTGATGATAATAATAATAATAATAGAATTAGAATGTACAAAACAAGTGATACACAATGAAGTTGCTTATCACCTGTTGATTGATGATCAACCAGTTCTTGAGCAGCATCCCCCAGTCATGTTTACCCCCGATTTGTATACTGAGCATGACACTATATGTTATGGAATATCCCTATGGCCACTCGAGGTCAGCTGTCCTTGGCTGTCTCCTCCCAGCTTCTTGTGCCCCTCCAGCTTCCTCCTGGGTGGATTGAGGTGAGAAGCTGAAAAGTCCTTGACCTAGAGTAAGCTCTGCTCAGCAACAATTAGAACATTTGTGAGTTATCAACATTATTTTCACCCTAAATCTGAAACACAGCACTGTACCAGCTACTAGGAAGAAAATTAACTGCATCCCAGTTGAAACCAGGACAGTACTTTATTTCAAATTGATCGTTGTTGCTAAGGGAAAGAACTGTAGTTTAAACTAATAGGAAATTTTGATGATAGTTGATTTTATTTTGTAATCTCATGAACTGAAATAATGCAAACTGCAGACCATAATTGTGACTGGTGTGTGTAATAGAATGGACCTAATATCTGATTAGTTAGGGCAGGAGTGAGCATATTCAACCACTACAGCAGGACTGCTTTTCCGTTGGCATCCTTTAGGAAAGTGGGATAGAGACCACTTGTGTATTCTTTAATTTCCTTTTAGGTGATTTGGAGTACTTGACTACAAAGTACAAACAAAATGCATTTACAGTACATTTTAAATTATTTCTAAAAAACAGAAGAAAAAATACTGTATATAAACCTAGTAATCTATTTGGGATGTTAAAGCTGAATTCTGTTTTTAATTGTCGAAGATGAGACTAGTAGCCTGGCAGGTTTTTTTTAATTCTTTCCCCACATACATAAATAGCATCCTGAGAGCAATTTACATGTCATACTAGGAGCCATGGATTGGACAAAATAAACTCAAAAGAACAATAATGTTTCCTGGCATAGCTATATATTACCTGAAACAACACAAAATGGGGATTCAGTCATGGGTGCACAATACACATTCCTGTCTGCTACAGTCCAGCTTAACCCAACAAGTCATCACTGAAGAGAAACTCCTCCTGTCAGACCTCTTGTTCCTCTTTCCCATCCAGTATACAGCCCATCCTTCTATATCTTTACGACACTCCTGTGAGCAATAGTAGTGATCATATACACTCAAGCGCTGATTCAGCAAAGTGCTTAAAGATGTGAACACATGATTTATCTTGTTTAGTATGATGCTTGAGCCATATACCTTTCTTCTTTTCCTGATTCAAAGTCTTCCCCATGTGAGAAAAGCAGAGCTCCTCAGTACATTGTTACAATTCTAGTGGGGTAACAACCATATTTACCATAAACTGTGGATTACTATAACATAGGCTTGTAAAAGTAAATACAATTGAAAGTGATGAAAATTCCAGACTTCTCTCAAAGGCTTGGTCCTGCAGTGGTGGTTCTGTTTTAACTAGAGTTCATGTTGTGGATTTTCAGCTGGGTGTCCTCTCATCTGAGGGCCTCTGAGTCAAGTGTTTTGGAGGGCCCTATTGCAATTCAGAAGATTTACCGAATTTCAAAATTTGCTGAATTGTAAAAGGTTTGCTACTGTGACACCCCTGATCAACTTCCGGTGCTCAGATTTTTGTATCTGAATGTAATAAATTGTTGGGGAAGACTCACTTTGCTTTGAACTGTAAGTTTTGTCATGTAAAAAATGGGTGACTTTTTGAGGAAACTTGCCTCTCTGACTACACTGACAAATCAGCTAACCATTGAAATATTCTTGGCTGTGAACTATGCTCTTAGAAAACACATGTGATGTTCATATATGGTCTTTTGGCTGCCTATATTTATGCCCATCTGCTGGAATGGCATGATGCCTGCACACACAGTGACATGCCAGTTTTTTGGGGCAAGGAGTGCCAACCATGAATTGTTTCACACAGACAAGATACTGAATGCTTCAAGCACCATTTCTTTTGGAAGAATCCTTTCTTTTGTTATAGGATTGCCACACTGTTGCCATAGGACTCTTTACTCTCTGGTAACTTTAATATTTAACTGTCAAGGAGGAACATAAGAGGCTGAAGAACAATTGAGACTAGTAAGTATCTTTTGAGATGTTGTCTGATGCATATGAAGCATGGATTATTTGAAATAATGTCTGTAAATATGTTAAACAGGAGCACTGAGTGGGTCTGGTTTTATTTATCATCTTTTTAAATGGTGAAAACAGAATTTCTATTGGCACAAGACAACTTGTCTGTATTGGATACATGGTGTGATCGATTAGTCACAAAGCTTCAGTGTTTCCACAACAGTCAATAACCAATTAAGTAATTCTGAGCACAGAGTTGTCTTGATAAAGTGGAGGGCAGATGAGTGCAGGATCAAGAGGTCAGATTAAAAAGGGACAAGAAATTTAACAGAGGATTTGAATTTGAAAAGGAACTAGTGACCTGGAGGAAAAAAACCATGACTTTCCAAGGAGTGCAATTTGGGACAAAATGAGAAACTTGCTGCAATGATAATCAGTTACTAATGGATGGGAATATGATGCTGAGGATATAAAGAGAAGAAAACAGAATAGAATAATACAATTCACTCTTAAATAATTTTATCACTTTAAAAACAAAGAAAATTTATTATAATTTGAAAAAGGGTTCATTTTACATATGTTTTCTATGATTTCTAACTGGAGAAGAATTTGAGTTTACCCTCTGCTTCAGACATGTCTTGAAATGTCAGAGTATGCCTTGTTCAGTGTTGGATGACTGTCCCAAGTCCTAGACTAGCTGCTGTTCAGGATTGGTAGATCTGTCTTTCTCATTCTGAGCAGATATTTCATCTGTATTAGTATCAGAATATTTATTCCTGAAGAAAATTTAATGTTTTTTGAACAAGAAGCACTTGTTCAAAGGCTCTCTTGACGGAGAAAATATGTAATTCTCTAATTCTCATAAATTCTCTAAAGCCAGTTAAAATCAGAAGAGTGACTAAGTCTTAGCAGTGCAAAGGCTACCTAAGGGCACTAATGATGTCACTGCAGTCACTTCAGCTGCCTTTAAAATGCACCGAGGAATTCGTCCACTAGGGAGAGGGACATAGGTCTTCCCAAACATCTCTGTGGCCCTAAACTATCTTAAAGAAAGCACTTTTGATTATTTTCTTTCTGTTTGACTCATCTCTAACATTTGTTTTTCCCTTTTCAAAATGATAATTTAATATTCTTCCTCAACAAATATGTCACCAGGTTTAAGAATTTCTGATATATTCAAAACTTTTTTCTGAACTTGGGCTCTCAAACTAAATTATTTCCTTCCCTCTGAATCCCCTTAAAACCCAGTAACTTGGTGGTTTGTTCACTCTGCGGGGGTGTGGAAGACATATGTCCTCTCCTCTGCTTACCTAGATGCTATGGTTTGACTCTGGCTAAATGCTGAGAGCCCACATACACAAACAGAATTTCTCAGAGAAGGAAAAAAACCCCTCAACTTTTATGATAAGGATTACAAGCAACTGTTTATTAACTACTTCACAAGCAAAACAGGCTCTAACTTAGAATATTAAGTATTCACTACTACTACTACTAAAATCAGAGCTTAAGAGTTTAAGAGTGAGAAGTTTGATAGATGTTACAGACACCTTTCTCCCTCCACCCCTCCCTTTTAAGATCTTTCTCCTTCCCTCAGCAGCATAGGAAGGCAGGTGTGTGTGTGGGGGAGTTACAGTCAGACGTTGTCTCTGCTGCTGCTCAGAAGAGAGAGAGAGTCCCACCCCAGCTTTCCTCGTGGGGTCTTCTCCACTAAAACAGTCTGTTACAAACTGCTTCTTAGCGAATTTGTTACTGACAACAGCTTTTTCCAGGTATTGTTGTCGCATAAGTCACTTTACCATAGGTGCAGTCATTCATGTGCCAGCTGCTTGGCTTCTTCAGTGTACGTTCTTACAGGCCACCAGTCCTCCTAAGAAATGCTGCTCCGCTACTGTAGCGCGGGTCTCTTCTTCCCACGGCCCACAGGACTCCATCAGGCCTCCACTCCAGACATAGACATCAAACGTCCCACAGGGCCACACCCTCTCTCCTCCAGCACTTCTCTGTTCCTGCATGGAGTCTCGCAGTCTTTCCACAGGTTGCAGGCAAATCTTCGCTCTCTATAGGTTCCCCACAGGTTGCTGGGGCCCTATTCCAGTGTTTAAGGCATCTTCTCTTTCTCCTCTCTCTGACCTTGGTGTTAATCAAACTTCTCACTCTCCTCTCTCTTAGGTGGCCATGATGCCATGATGTTCTGGCTTTTTTTTTCTTCTCTCCTTCTTAAATATGTTATCACAGAGGCGTTGTCAGCTGACCTTGGCTAGCTCGAAGCTAAGAAACCTCCAGCAGCTTCTTAAAGAAGCCTCTTTCATAGCCCCCAACTAATAAAAAAATCTGGCTACTTAAAACCACAACATTTTTTTTTTTTTTTTTTAAGTGAAAACTTCTTTTCTTGAACCTGGGGGCAAAAGGTGATGGCAGCCTGTTTTTATCTGAGAATATTTATCCCTCTGAATATATTTGCTCCAAACCAGGACACTAGACAACTCACACTACCTTTAGCAAGACATATCAAGGAACAGCCACTACAGAATGTATTATTTCTTGACAAAGACAGAACTAATAAGACACATCTGGTTTCTAATTCTTCCTCTGACTGGACACTTGCTAGACTTACAGAAATGTAGAGACCTCGAGGATTACATGGGACTTGTGATCTAAATTTGTATTTAAGTACATCTGACTCAAAATAATTTAGCCATCTAATTCCCAACAACTACGCTGAGGATCGGGCGCCACATCACCTTGGTGGATTTGGGACATAAAGTCTTAGATATTTCCCCTTCCTCTTTCTATATCTCCTTGCTTCTAACAAGGATCTAACAATACTGGCCACAACAAAACTAGTTAAGATGCAGCCATAGAGGGAATAATGATGCCTATTATAGCTCAGATTGTGTAATAGTTTCTATTCCACAACTTTCTGAAGCTGAAATTGTCAAAGCTTTTTCCAAAAGTGGCCTTATTGCTGAACATATATTAAATAATGGGTCAGTAATTTTACAATACAAGGACAAAAACTACTTTGCTATTATAAAAAATTAGACCTCATAACTTTTTAACAGTTATGCAGCCAAACTATCCTGAAATAGAAGTTGAAGGTTGTCATGGAAACCACCCTCTGAGGAGAAGGGCATTTGGATTCATTTTTCTGGCCTTGGTAACTTCTGTACCAATTTCCACTTCTGCCACACTGAAAAAACCCACAGGTATTCAAATAATTTTGAGCCTCAACTTGAAGTAAGAGTTAAACATGTTCACTCACTGCTTTTATCAGTATTTGCATTTTATTCATTTAACTGGCAAAACCATAAAATGAGAAGCTGCTTCTATGCATCAAGATCAAGCATCAAACAATTTTTTTCCAAATATAATTATCTTATTCAAGTGAACTGAGAACTTAATGACTTAACATGGTGAAGAGGAAATGAGAAATTAAGTCGTTAATGCTCCAGCAATAATTACTGTAAAAAATGCATTTTCAATACTGATTGTTGATTTGGTTGGTCACAATCATCCCTTTAATGTGTTCATTTGCACTTTCAGACTCCAAGACATATAAAAGATGATGATGCTTTTGTAGTAAAATGAAACATGTTTGCTTTCTGCTGATAGATGGGGCATAAATTAACATAATTCCATCAAAGGTGATGGAACAGCATTAATTTAAACTGGGAAAATGCTTCTATCTGAATAGATATGCTTTCAGCATATGCTCACACCTATTCCTGCACATTACTCTTTTCCCAAAAGCTTACACATAGCACCCTTCATGCCTGCATTTACAGTGTCATTCATAGGAAAATGCCCGTGCACCACACTAGATACTTTGGGAGACACTCCAAGGTATTTCTGACATGTGGAAAGATTGTTGGGTAGAAAGAATGAAAACAAAATGTTCACAGCATATTAGCATACAGTGCAACTCCTGAAACAAAATAGTGAGTGTAGAAAAACTGTATTGTTGGGAAAATTGAGAATGGTCACAAGCTTTCAAAACTTTCCATGCAGAGATAGTCTGAAAGCTTTAGTGTTAAACTACTTGAATATGGAAACTCTTATAGATATAGAAAAGATGTATTTTCAAAGCTGATTTTTATTGTCTCAGGTCAGCAATTCTTCAGGTAGATGTTGGCAAGCCTGCTGTCCAGTTATTGTAGTGAGGCATTTGCAATGTAAACTTTAAAGCTGATGGCTGGTAATTTGAAGAAGAGGTTCTGAAATAATGACTGGCTTCTGCTGAAACCACTGAATGACACAATTACCTTTTTGAATAATAAAGGAAATACAGTTACTGCATGGAAAAATCTTTGCTTCCTTTGCAAGGTACTGCAGAGACGAGTTTATGAACATTACTATATGTAGTACAGGGAAAGTGGATATTGGTATTTCTCCTACAAAAATGTTTTTATGTCCATGTTTCAAATGTCTTCATAATTACTGTGGACCACTGTTCTTCAAATAGCTGCCTGTTTGTCAGGTATTAGTTCAAAATTAGAGAGGACAAAAGAAAGTGATGGTTCTGAAGCAAGTACAATCAGGGACTGTAAAGCAGGGTCAAAGCTGCCTGTCTCTGACTCATTTTAAATACAGATCTGGGAGGCCCTATTCCTTCAAAAACCCATTCTATCCAATGATTAAGGAATGATTTGGACCATCACCCAGAGTGCTTTTAAGTGTTTAGATTTATTCATTTATTCTTTCATTATATTTATTCATTCTTTAACTTCATTCTCCTTTTAAGGATGGATTTATCCACTGTACTGTGCTAAGGAATCCTGGCAATGCATTCCAGGAGACTAGGGTATTTTAAGTAGTAAATTTCAATGTAAACACACTAAACTCCAAATTTTGCATTCACTCTTTGACTTGTAGATGTATGAAAACATTCTGAAATTTATTTGGGAAAATACCCACTGACTTTGCATTCCTAACTTGGAGAAAGATTTGGGATCCAAATATTGCACAATGACATAAAACAAGTCAGACAGAAAGAGAAACAAGGGAGAGATGATAAAAATCTGTGGAAGAAATAGATCATCTGAAATTGAGCTTTTTTACTCACAAACAGAATATACTTTTCTAGATATTTAGGTAATAATTACATAATTATCTTTCAACAATCCATGCTTTATTCCTGTTCGTTTTGGTACCTGACGCTAATTTTTTAACTACAGTAATGTAGAAATTATGTACACACATTATTATGGCTTGATCCTGTTTAATTAGTTGCCTGGAAAAGAAAGATAGTGTCTTATTATTTATCAGGGCATAGTCAACGTATTCTGTGTTTGGAGATAATTACCCACACTGTGGAGTGTGAAGACATCCTGCAATTAGCAGAGAGCTAAAACTGGTCCTTTTTTCTAGGGAAGGCAGTGGGTCCTGAAGGCAGTAACACCTTCTAAGTCTCAGTTATCGTTAAAGTCCTTTAGACACTGTAAGACTCCATTTTATGGTGGTTATTCTTTAGCATATTTTCAGAAATGCCTTCTCCATTCATTTGTTTCACATAGCAGTCTTTAAATTCCACTGTCTGCAGGATTCATTAGCAGTGTCTTTTTTCTGTACACACTTATGTAGGCTTTGTGTGTGGTCTCCTAGAATGTATAGACCTCCTTCCTATCCGATTGAGGATCTGGCATCCTCAGCCCTTTAACTTGACTCCTATACTGCTCTGCTAAAGTCTCGTGCAATGTTGAAGAGCCATCCATTGGCAATACTGCACCCCTTCCTTATCTTATTATCTTTGAGGATGAATAATAGGTTAAAACATCAGCATTCCTCCTCCTCCTCAGCTTCCTTAACTGTTCCCACAACTATAGGAAAATCCTGCAGAACTGGCTCTTAACTGATGGGTATGTATGTCTGAACAAGTCACTTAACATGTTTATTCCTAGATTGCACTCCTACCTTATTGAGGCTGTACAACACTGTCTGTACCTTAGTAATCCTGTACTAGCATCTGCTACTGTAGTGGAGATCCCATTATTGTTAATAAAAATGCATATGACTAAGTGTTTATTTTTTTTCTAATAGTGGTAAAGTCTGATTTTTCAGTGACTTTTGTGTCTGTACATGCTTGTGCTTGGAAAGATCAACTGCTTCAAATAGGCTGCACCAGCTTTTTCAGTCTTGCATTTGGAACACAGTAGCAAGTTGCAACATAACATTTCACTTTGCAATATGATTTAGTGGGCATGGTTGTATTTGGTCAAAGGTTGGACTTGATGATCTTGGATATCTTTTCCAACCTTAATGATTCTATGATTCTATAATAAGCTTGGTGCTGTGGAGAGACACTAAGGCAAATCTTCCGAGGTGGAAGCACTCCATAGTGCAAAATACTCATCTTGGATGTTTCCTGATAAATCTTCTCACCAATACTGGCAGCCATTACTGGTGTAAAATGACTATGAATAGGAATCCTGGTTCTGTAAGGAGACGAGAATGTAATGGTTTGTCAAGTGAATCTCAAAATAAGCATACAAAAAAACCCCTTTGAGGACTAGTTGGAAATCCATTCCTATTAGTAATGTAGCTGAAGTCCCCTCCCAGCCATTTGATTCTGTAACTCTGTGACTCAGGAAAAAAAAAATCCTTATTTCTTTACTACTGGGACTTTTTGGAACTCATTCAGAATTGAATTGCTTTATGGAAACAATTTGGTTTTTAGCAGACAGGTCTTGTGAAACTGTGCTTGCTAGGCACTTGTAGCTTGTTTGGTTTTTCCTCTCATCTGACCCTACACCTGGTGCATAATGAGCTGCTGGGAAAATCTGTTTCCCGGCTTCAAGCTTTCCAGTAAATTAAACTCCTATTTACTATCACCTCAGGGGAATTTCACCAGGCAGACCATCCCAGAGCTGGTGCTACATTTCCATTCCCTTCCACAGTAAATTTTAAAATGCTATTTTTTTTCTGCTTAGAAAGCAATGAAGTCCAGAGATTCTCCATGAAGCTGAACTTTGTCTAATTCAGTCTTTACAATTCATGGTCTACACTCTGTTGTCTTGGTTTTGCTTAGTTAGAGTTAATTTTCTTCCCTAGTAGCTGGTACGGTGCTGTGTTTTGGATTGAATATCAGAATAATGTTGATAACACATTAGTGTTTAAGTTGTTGCTGAGTAGTGCTTACTCTAAGTTTTCAGTGTCCCATGCTCTGCCAGCGAGGAGGTGCATCAGCAGATGAGACAGAGCATATGAGGAATGTCAGACCCAAACTGGCCAAACAGTGCACCAATTTCAGCTCTAATACAGGTACCATGTACAAGAGTTCAGAGTTCTTTTGATCCAGACTAGATTTCTTAGGTAACTGGAAAGTTAAAACTAAAATGCTTAAAGGTAGAGTGGATAAAGTAGAAAAGACACAAGTTATGTATTATAACTTGTCTCACTGGATATTAAAAAAAAACCAAACCACAAACAGGCTGGCTAAAACCCTCTTGGACTCTCCATCCTTTGAGATTTTCAAAGCTCAGCTGGACAAGGTTCTGAGCAATCCAATCATTGATGGCCCTGTTTAGACCAAGTTTTATACTGGAGAACATTTGCAGGACCTTTTTCTCCAAAATCATTCTATGATTCAATGAGTTAACAGCTGTGAGTGGAGTACAATTGTCACATGAAATTGTTTTAGAAGGTTTTGATGCATCTAGGTGGACTGAGGAGGAAGAATGTATCATGTCAGCAGAACATTTTCTCATCAACATTCACCAGTTTTTGATGTTAGCCCTCATTATAGGACAAAGGAGCTGCGAGATCTGCTTTCAAAGTCTGTGGTTGACCCTGTATGTACTCCTTAGATATTTAATTTCTCCATAAATCAGGACAAAATGTCACTGGAGGGATGGAAAAACCTATGGATGAATCTGTGTAAAACATTCTGTACAACTAAAGAAGTATTTTGGTGCAAAATAAAGTGAAAAGTTAATCTGCCAAGCCCTGTTCCACTCCATGAAAATAGAAAGGAGAATTTTTTTCAGTAAATGGAAAGTATTACCCTTTTGCTTTGGTATGTGTATATAGAGTTCTAGACAGATAAATAGATTACAATTAGGGATATACTGACATTTTCCAGAGTCAATATGCATATAACTTGGATAGATCTGACAGATTGCCCCTGTTTTTCTCCTGTGTATAAAAATCCTGATAATGATAAAGGCATACAAAATCCAAAGTATTTGTTGTTTCTAACTGGAGATCTTAATAATTGCAGTCCAATTTTACTGCAGGAATATTAGCAGAAAATTATGTCCATCTGAAATCTTGACCAGTAGTAGATCATTCCCCTGATTTTATTTTATTTAAGCACTCTCCACATAGAAGAGGTTTAACACATTAACTGGAAAATAAATGATATTTTTGAATTTCAAGTATCAATATATGCCTGAAAACTGTACTGCAAATCTAGTAGGAAAAATGTTTATTGCTTCTGGAAATGGGCCATGGTGGGATACACTGCTACTTTACAGTTAAAGATAAGCAACCATATTTTAGTTAATAATCCTGGGAGTCAGCCAGCCTAATCCTTTTTTATTCATAAACTTGATTCTCAGTAAGCCATATATGTTGTTATCTCAGCACTGTTGAGGTGTTTTGGTTGTATATACAGCAAAAATTATTCAGTTTTCAGAGCAAAGATGTCTACGTTCTAAGAATATGTATAGTGTTTTGGGGCTCTGCCCAAAAGGAAAGATATCTTTGTGTTAAAATCAGCCCAAGGAATTGCAGTATAATTCTTAACTTTAACAATTGAGATAAACTATAAAGTAAAAAATTTTAACACCTTAAGAAGTCATGAGAGAATTCTGATTACTGCTAAAGCAAAGGTTTTACAAGTAATGCCTTTGTGTGGCTCTGTCTTTGTTGAAAAGGCTTCTAGCATGTGCCTGCTTAATTTATGATATTTAAATATGCCAGGATTGCAAGAAGCTGACTGTCCTGTCTCTGGTATTGGAATCACCCTGAATATATTAGTGCAGTAGTCCTCCAGATCTAATTGCCCTGGAAGGATATATAGAGTAATTAATCATAATGACTGTACTTTAATATGTGCATCTTTGATACATTTTAATGTGTCTGTTTTAAGTGCTGGAGAGCCAGTATGTTCCAAATGTCCACAGGAGGCAAGGGTATGCTACGTGACAAATTCCCAAATATAACGAATCTAGCTGTTGAGCTAGCTGTTGGCGTAGAAAGTAGGGAAGCTTCCCGAAGGTACAGGGAAAGCCTAGATTACAAAGGATAATCCTTTTGGATATGAGAAGGGAAGAATTTTTGTGATAGTAGTAGGCTAGCTAGACTTCAAAGAAAGCTATGAAAGGCAGAAAGAAAATCCCAATGACCTGGATTGGAGCCCAAAAGTTAGATTTTATAGCAATTATAAGTTAGATTGGTTTTGGTTTGTTTCTTTGATTTATTCTACTAAATAAAAAGAAAACAATATTTTTAAAAGCAGTATGGAGTCATTTCATGTTTGTCTTAAGGTGTGGATGGAAGTATTCTGGCAAACTGTACTGTTGCTGGTCCAAGTTCCCTATCTTGTCTCTCTTCATCTGCTTCTCATCCTTGTAGGTCCAAAGGTCAGCAAAATGTGACATGTGCCTATATCCTTCTTGGTCTGACTTACCATGGTCTACATCTCAAGGAAACAATGGAAAAGAATGTTTGGAAACAGAGCGCTGGCACACATGGCCTGAGAAGCAGCACTCTCAGCAAAGCACATATTGAGGAGGAAAGAAGATTGATGATGTTAGGGCTGTGTGTACTACAAACTGGTTCATTGACCACAGCTGCTTTTTGATGGGTTGTTTGCCCTTTTCTCTAAGTGTCTTGCACTGGCCAGTGTCAGAGTCAGGATATTGGATAAGAAGGAACCAGAACAGTGAAACTAGATCAAACCTAGCCCGACTATGGCTATACTCAATGTTATGGTTTGTTTTGAGGAAAACTTTTTTCCACTTTTGTTTGCAGGTGGGGGGTGTGTCTGCCCAGCCCCGCGGTGGCCCTGGAGCCTCCTGCCTGCCGCAGTGCCTTGAACCGGGCCCCCTCCCCCCTGCCCCCGCCCGCCGTGGCGCTGGGGTGTCCCGGTTGTGGTGGGCTCCCGGCACTGGGGGGGGTGTGGCACTGGGCCCAGTGCCTGAGTACCTGTTCCAGGCAGCACGAGCCTGCGGGGTGCCTGTGCCCGGTGACANGCCCCATCCCCCACGGGTTCCCAAATCTACTTCTTTCTTTTTTTTTTTCCTGCCCCGGGAGGTCCCTGGGGGAGCCCCGGTCCTCACCTAAACAGGGGATACATAATTTAGACTTTGCGTGCTTACATTGTTTGGATAAGGGCTTTTTTGGTTTTCGATACATATATATATACATATATATAGTTTGTTTGTTGTTAATAAAATCCTTTCTATCCTTATACTCAAAGTCTCAAACAATTTGATATTGGATTCACTTTTAATTTGTTTCAACTGTCTCTCCCCCTCAAACAGAAACACTCAAACATACTCTGAACAGAACACTCTGATGAGCTTGAGATCCCCCTCTGCTCTGCAGTGGTGCAGCCTCACCTTGAATATTGTGTCATAATTAATATTGTGTCAGTTTTGGGTACCACAACATGAGAAAGATATTAAGCTGTTAGAGAGTGGTCAAAGGAGGGCAACAAAGATGGTGAAGGGCCTTGAGGGGAAGCTGTATGAGGAGTGGCTGAGGGCGCTTGGTCTGTTCAGCCTGAAGAAGAGGAGACTGAGGGGTGATCTCATGAGAGGAAGAGGAGGGGCAGTCACTGATCTCTCCTCTGTGGTGACCAGTGACAGAACCTGAGGGAATGGTCTTAAGTTGTGTTGGGGAGGCTTAGGTTGGATATTAGGAAAAGTTTTTTCATCCAGAGGGTGGTTGGGTGCTGAAACAGGCTTCCAAGGGCAGCTGTCACAGCACCAAGCCTGACAGAGTTCAGGAACTGTTTGGACAATACTCTTAGGCACATGGAGTGACTCTTGGGGATGGTCCCATGCAGGGCCAGGAGCTGGAGTCGATGATCCTTGTGGATCCCTTCCAAACCAACATATTCTGTTATTCTATGAAGATCTTACTCATTAAGCTTAATAATAGCTTCTATTTAAGCTGATAATACCCCCGTGCAGCCATTACTTAAAACCAACATAAAGCTTCTTGGTGGTTTGCCTGAGGAATCAACAATAAAAGCTATTCCCCGGTTAGACTTAATTATTTGTTTAATACCTACTTTTTCATGCACTTGAGTCAGCTTCCAGCTCACGCTTTGAGGAACTGTGAAACTGTTGAGACCAAATCCAATTCACTTTGTTGAGGTCAATCATTCCAGTGGTAAATAAAAAGCTTTTTTTTTTTTTTAGAGGTGAGCACTCTTTGGCTCTTTGTGTAAAATTTGCTTCCTTAGTGCCATAACTTTTTTCACTATGAAAATATATGTCTCACTGTCTGCCTTTTTCCTCTCATCTTTTACACGATCCTTTATCACTGACTTATGCAGGTATGAACCATTCCTTGAGTGATTTAGTCTGATGGTAAAGTCTTAACTATTATATATTGAACACTTGCTAGAAACTCTTTGCCAGAAATATTAGAAGAAAATGGGTATTTTTCAAAGATGTGGAAACATATTTTGTGGAGTGCACTTAAGTGACAGTAGGCAAAGCATTATGTATTTTCTATACTGTTAAAGGTTTTGCTTCTTGAATATCGTGGACCAGAGGACAGTGCTAACTTTTTTGGAGATGGTTTGTCCTCAAATTTGTCTCATCTTAAGAAAGTTCAGTTAAGAGGATGAAAATTGTTGTCCTGAGGAGTCTATTGTGTCAGGCAAAAATCATATTCCAATGTAATATTCCATCGTATATAAGAATATTCACAGCTACAAGGAAACTGGGGATCCTAGAGCATGGCTCCCCTATTATTCAACAGTTACCCACTCCTTACAGAGGCGTTAGCAGCTATCTACTCTCTTTATTAAATTAACTTCTGTTAAAGCAAGCTTTTATACATACACAATGTTTATGGCATCAAGGGCAGCACAACTCAATAAGGAAATAGATATCTCAGGAGACACACAAATAGCACTGACAAAGTCGTGTCAGCAGTCACTCTGCTGAATCCAGTCATGGTTAACCCCCTGCCCTAATTTTAGGAACAGCTTGAACATCCAGCAATAGCATAGAGTGAATGTGCCACTCTGACCAGCACTGCTGGCCTCTCTCTTTGCTTCTCAGCCTCACTAGCTCCATATTTGATGAAAGCAGACTGTTTACTATTCCCACATATTGGATTCACTCTTTCAATATTTTTTTTTTAATTCTTGTTTTTATTTAAGCGAGAACAAACTTTCTCAACATGGGGTGGAAACAAGATTACTCTTATTTTGAGGGAACATTGTTCTCTGCCCAATTTGACTCAAGGCAAAACTACATTGGAAAAAATAAATTGTGTGCAGATATGTCTGAGACAGTCCTGAGGTTACACACTCTAATGTGAAGGTCTCATGAAATGTATGAGGGGTCAGTTTTATCAGAGGTCCTGAAGGTATAATTGGAGTTCCTCTTCTGGTACCTCAGGCCATATGCTATGGCATCTAATAACCTCAGGAGAGCAATGAACAGCTCAGAATGTGATTTAGGGCTGTGGTTTGACTGCCTATCCTGGCTTCTATATGAAATGAAACTCCAATTACAGTGTCTAAATTCAGAGGAGAAATAAGCAATTCAAACCTGTGGCTATTAAAAACTGGCATCCTGTACTGCCTGTGGAGCAAAGTAGAGGCAATATTCATACCACCAGCAAGAGCTGCCTAAGTTAAGTTAACTATTGTGACTGTTCCTTTCCTGTGATAGTACAGCAAGGGAATTAGGGCCTGACTGTCCCAACACTGCACAAAAATCAGAGTTGCTCGTTTTAAGCTTAGATACTGACCATCTTTAGTCCATCTTTAAGTGTTGTAACGCACAGGCTGAATACAGCCCTCCTCCTAGTACTCTGTTGAGATTGTGTGAGGAGGGAGGGAGGGAAAGGAAAAGCCATCTGTGCATCACATCAAGTGGTGAAACAACAGAGAAAGGTCCTGCTGCTTTCAGTTCTGTTTCCATCAATGCAGAAGTGCTGATAGGGGTAAGACTGTGAAAGAGTGATGGAGAGTGAAATTGGAAAGGAGAGAGTAAGATCCACAGATATTTTGCGACCAGCCATAATGGGATTATGATTTAGGCCAGTCTGTGGAGAGTTTAATGAGTCAAATGAAGACAACTAAATAGTTTAAGTGAGCTGTGTGCAGACTCCTTTTTCAGTACCTGACATACTAAGTAAGCATACTAAATCACATCCAATGTCCATTATCCAAATTACATCATTATCCCCCAAAGAGCACTTCTCTCCTGGCAGGGCTACATGACAGGCTGCCACCCAAAGCACTCTGTAACTCATGGCAGAGGGGAGATTATCATTAGACCAACATATAGAAACTCTTACAATTCACTTGAAAATTGGTATTAATATATATATATATAAAAATCGCATTTGGACAATACAAAAATCAGACTGTACATTTCCAGTTTTACCATGTGACACTAGATTTCCTTTTCCTTCCTTAGCGACTTGATATCTGAGAGTTGTGCAAGCTGGGAATTCAGGCTTTTCAGTTTATCATTGCACACTCCTTACTGTGCTTATTCTTGATCCCACTTACAACTGGCATAAACATATCACCCAGACTGATAAGTTTGTTCATGTGGGCCAACACAGCTTGATGAAGCACTGATCTGGGCCTTGAAACAATACAGCCAAGTGTAGTATCCCAGCACAGATCCTCTTGGAAGGACTGTTTACTGATCACACCACCTGTCACACTGAGGGGTTGTATCACCTGGGTTGCGTAGGTCAGACAGTGAGAAGAAATCTCTGTACAGTGATATGCATGAAGTCTTCAGTCTTGGGTTTTAGAAATCTTGAGTCCTCCTGACATTCCCAAGATCCTACTGTAGCAACCTCCCTGTTCTAGCCACAGACACAAGTATCAGCAGTTTGGCTCAATCATTCTTGTCTTTTAATTATCGGTATTGTATAATATGCTCTCAAGTTTCCAGGGAATGCAGAAAGATCAAGGAAAAATAAGCATTGCTAAGGCAATCTTAGTAGAGCACAAAGGTCTCAGTATCCTGAATAAACATTACTGATCCCTAACATATTGGCCATTACCCTAACTTACTCTAATAGTTAGACCTTTATGTTTGAGCTTATCATTCTAGCTCTAAAGTCAATGGACAGAAGTTGACAATTTCAGAGAATTATTGTTTTCTTCCTAAAATCAGTTTCTAATATAACACAGATGAATTGCCATTTGGAGTTGCCTGTTTCTCTGCCTTTGTCATAAAGAGAGCCTGGGATACTGATCTTATCAGCAAATGTCTGACTTCAAAATCCCTTAATTAGGTGACATAAGATCGGAGATGTTCAGAAGGTCTCTGACCTTGGCAGTCTCCTTTTAGGAGAGCTGTCCAACCTGGAGACATCATATCTCAAAACTGATTTTTTCTGAAAATAGAAGCCACATGAGATCTTATGTGTGAGAAATAATAATAAACAGGAACAAAAGAACAAAAATTAATGTGCTTGCCAAAGGTTTTCTATTTATCCTGCAAAAATAGTTTTCACAGTTCCAGAATTGACAGATCATTCCTTACCTGTCTTTAGACAATTAGAAAATAATCCAGCTGTGTAGTGAGAAAAATAAATTTCTGCAATCAGACAATTCCTACAGGCAAGGTGACAGAAAGCTTTCTGCCTTCTCTACCATAGTGGCACTCCACAGTCTTCAACATGACTTGTATTCAGTCCTACACAACCACTGCATGGTTCTTTTCTTCTTTGCCTCACTTAAAATCTGTTTAAATCTGGGAAACAGAGACTTGTGTGGACCATAAAGCCTATGCTTACACTTTGCCTTTGTGGACGTCCTTCTCCCACTGCTTTATTAGCTTTTCTTTCCTTCATCCTAGGAAATCCAGGGAATTGGTATGCAGTATCCCACAGTAAGATTAATCTGAGTGATAAATAATTTTTTAATAACATAGTTTGAAATGGCAACATCAGACTAACATTAGGTCCATGAATACAACTGAAATACCTAAAACATCACTCTGACAAGCAGAACATGATACTTTGGGGGAAGAGGAGTTTGTCTTGCTCATACAAGAGGTAAAAAGAAAAAAAAAAGGAGCACCTGAATAGAAGCTGACATCAAAACACACACAGTGCTGACCTTGTATCTTGTCAACAACAGCGAACACGGAAAGAAGACCACTAACAGCTACATTCTTACTCTGACCCTTTGAGAAGGTTTTGTCTTTTTAAGTATGTACTTAGCACTCTGATGACCCTAAAAGGAAATGCAGGTGATAATAGGACAATCTGTGTCTGTTAGAAACTGAGGATTTAAACAAAAGTTTGCTTGGCATTTCTTCCCCCCTCCTCTTTTGATACATGTTGTGTGCATATTTACTAGGTAGCCTTTAAAATCCCTTTTCCTCTCCCAACAATTACACACATAATAAAAACAGTAGTCACAGTAGGTAGAGATTGAATTTCCTTTCCTTTCAAGAAAAAAGGCAGCTTGGTAAAAAAATAAATGAAGTTGATTAGTTGAATATAATTGCAAATTCATTGGAATTAAAATGTGCTGCATACCAGCAGAAAATGCTATTTGCCATATGGTATTGAAACACTCTGGAATGATTTCTTTTGCTCTACTATTTTCCGCAGACTGAGCATGGATTTGCATTATTTGTGGCTTCCCAAGTATTTGAGTTATGCCTGCCAGCTCACTGAGTGCCGCAAAGCAGCAAAGAACTGTGCTTGTTCAGTTCATATACACTAAGAATAAACAAACAAAAAATCTTGGTTTTGCAAGGCTTTTAATGAAAACCTAAAGTTTCATTTTTCGGTTGTTTGGAAAACTTTCAGAAACTTTTTTCTTCTAATAGCCAATACCCTCTAACTCACTACTGAAAAAAGTTATTAAGAGAAGTAGAAGGATCTTTGAGGAAGAGATCTCAAACACTAGTAGAAAATAGTTGCATATTTTACATGGAAATAATTTAGAATATAAAACAGATTTGTAAAAGAGGAAGACATAGACAGTTAAATTTTTATTTAACATGGTTTTCAGATTGAAAAAAAAATTAAAAATAGGAGTTTGCTATTCAACTATACACATTTATTTATCTAAACTTTCTGATCAAAAATTTCAAGTTTGCCAGCTTCGATATGAAGTCCTTACCAGTGGACTTTAATACCAGTCCTTACCAATGTTTTGCCACTCTTCATTTTTAATATACACATTGACACACACCCCCGGCCTCCAAAAAAGATCCTAAAACTTCCTTGCTAAAAAATAGACATTCTGGTCACATAGATTTATACATCTGAGAAACTGCTTTCCAAGTTCCTAAGCTTATTTTATTATTGTAAGAGAGATACATGGGGGTTCACACAAATGTATATTCAGATCTTACAACAGCAACATTGCCTTAATTACACTTTTAGCTCAATTTTTTATCTTTTTTTTCAGCTTTATGCCCATGATAATGCTATCAGGTTAATAAAGTTAGCAGCTTTAACTGAAAAATTGGCAGTGAATGTTTTCAAGCATCATTGATCAAATAGGATAATGATTGTGATGTGTATACCTTTTTCTTGACAGTAAACACTGATATCACATGAATAAATAGGCCATTGTTTTAGTTGTTAAATCTGTCAGATGGGCAAGTTGGTTTTTTTCATACACTCTGAAAACTGAAGATGAATTACATTTATTTATATGCATATCATATATGTGAGGAAAGCCAGCATTAGGAATCCTAAATTTCTCGAAAAAAACCCCACCCCAAACCCACACATAGAGCAACTCATGGAATTACTGTTAGTAGCTTAATAGAATCATAGCATCACAGAATATTTTGGTCTGGAAGTGACCTTTAAAGATCATCTAATCCATCTCTCCACCTGCAGTGATCAGGGACATCTTCACTTAGATTAGGTGACTCAGAGCCCCATCCAACCAGACCTTGAACGTTTCCAGAGATGGGACATCCACCACTCTGGACAACTTGTTTCAGTGTTTCACCACTCTCACTGCAAAAATTTCTTCTTTGTAGCCAGTCTAGATTGACCCGCTTTCAGTTTAAACCCATTACCCACTGTCCTATTGCAACATACCCTTGTAATAAGTCCCTTTCCCTCCTTCTCGTAAGCCCCCTAAAGGCCATAATAAGGTCTCCCTGGAGACTCCTGTTCTCCAGGCTGAACAATCCCAATTCTCACAGCAGAAGTGCTCCATCCATCTGATCACGTTTGTGACACTCCTCTGGATCTGCTCTAACAGATTCATATCCTTCTTATGTTGTGGGCTTCAGAGATGGATGCGGTACTCAGAGTGGGGTCTCATGAGGTCAAAGTAGAGAGACAGAATCACCTTCCTCGACCTACTGGCCATGCTGCTTGTGATGGACGTGTTTGGCTTTCTGGGCTGCAAGTGCACATTGCTGGTTCATGTCCAGCCTCTCATCCATCAGCACTCCCAAATCCTTCTTGTCAGGGCTGCTGTTGATCTGTTCATCTCGCAGCCTGTATTGACACCAAGGGTCACCCCAAGCCACATGCAGGACCCTGCAGCTGGGGGCAGTCCCCAGTATCGATCAGTTTCAATGTCTTTGTGTTTCAAACCACAAAAATTTACAATATATAGTACAATAAAATGCATAATTTACAAATTAGGCCTGGCAATGAAGATTGGCTTATATCATTTAAAAATTTTGAAGTTATGGCACCTTTTTACTGAGGTTTTCAATGATGTTCACAAAATACCATATGGTTATCCCCTTAGTCCCAACATCTTCCTCGCCAAACTTTAAGGCAAAATTGAACTGTACAGGAATAAAACTAGTTATGAACACTAAAATAATTTGATATATATTTCTCCTGTTTTCTTTTGTGAGTCTTGTCAGTGTCAGATTTTCTTTAAAATAAGTAGCCAATGTGATTAAAAAATAAGAAAAAAAATTGTTCCCCTGCCTTTGTCATTCTGATTTTATTAAAGTCAAATTTTTACTTATATTTAGAATGGTTCATTCTGTCTTACTGAACAAGTGGTATTATTGTTAGGAACTTCTCTAAAGTCTTAGCGAATTGAGATATTGTTGGAAGGCAGAACCTGTCAAAGAGGCTTTCCTAGCAGTATCAGGCTTTAAAAATATTATCTTAATTTTCCATTAAGAAAATCACAGATTTTTCCCCAGCTGCCCTTTGAAGTCAGCAACCTAATGATGAAGCTGTCAGTTCTTAATAAAGCAGACTTCTTCTTTTAAAAATGTTTGCATTTATTCCAAATAAGAGGAAATGAAACCCCAGACAACCCTCAACACTGTCTACAGGATAGAAATTTCTTGCTCGATTCGCAGCTTATATAACCTCTTGCTCCATTCCTTACAAACAGTGTGAAACACAATATTTTGGTGTCTCCGAGCCTCTTGATGTGGCACTGCAGAAAGGGATGTGCACTGTATCACAAAATCTCAGTTTCTAGAAGCATTAGCTGGGAAGTGGTCTTAATAAAATTAAGTTTGCTTCTTAACTTTGCCAATGAGGCAATGTGCAGCTAAAATGCATTTTCTAGGAACTAGTGTCTGGGGCAGTTCCTTGGGGATCTTTTTGTCTATCTCTCTATATTGCAAAGTGCAAACATGCTCTTTCATTCTTTCCAGTTATGCTCTGCTCACAATTCAGCCACACTAGAGACCAATCTGCTGAAATATTTTGATACCATCAGCCTGATTCTTTGTTGCTCTGCACACAAGTTGTCATTGTGTTGTCAGATATTGTTCTGACCTGCACAAAATGGGTGTAATTTACTATAAAACAAAGTGATTAGTTGTCATTTCCAGTAACTTTTATATGAGGATCCTAAACTGGATGTTAATATATTTCGATCCTATCTTAAGACCCTTAACATAGCACAGTACTATGTTGAGGTGTATGCTATCCTGCTCTTTGTACTATTTCAGCTAAGGCTATTTTCCTTTCCTCTTTTAATTCACAAGTTGGATGAAGCCCTGAGGAACTTGGTCTAATGAAGGGTATCCCTGCCTGTAGCAGAGAGGTGGAACTAGGTGATCTTTAAGGTCTTGTCCAGTCTAAACCATTCTATGATAATGTACTATCTATGTGGAAGAATTCTATATCAAACATTCTCCTAAGAAGGAAAAAAATCCTTTTATGCCTCCTTAAACAAGTAAAAATCCTGTGCTCTGGAGTACTGAGTCTGCTGAAAGACCCTTTCCAAGCACTTCAAATTCAGGAGTCCACCCACATCACTTATTCTGATGGAATCTGTTTGGTTGCTATTACTATTATCTGACACTACACAATTATAGAATTTGCCATGCCTGCTGACAGGATACACATGAATTAATTCAATCATGATAAGTCTACAATTAATTTACAGTTTCCTGAATCCCCAATTCAGGTTGCTGAATTGTCACTGAACAAAGAGACAGTAAAATAAAAGTTTCTGAAGAGCACTAATGCAGTGTAAGGTGGAGGCAGGTAAATGGAGGAGATGAGCATTAATTTGCACCATGCAGAATTTACCCACTTGTCTCACTTCAACCCTGAATACAAAACAGAAGAGTTTACTTGATTATAGCCTTATCAACCAAAAAAAGATAGAAGAAAAGTGTTCATCATCATTTACCAGATGGTGAATAGAGGCACAAAACATTCAGATGAGATTTTAAAAGCCATTTAGATGCCTAAGGAGGAAGATGAAATGTTATTTCTGAGGTTAAAGTTAATCTCTATGTGTGTCATGAAGTGTCTACACTCTTAGAAATACAGCTTTAAGAAATTTACCCCAGGTCACTGGAAATATCTGTCACAGTGTATGTGGTAGGACCAGTTTGCCCACAGGACCTATGACACAAGAATGTCTGCTGCCTTGAAAAGTAAAATACCTATTCATTCTTCAGAAGTCCAGGAGTGGTTTTCATCTTCACTGCAGCATTACAGAAAGGCCTGACTTGATACCATCTGTCTGCCCTTGGGAGTTTCTTCCATTGTGAACATATGGGAAGGAGATGGGTTGCCACAGATGAGATATGATTTTAAAACATCATTATTGTTTAATAAATGTTTTAAAAGTCAAATGTTATTTCATTACCATACCTGTCCACCGGCAGTGGACAGATGAAATAAGGCAAAAAACTCATGAGTTGAAATAAAGACAGGGACATCCCTTGCAATCGCCCATCAAAGGAAAACAGACTAGACTTAAGAAAAAAAATTAAATTTATTATAAAATAAAGCAGACTTGAGTAGTGAGAAACAAAGACAAAAATGAAAACATCATCTCCCACATCACACGCTATGTTTCCAGCTTAACTTCTCCCTATATCTCTATGCCATAGACTGCCATAGAAGCCCTTTTGGATCAGACCAAACACTCCAAATTATCTAATATTTGCTAAGCAACTGACTTTGAACACTTGAATTATTTTGTACTGAGAGTGTTCATTTCCTAAGAGAAAAACAGCCAGTGCCATTTGGGAGCTTATGGAATGTCCAAGACCTCTACACAGAGCAAACCGTTACAGGGCAGCACTTATGTCAGTTCCACCCTGCCCTGGAGTAGTAGCTACAGGCCAGACAAGACTTCTCCCAACACAAAATGTTATAGTCCTACTGCAGTGTTGAATAAAGTCACATTCTGAAAGCACCTATTTTCATAAATTGGAAATTTTGGGTTCATTCCAGCCCTAAGTTCATGAAATATTTATTATTCTCTCCCAGCTGAATAAGGGATTATTTACTTCTTTATCAAAGTGGGGAGGGTCCTGGGATGCCATTAATACAGTAGGGGCAAAATGGCTCATCTGTTGCCATTGATAAATTCCTAAATTAAAGTCTGCATGTAACATGCAAAGTCTTTTATTAAGTCATGATCTCAAACCCTCCTAAGTCAATCTAACAATGCCCTGAGGTTTGATGACACTGTTTTTTTTTTTACTTTTTATTCACTTTTGATTTATCTTCATTTAAAAATTAACAACAAACCAATTCTTCACCTTCAAATGATATATTCAATATGTACAGAGAGTCTTAAATAGTGTGTCAACAAATTTAAACACTTTCTAAATGATCAATGTCGTTCTGTGATTAGTGGCAGAAATTGTTATTTACTTACAGGTATTTCACTTGGTAGCTCAAGGAACTAAAAAGGTACATTAGACTGTATTTTTGAAGCTATCTCAGAAAGTTAGCTAAATAATTGAGGAAATCCAATTCCTGCATCAGAATCAGGTAGTGCCATCTTCTTGAGACAGCTGAAGAGGGAAGACTTAAAACGTTCGAGAAATAAAATACCACTGGGAAAGATGGCAATTCTTACTTGAGTTTAGTGCTTGTTAAATGATGAGCTTTTGACTAGAAATTCAATGAATGTTCTGCCCTGAAAGCTTTTAAAGTTGCACTGACTTATACACTGACCTCCCTATTGTACTTTTCAAGTAGAGCCACAGCACAAAATTCTTTTTATATCTTCTAGCTTTGAAAAAGCTCTCAGAGGCAAGTCTGAGAGCTTTATCACCTTTTTTTTGCTTAGATTAGCAAAGGTATAAAATCTGACATAGTAATTACAATCTGGTTTAAAATATTACAATCATATCATTACAATATATTACAATATTATCATCTGTAATCTCTCTCCCCATTTTATTTTTTCTTTTGTTGCTGTAGTTTTGTTTTCCCCTCTCCTCTAGTACTACATAATACAATGGTGAAAATATTTGGATGACTGTGAGGAACAAACCAAAGTGATTTATATGTTAAAAACTGAAGAAACTACCATCCAACTCAGAATATTCTGTCGCTCTCTGTGAGGGGAGTCTACCATCAGCTCTGCTGTGTTTAAATTAAGCTATTGACATATCAGTGAGGGAAGTGAGAGGAAGTGAGTGGGGTTAGCCCAAATTCTTTTGTCTTTCTGTGTACAGGAAATGCCTTTTGTTTAACTTGATCTTTTCAAGCTTCTAGCTTCACAGGCACAAAATCACAGATTTTTTGGAAACTTCTGAACTTAACTTGAGCATATTGACTTTCGCTTTATAAAACTCAGTTTCATTTGTGTCCTAGAGAATAAGAATGGAAGCATGAAAGTTAAATGAAATTACTGAAAAATCAATTTGTGTTTTAAATGAGCAACAGAATAACAAGTTCTGCTTAAATTGGAATAAGCTTTAAGTCAAGTGGAGATAAGCTACTTGCCAGAGATGCAGTATATCAAGAGGTATTTTGACCATGTTCAGTAATAGTAGAAAAACCAAATGTCCAGTAGACTTAGTGAACTTAATGACACATAGACACCTCAGTCTATAAATGAGGAGGAAGTGGCATTAAACTTCTATTTAAAGCGTTAATGTTCAAATGCAGACACTGAGATAAAGCAAATACAGTGTGGCAATGGAGAAAGTTCAAGGTATTCTCCTTTCCAAGGTTACTTAAGAAAAAGACAAGTTGAAAAATATCCACTCTGCCAAGAAATGCAAAATGGTGTCTTGGTTATGCATTACTGCCAGGAGTCTAAAATCAAAAATTACATGTACTTGAGTCACTTGAAAACACCATACCAGTTTTATATGTGATGGAAGTAGTTGCGATAATACTGGGTATAACGAATTTTTCTTATACCCCTGTGAAGGAAAGATAATGCAGATATCTCCCAAAAATACCCAGAGTGGAAGGATTTAGGACAATTTATTTTCCAAAGGTGAAAGCACTAAGAACACCAACAGTGTTACAAACACCCAGCCCTGGGAGAAAGACATGCCTCTGCTCTTCCTGAGGCTTTTTTTTTTTAATTTTTTCTCCTGCCTCCCCTGCTGGTTGCCAGGG
>WEIV01012987.1:266-19777 GCA_013390005.1 Calyptomena viridis | reverse complement strand
GCCTCCCCTGCTGGTTGCCAGGGCCTTCTGAAAAGTCTGTAGTTTTATCTTCTTCCCATGGTAGGGAGCCAATCCCTGTGGAACGTGGGAGGAGAAAAACACGCACACTTTCCTGGGAAAGATGGTGCTCTCTCCTGTGAGAGAGTTTCCCTGAGCAAAAATGCCTTAAACTCCTTGAAAATTAGTCTTCTGAATTCATCTACCCCTATGACCCTAGATGAGACACTGTTCAAAATGATTGTCACCCACATTTCTTTAGTTTTTGTGATTCTGAATTAAAATTAGAATCACTCTATGATGAACTATATCCCAAGGTATTTAAACTCTGTTGTTCAAGTTAAGTTCAATTTCAGAGTGTATTACCAGAAAAATCCCACTGGGAGCTATTTAATTTTTTTATACAGGTTCAACATGTATGAGAACACTTATAGAGCCATTTAGAATCAATCAAGGGAATACAGTGCTCATCAGAGGTGAGCAATTTTCGTTCCACGTGTCTGAGGTTTCACTTAGCTTCATGGGTTTTATACAGCCGACTGTGGTTATGTTTTTGATGTACAGTGGGATACATCACTGCTAGAGTTGAGTGAATAGTTCAGCACTTCCATCAGCTGAATTCAAACCTGTTGTGAAAAGTTATATATCCCATTTGAGAGTTTAAAATAAGCCCTGCTAGGGGAAGTTCTACATCTTAGTGATTCTTAGTCCCATTTCAGGTGAGGGCCAAACATCACATTTATTTCTGCATCTTGTCTGTTTTGTTTTCACAAGAAGGGTTGTGGGACAGAGATCGTGGCAGGAAATCTGGCATGATAAGATAACTGGTGATAGAGATTAATTTCTTCACAGGTCAGATACTGAGCAAAGTGCATACTTGCTGGAGAGGTGGGAAAGTGAGAATTAAGCTTTGTTTCAGCCTTACTCATAAATAAATGGGCTGTAGACTTCCTGAGCAAGTTGTGTTTGTCATTCTGTGTGCTGCAAGTGCCATCAGTTCAGCTCTGATGTCAGTTCCAACAACAGACTCCAGGAATGTTACTCTGATGATAAGGCAGTGAAATTATATTTCCCCATCACAGATTGATTTCAGCTCCCTTCCAAACTAAAATATTTGCTTTATTCTTTTCCAGACTACAAAAATATAGAACAATTCATAATGTGAAAATTGAGCTTCTGAAATCTCTGCTCCTAGTATTTAGGCTGTGACTTTGAAATGAAGAAAATAAATGACATCTGTCTTCACTCTGCACATGTGTTTACACATCCATTAATTTGCACATATGAATAATTACAGTAGTTTAGGGATTTATATGCATATTGTTAAATCTGTTAATTCCTGCATGAGAGGGTTGTCATGCTAGATACCATGTGGTACTATCATCAGTAAAAGTTTTCTTAGGTTAATGGGTTCTAAGATATATTCAGAGTATATGACATACCCACATGGGTCAAACCCAAAGGTTATTGTGAGTTATTGTGAATGTCTTCTCTCACTCCACCTTGTACACTAATATGGAAGCTGTATATACTGGAATGTGGACAGAACAGATGATTCCTAATGCAGGATGAAGTAATTGAGAAACAATTACTTAGTCAAAAAGCTGAAAATATTTTCTGGAAAGAAATGTAACTTCTGAGCAGATTTCATTGCTATGTCTACTTATATGACTAGTTCCATAGATTGTTTTTAGCTTAGTGCTAATGAACTGTAGGTGCCTCAGAGATTTTATTGCTCTTTACCTTGTGAAGAATGCTCAAGCAATTTTAATGTCAAACTATAAACTCACAACTTTTGGCTTCACACATTTTTTTGCCCACTTGCACTTCATTTTGATAATAGCAGTTGCAACCATTTTATTTCCATGTGTAAAATCCAAGGAATTTTCAGTGTGGATTGTTTTGTTTTGTTTCCCTTGTAAAATTGTGGTTCCCAAGGTTTTGAGGTTATAAATTATGCAGTTTGCGCATCAAGGATTTCAACTTGACTTCCACTTACACCTCAGGACTTGTCCTCTCCATTCTTTGAGGTCTGTGACTGCTTCTGTGGCAGCTTTGGCTATGGTGTAAAATAAAAGGTAGGAAAGAGCGACAAAATTGAGAGAAAAAAATGGTTGCCATGTGACATGATCTATCTCTTCCAGTGCAGGTCACAAAGACAGAACAAGATGCCAACTTTTGGTACAGATAGCTCAATTCTATTTTGCAAGTCCTTGGAATATTGTCTGTGGTGTTTTTCTCCTTATCCTAAAAAGAGAAATAGGAAAGAAATGAGAAAAAGATAACAACAGTTAAAAGATACTGAAGGCTTTTCTACAGGTAGCAGCTGAGTAGGTGAGGATTTCTTTGTCCTCAAACCAGATTTCAGAGGAGATATGACAAGCTACTATAAAATTATGAATGACATGGAGAGTGTAGATATGACTCAGTTTTTTTCTTTCTTTAAGGTAAGAACTCTAGATTGCCAAATGATGAGATTAGAAGTTATTTTTACGCAAACAAAGAAGCAGTGGTTTTACACAGAACATATGCTAGCACTGTGGACCTCTCTGTGAAAGAATGCTGTGTACAGCCAAAAATTACATTGGTTAAAGATCTGACTAGACAAGCACATGACACTGAAATTCTCAAAACATTCTGAAATATGCAGA
Source organism: Calyptomena viridis (assembly GCA_013390005.1). Classification (NCBI taxonomy): domain Eukaryota; kingdom Metazoa; phylum Chordata; class Aves; order Passeriformes; family Eurylaimidae; genus Calyptomena; species Calyptomena viridis. The sequence continues at coordinate 17,129 of WEIV01012987.1, read as the reverse complement.
ATAATATCCAGCTCAGAAACTCCCCTGACCTGAAAATAGTTGGAAAATGTGACAGTAGTGGAGAAACACTCAGTTGCATACGTTCTTTTCTTAGAGATCTCCGGGCACTGATTTAGAGTCATTGCTCCTTTGGGTTAATTTCTTCTGGAAAGGCATCCTCCCTAACAAAGCCAAAAGAAAGGGTCTACTTAAAAGAATCCAAGCAGAAAAAAATAATTTTGAAAACTGGTGAACAGTGATGGAGAAAATCACAGGGTCAGAAGTGCAAAAACATCCACATTGTTTGTGGAGACAAAGAGATGGACAACCTGACACCATCTACTTGTCTCTAAAGGCATCCAAGAAGCTGGTAGAAGCTCCTTGTCCGTATTATGCTTCACAACATGTCAAGACACAGGAACAGGAATGTACCACGTGCCTGGATCATTGCATTAGCCTTCCCTTTCCTGCTAGAATGGATGTCTGGCTTGAATAAGGTTGAGAAGAATGAGTAAGGCTGAAAGGTGGAGGGAAAAACACAGTCAGAACCGCAAGAGATTTTGGTGAAGCAGAAAAATGGACTGTAGCCTGGCAAACTCACTGTACATATGTGTAGAGAGAAAAGTAAGGCAATCCCATGGACCATTCCACAAGCATTCCTCTACACAGTACTTCATGGAGATAGTTATCCATTGTGGGCACTGTTGATGAACTGTTGATATTGACCAGTACAGCTGATTTTACAGTGAAAAATGGAAGAATATTCAGTAAATGGGATCATGTTCAGAAATACACAGTCAGGAACTTGAAAAATATTGAGTGATTTTTTTAAGTTATCTTTGCGTGTCTTTATTTTGAATTTTTAGGCCCTTGCAGAACTGAATTTTCTATAAGGATGCCACAGGAAAGCTCGCTGAATACATGGAGCTTTATTGTGGCATGTGACTGGATATACAAAATGTCCTCTGTCAGAGATCTGAATATAAATTCAGGATATACATTCACGCTGCAGCAGAGTACATCAACATTTCAGTTATTCAATGGAAATGAGCTTGAGACATGCCGCCTTCAGTTCCTCCACAAGAGGCTTTTCTTTGAATCCAGCTGAAATACAGTGGTGTGAGATGTGATAAATGTTACAATTTTTATAAGGACCAATACATGACAATGTCGGATTTCCTTTACTTTGTGAATGTATCAGGTTCTTGTTTTGTCCTAATTTCCACTGTGATTGGTGGTGCTGGTATGCTATGTGGTTTTAATTTGCAACATTCTTCAGCTTGGAGATATGGAAAATGGATCAGAGAAATGAAGTATCCCTGGAAGTAAAGAGAAATTCCTGCCATGGTTTTAAAAATAGAGGTAGTAGCTACTGCAATGTAAACAATCTGCTGGTAGTTTTTCATGGCCTGACATACATAGTCTGTGAGGATACACTGAACATGATCCACATTTCAGACCAAGAGGAGGAGAGAAAGCCCCCTGATTTCAGAGGACTTCTTCAAAAATACATGAAGACTATTGCAGCCAATTCTGCACAATTGTAAGTCTCATCGAGGAGGACATTTTAACTTTCAGCCATTTATTCAAATATATGAAGAGTTTCACTGTGGTAATTCAAAATACAACTTTCAAACAAAGGAATGTTTGCCTGTCAGGGATGCCTATTTACCACCATACCAATTTCTGCACTCACCATATAGCTGTAGATTAAAACGTCAGTGAATCAATATCTCCAACATTAGATTGTTTTAAAATCTGTTGGACTTCAGCATATTAGATTTCTGACCTATTAGATAATATCAAGACCTGTGAAATTAGTTTCAACTATGCAAATACACTCATCTTCAATCTTTGTTTCCAAACCTTAAGAAAAAGTTGTAAATTTTAAGTGAAATTAGCCCTTATTCCAGGTTTAGTTTTTGCTTGGATACAGTTATTTTTAACCTAGATTCTAAAAGCAATAGAGTCGACCCTTCATTATTTCTTCTTTAAAGTCTTACTCAGATACTGACCTTTAAAAGTTCTAACTACAGCTACTTTTGCAAGGCCTGCATTTTCATGAAACAAAGCTCACTCTGTTCTCTGCTGGAAATATCAGATTCAGGCCTCAAATCAGTAACCCAGTTTCTTTTCTTATAAGATTTAACTCTACCATTAACCACAGACAGGTGTCCAATGCCTATTGAAAAAGCTTGTATAAATTATGGACCTCAGCAAAAATCAATCTGCAGTCTAGTCTGGTGGGCTGTACAGTAGCCAAGAAAAAGAAAACAAACCTAGACCATGTTGGCAAGTAAGCTCTTATTTATGTTTCCTGCCACTTAGAGATGACTATAAAATCAATACCAAATATTTTGAATTGTTATGAGCTGGACTTACAATGACACTTCAGAAGTGACCAGTAAGTAATATGAGTTCTTACTTTACCATCTCTAATTCTAAATTTCAAACTTATTGCTAGTCAAAGGAATGTTATGCAGAGATGGATTGTTGACTCTTGGAAAACATAGCCCCTATCCTTGCCTTCTGAGCTATACAGGAGACATCTATAAATAGAGTTTCTTAATAAAGCAACTTGTTTACACTTGACTTGTAATTTTTCAAGAAATGAAAGCCTCCCCTCTCCTACCTGTCCCACTGCCCACACAAATTTGTAGCAAATTTTTCTGTGATGTCCTGTACTTCAGTTCTGATATGTCAAGCACTAAACTAGATGTTGTTCAAACCATTCCATCAGAAATGGAGTTAGATTATATAGCCTTACTTCACAAAGCAAAAGAAAAAAATTCCCTGAAGACTTGCAAGAGTACTATGGAAGTCTAGGTTTCTGCCACTCCTACCTTAAANGGACCCCTGGGCCTCCCCCACCCCCGACTCCGATACAAGTAGGAGAGAGGGACAGAGGGACTTTTACAACCTGATCCTTGGATATATTTCAGGTTTTCTCTTTCTGGTGGAGAGATTTTCATTCTCCCTTTATGNTGGCCTGGGCTAAACTTGGAACACGTTGAACATATCCACACACCAGTTTATTGGGAGCTTTATGGTCTGGAGGGCCAGTGTCTTGGAGTGGCTTTATATGTATCTCATATCCTTATTTTATGCCAGAAAATGAATTTTATGCCTCTAAAACTGAACTAGAGAGTGAAGAGAAAAACCCANCAGTGGAGGAGGGTGAAATTGAAATCTGTATCAAACTTATACAGTCGGTCCATCAGAGGATGATTCTACAGGTTCTGGGAAAGGGACTTGATCCTGTGTTGGAAGGACTTCTTCCCATGGAGAATCCCAGTTTATTTTTCTATGATGTAGAGAAAAACTTGAGATGAGATATGTTATTTGTTGAAGACATTTAATTGTTCTGTGGGCTTTGTATCCTGGCTATTTTCAAGGCAAGTATGGTGTGCTAAAACAAAAATTTTCTTTTTTTAACCTAGATGATATATCTGATAATTTTAATTCTTCACATTGCTTTGCCCATTCCTCCAAACTATTTATAAACTTAGTCATGATTAACCATAGTAATCAAGCAAGTAACACCATTAATTATCCAGTTGTGATGTCTCTGCACCATAACATCTGTAAGTAGCTGCCTGCAATCTAGATAATCCTACAAGAGATAACAGGTAACTAATTGTGTGTCGTGTCTTTCACTCCCTATTATTGCTCTGGCTGTGAAGGAATCATAAAGGCATTGCAGGATCAGAATAACTAGGTTTCCAAAAATATGTGATCCTCATTCCAGAATTATCCTTTAAATTACATAGTTCCTTTCCCAGTGCTTATTCCTCTCACCATATTTCCCAGTGCTTACTCCTCTCACAATATTCAAACATTGTGCTGCAGATTGCCATGTATATATAAAAGTACTCATTTTTTAGCTATAGTTATGTTTAGCTTCTACTTGCTTTTATGAAAGTCTTAAGAGTTAGCATGTTACTGTATTAAAAAAAATAAAGAAGATTTAGAATAGTTTACCACAGTGAGAGCCTGAAATACATATTTTTTATATGAGCATGAATATTATTGACTGTGTATTTATCATAACCTCCAGAAAGTAACTCTTAAACCATTAAACTTCCTCACAAAAGATTCAATTTCATAAATCTGACTAAATATTGTGCAATAATTATTAAATTAGTTATAGGAGAAAGCAACATATTTGATGGGCTTTATCCTTAGGAAAAAATTAGACATTTCACTGTTGACTTAATTCAAAGTGTCTGGATTCAGGATTAATCTGAAGGCAATTGATTTAACTCACACAGAATATTGTTTCCAATGTCATTGATAGAGACCAGCTCAGAAAAAGGCACCCAGATGTCATTGTTTGGATGTAGAACATTTATGTGTTCCTAAGTAATTAATTACTCCATACCCAGGAGTCCACAGGAAAATTCAGGCTAAAAATTAGTGCTCAAGAACTCCCAGAAACAAGATAGCTGAGGAACACGTTTCATTATTTCATTATGTTACACGCAAGTGTCCACTAAGCATTGTCTCCATACCTAAGACATTTTTAGTAGGAGAAAGGGGAAAGTTGGGGTGAAACCCCAAACATCTATATATGAGATCTATTGCAGTTGGAAGTGTTATCCTGTCAATCTCACAATTTAATTCTATTGAAAATCCTCTTTTGAAAATCAGAGAGAAAAAACAAATTAACTCTAAGACTAACTTAGAAATCTTGAGAATCTTTTAAAAAAACCTTTTGATTTGGTTTCTGGCATCTGATCTTTGCAGTTGCATGTATGTCACTTAAAGTAGCGATAATTTCGGTTTTTCTTTCATATAATTTTCATGTTTGTGATGTAGTCTCTAACTGCTGCAGAATGCAAGCACAGTGGAAAACAATTATTAGTAGTTGGATTAATCTCATTTGACTTTACTTAGGTGTTTTGTCTAAACCAGCTGTCTATGCACATAGTAGAAATAAACAAGCACTTCTATAAGGCAGTATGGCCCCTGCTAAAAAACCCAACACACGTATGATAGGATCAGCTAGCATTTCTAAGAGGTACCTGTCCCTCTTTCTCTTTTAGAGAGTCAAAAGCTTAGCTGTGTAGAAATTACAGTCCTAGTCTAAAATGAGATACAGTACATCCAACCTGCAAATGAGTGCATTTAAAGATAAATTGAATTAAGACAAGATTTTATGCTTAACAAAGAATAGATTGGAACAATTTCGCTTTTTAAATCATATTCTCAGAGAATGAGTGAACATTTATGCCATTTCTTGCCTTTTCTTAAACTTGCTTTGCAGTGTGTCCTTTGCCAGAGTGTGACAGAATATAGACATGACTTTATCTTCTAGAGTAGGTAACCATATTAAAGTGAAATTTTCTAAAATAAACAATAAAACACAAAGAGATAAAACCTAATTTGTAAATAGTCTGTATCAAGCTGAACTAGCATCTAATGAATTTCATCCTGAAATAAATTCATATGGTCAGGTTTAACGGCCTTTCATAAACAGGATTTACATTCAGTGGACTAAATTCTCCTTTCAATTATTTTTCATGAATAGTGTTTGCTGTGGTGTAAATGAAAAGAGAATCTGCCTCCAAATGCCTAAAGGCCTTTAGTGAGAGTTTGCTGATGATGCATCCAAGGATACTAAAACAATGTTATCTTCATCTAAGCATAGCCTTAAAATTAGATAGCAGTTAAGATACGTTGTCTCTTATTCTGCTGATTTAGAAAATGGAATACATTTATTGGAAGAAAGGATGCAGATTAAAAGTCAATGAGATTTTATTGCATCATGGATAATTATTTCCCATTGTTTTACCATTATTTCTTCATTTAGGAAAAGACAATGATTCAAATAATTTTATCAGCTCAGTGGCTTTATTTTCCACATATAAAGCAAGAAATTGGAGTAAATACAAGACTTTCAATCATGAATATTTCCCTTCTAAATTAATTCCCTTTAAAAAATGCTGCTATATACATACATAGGAAGTATAGTATGTAGTTATATCTATAATATTGGTATATATTTCGACATAAATATGCCACTAATAGACCTCATCATTGATATCATGGCAATAGATGAAAGTTGCTTGAAAGCTATGTAGCTTGAAAGGTGCTGTACGGTTTGAAAACTTCTCCCATTTTCCATTTTTCAGCATCCAAGAAGTACATGCAATATAGAATATAAAGGAAATAAAGTAATAGCCAAGAAAAGATTATTAAAAAGATCTAATGAAATTTAATAGGTCATGTAAATCCATAAGGTTTCTCTGATAATTGCAGGATAAAATGTGTAAAATGATATGATTTTAAAATTATAGCTTCCAGTAATTACTTTGGGGTTCAGAAAAATTTTCCATTGTATAGGTCTGATTTATCTTCATATTCAAAGTACCTGAACTAGACATCAGCTCAGGATAAAATATGGTAGATATGTATGTTAGCCACAATGTCATTTCTTATGTTGTAGTAAGACCCCAAATTTTGTTCCAGCCAGAGGCTTTTAGTCACCTATAAAGGATTGTGAAATTCTTTAGTGATATTAATATATATTTCCTTCTACATTCCTGAGCACCCTTAAGCTTCTGACAACAAAAAAAGATCTAATCTATATTTCTCTAATTAAGCTACATCCATTGTGGCTTGTATTATAATTGTTCTTCTCTAGAGGTGTAAGTAATATTTCATAGTATACAAATTAATGCACATCAGTCTAAAAGAAAATCCATGACTTGTGACTGCCCCAGTTTTCCATACTCATTTATTTCAAATGCTTTTTCTCATCATAATCTTTCTTGCCCTTTCCAGCTTCATATTCGTGTCTATAGCAAGTGACCATCCATGCCGACATAATTTTTTTTCCTGCTGCCAGAAGGAAGTCTTTAAATAAAACTAAGTGGTTAGAGAAGCTCTATTTTGCAATCTTTAACTCTTCTATAGAACAGAAAAGTCTTCCAAGAACATAGGAAGCCAGTCAAGCCTTATCTATTTGGAAACAAAGAATAGAGAAACTATTATAATTAACTTTCATTTTTACAGTATTATTTAACTTCTAGTTGGCTTTGGAGATCCCCCCAAATTAATGCCACAGCTACAATGGTAGTAAGAACAATATATGAATTGAAGAGGGGAATATTTTCAATATTTCTGGTTGGTTTTGTTCTGTTTTGTTTTTGTTTTCCCCAGGGATTCTGTTAAATGCATTTGTTTCTTAAAGTTTTATTGAAGCTTCAACAATGAGGCATGACTTATGAAAATGTTTACATGTATTTTTTCCAAATAGCCTGGCAAATCAGGCTACTCTTCTGAAGCAACAATTTACAGTTGAAAGATCAAAATGTGTGCAGTCCTTTTCTTCTTAGGAACACAGCCCAATAACATGGCATTTCATACCACTTGATTTCCTTGCTTCACAACTCCAGGGTTTCCTTCTTGACCATCTCTTTTTAATATTGCAATTTTTGGCACAAAATACTCAAGATATGAAAATTTACTTCTCCAGTAACAAATTACCTATGCAGGGTTGGGAATTTTATCTACCAGATCCTACTGTAGAATGTCCAATTAACATTTCCTATCAGCTTTCCTGTTTTCCAACATAATGTGCATCTGAAAAATTGGTAAGAATACAATGAAAAACAGGAAACTCCCATGATTTTGCTTGCTTTGGACCAAGACATATGCTTCCACTAGCATGCATGACTAGTACTGTTATGTCCTAGTGAAATACTAGGGGATTTGGCTAACCTTCATGTACCTTTCTTTGTGTTAGCATACAACTGAGGGTAAGTTGGATTCAGAGCCTGTGGAAAGTGGCAGGTCCTTCCAGTGCATAATTCATCCTGGTTTCATAGAGAGTTGAACATGTCTTAACAGCTAATCTTATTTCCTCCCCAATGAAAAGGCCTCAGTATCAGATGCAGTACTTGCTATTAATTTTCAATTTAATGAAAAAAGTAAAGATGCATTTAAGAACAAAATCACAGCAAGGAAAAAGACAGAAACACATGTCTGGGATGGGGATGAAAAGCAATAGGAGCATTTCCTCCTATGAGGAAAGGCTGAGAGAGTTGGGGGCTGTTCAGGCTGGGGAAGAAAAGGTTCCAGGAGAACACCTTCAGTACTTAAAGGGGCCTATAAGAGAGCTGGAAGGGGACTTTTCACAAGGGCATGTAGTGATAGGAGAATAGGGGATGGCTTTAATCTGAAAGAAGGCAGATTTAGATTGGATATTAGGAAGAAATTCTTCACTGTGAGGGTGGTGGCACACTAGAACGAGTTGCCCAGAGACACTGTGGATGCCCCATCCCTGTAAGTGTTCAAGGCCAGGTTGGATGGGGCTTTGAGCAACCTGGTCTAGTAGAAAGTGTCCTTGACCATGGCAGGGAGGCTGGAACTAGGGGGTGTTTTACATTCCTTCCAACACAAATCATTCTATGATTAGTCTGTGAAGCTTTATACTTTCTGCTGCAATAGGCTGTTCATCACATCTCATACGACCATGTCCTTAAATGCAAAGCACTACTGTAGCTGTGAAAAAAAGGTCTCTTCTTATTCAATGAAGCTTAGATATGTAGCTCAGGACACCATATCTGGAGGGCTGGAATTAGGAGAGATTATTCCTATCTCAGATGTTTACTTCACAGTACAGCACACATCAGGTGCTGCTGAATGGGGCTAGCTGTTAACATGGTGCTAGGTGAGTTAAATGTCCATTCATCACAGCAATAACAGGAGCTTCTCAGACACCCCTTGTTTACCTCCAGACATGTCTTCAGGTTTTGTTTAGTGGTTTTCAAAATCCTGACATACACATAGAGGAGAGTTGTAAGGAATTTAGATTTTCCCATTCCTGAATTTCACTGCACTTAAAATAGCACTGCTAGGCTAGGAAGTACCTTGCTTTTTGTGGTTATTCCTGGTCAGAAGGGTCTCTCTCAAAGAAACAACCTAAAAGAGCTGTTTCCTAACATTTTGAGAAGTCCATACAGAACTTTAGCATTGAAAGCATGAGTTAGGACTGTCACTCCTGATGTAATTACTCTATGGCTGTGCAAAAGGATTGAAGTGACACCAAGGACCCATACACATTTGCTTGTACTGTAAATCCTGTATTACCTATGCATGATCAGGATGAGAGGATTGAATGCACCCTCAGACAGTTTGCAGACAACACTGAGCTGGGTGGGAATGTTCATCTGCTGGAGGATAGGAAGGCTCTGCAGGGGCATCTGGGCAGGATGGATCTATGGGCCGAGGTCAGTTGTAGGATGTTCAACAAGGCCAAGTGTTGGGTCCTGAAGCTGGGTCACAACAACCCCAGGAAGTGCTGCAGGCTTGGGTAAGAGTGTCTGGAAAGCTTCCCAGTGGAAAAGAACCAGGGGTTGCTGGTCAACAGCAGATGCACATGAGTCAGCAGTGTGCCCAGGTGGTTAAGAAGGTCAGTGGTATCCTGGATTGAGTCAGCAATAATTTGGCCAGCAAGATCAGGACAGTGACCATCCCTCTGCACTTGGCACTGCCCAGAGACGGGCAGTGAGCTGGTGCAGGGTCTGGAGCACAAGCCTGGTGAGGAGTGGCTGAGGAAGTTGGGGGTATTTAGTCTGGAGAAAAGGAGGCTCAGAGGGGAACCTTATCACTTGCTATAACTACCTGGAAAGAGGTTGTAGTTAGGTAGAGGTCAGTTTCTTCTCCCACGTATCAATACAACAAGAGGAAATGGCCTCAAGTTGTTCCAGAGGAGGTTTAGATTGTATATTAGGAAAAAATTATTCATGGGAAGGGTTGGCAAGCATAAAACAGGCTGCCCCCGGAAGTGGTTGAGTCACCATCCCTGTAGGTATTCAAAGGATGTAGATGTGGTGCTTAGGGACATGGTTTAGTGATGACCTTGGCAGAGCCAGTTTAAGGGTTGGACTTTTTCAACGCAAATGACTCTACATGGGGATCTGAGTAGGTTCCAAGTTCCACCATGGAAAACCATCCGTGATATTTATGAGAAAGACGTAATTGGGACTAGACTTTGAACTGTGAAACTCTCAGTGGGGAAGACCTTTAACACACAGGACAAGTTCTATTTCATATAATTTGGATGTATATTGGGTGGGGAGGCCTGAATGCCCTACAGCGTTGCTTACAAACACAAAATCAAAATTTGTTTTTCCCTAATTGAAGCATTGGCAACAGGAAACTCATCAGGAGTTGGTAAGGCAGTACCTAGCCTTTACAGTAGGATCTCACTCCTTGTCTCAGATGTTGCTAATGCTGCAAGTTCTAGTCCTATCAGGATAGGACTCTGTCAATGCAGGCAGCACTAACATTCCTTAAAAATATGTTTCGATGTACCACAGGATAGCCTTAAATTATACTACTGTGCACCTTGGAAGTCATGTTCTGAAAGATGGCTTGGAGTCACTAAAGCTTTCTCAGCTGTCAAATTTGTGCTATTGCTCTAAGACATCTCAATTGTGGTATTTAAGAAAAAGGTGATAGAAAAGGCCAGTTTTGTTTGTTTGTGTATTTATTTTATTTGGGACAGTTTTGTTTGTTTGTTTTTTTTTTGTTTTGTGAGACGTTTTCTACAATAAAATATGAGATAATACAAAGCAAATGTGTCATCACTCCTCAGCCTCAGTTTGGTCCACAGATCATACATACTCTTAATTTCATATGCCAAGGATGTCCTGGCTCAGAAATAGAAATACATTATATTATATGAAAAATTAATAACTTTTTTCCTCCAAACCCATTGCATATAATGCTGAGTTTCTTTGCATCATAGCACCTAGACTATTTTTATTACATCATTATTCATGACAAATGTGAAATAAATAATACTGTTTCCTGTTTCACAGAGCTGGTGTGTTGTGCTTAACTGTGATTTCAGCTCAGATAATTTGACCCAGAGATAAATATTGGGAAGGACAGGGTGGCTTAAAGTTAGATTTACCAAAGTGTAGGTTACAAACCAAGATATAATTCTGTTGAGTCAGGGGATCTTAAGACAACCTCTGGTGAAAACTTCCCTACAAAATTCTTGTTCTTATTAGGCCTTATGTATGATGCCTTATCTGCACATCTACACACTTTATTTTCCTCTCTGCTCTTCAGAGCTTTTTGTAGTGCTGAGGTCTACTGTGCAAAGGGATGGAACTACAAATAGTCCACCCATACTACTACTATCAAAAAGGTGGAAGGGAAATGCAAATCCAGGAGATTAAGAGGGCAAAGGTATTTATGCATACACAGTAGTCCTATTTCTGACATCACAAATACCTGGAAAAAACTGAGGAAACTTCTTTATTTTAGAGGCATTATTCTAGATTTGCATGTGAATGAATAAATAAACAATGGGTGTGGTAAATCAGTCTGATGCACTCTAATCCAGGAAATACTGGCTTTTAACCATCTGTTGAAGCCCACTAGCACATGCCAACTCACTGGTCAGCTTTTTTTAAAAAAATCCACAAAACAACAAACCATCAAAAGAAAGAACATTAATATTTAAAAAAACTCTGGTTTCCAAATATAGATACTGCTTTTTATTTTTAGAATATAAAGAAACTGTAGTTCACACTTCTGTACAAAAGAGATCTCAAGAATTAAGTTACTTTTAAATAAACTACCTGAATAAATGACACATAAATTTCAGCAGACATTTGCACTACAGTGTCTCAAAAGCAAAGTTTCAGAAGATTTAATAGTTCAGCTGTATTCATCAACTACTAATTTGTTGAGCGAGTCTGTATTTCGAGTCCCAGTGATTAGGGATATGATCATACAAAAACACTTTATGTCTCTTTCTACTTGCTATCATAAGATTAACTATGGATAGCTAATAGAGATTACACAGTGTATTTTGCCATCAGCATTTACGCTTTCCAGGGTCATCCTTATCATTCTACAGAGATACCACAATGGAAGATAAAGCACTATATCAACGGGAAAGAATACAAATCACAGTTGATCAATGAGTCCTGGTAGCTGTTTAGAGACTGATGGCAGCTCCAGCAATTCAGAAACTCTAAAAGTGTATCCATAAGGTCAAAACACAATTTAGGACTTGTTTTCTTGCAGTGGTGCTGATGGGAAATGCCATTTCTAACACTCTGATTTACTTCTTTAGTGGGCATGTCTTAATGCAGAAAATTAGTTGCTGTTGTTGCTGAAGCTTCTGCTAAAGCTTCCCTATAAAAATGCACTTAATTTGAAAGCTGCAGTATTTATTCTGCTTTCAGCCTTTAATAGAGTGGAGGAATTCATTAAGTCATCTGAAAGCAATTTTCAATTATGAAAATACAATTTAAATAAGGGGAAGAAGAACCTTTGAAGATGACAAAAGTGGGAAGTGATTGACACACTCTGTTGTCAGCTGGAATCAATTTCACACTTGGGAAAAATACCTTCTCTAGGGAAAGATCATCCATCAGCGGGGGGGAAAAGGCAGGGAACCAGGAAAGGAGAGAGAAAGTAAATCCCTTCTTAAGCAAAATATTCAGCAGCCTGAACACCCTTCACCTTGACAAAATGAAATGTCTTTGATATAAGTACTGAACCTCATAGCATGAGCACTCAAGGCAAAAACTAAGGAATTGCAGGAATATAACTATCTGTCCAGACTTGGGTCTTATTCAGGCACAATGCCATTTGGCTTCACAAAGAGCTTTGTTTCAGCAAGCACTGCAAGGTATCTCCAAACATTACAGTTACAGCTGCTGAATAACACAATAATAACATAAGTCATGTTAATGCTTGAACATGGAAAGTCTTAAGCTATGCTTTGCAATCTGGTGTAGGTCTGAGAATCAGCTGTTCTTTCCTCACAGAGTCAGTGGTTCCTATGGTGCCAGTTCTTTCTATCTCCTAGTTAAAAACATAATTAGAAATACTTCTATTTGATTCACTGATATGCTGTACATGGCATGGTTGCCAAAGTTCAGGTGGGCTATTAGCAAACAGAAAATATCCCCTAAGAAAATATTTAAGAAAAGCTGTGATGATAAGTTTGTGCTACATCAAATGAGGAGCCAGTTTCTAGTAAAAATCATTGCAGGTCTGAAGTCAGTTTGCAGAGGCCGTGACTGAGAATAACAGGTTCAAAAAGCAGCATTTCATTCCAAGTAAGTACTGTGGAGTGGCGCATAGGAAAAATGACTGATAGCTAGAACAAGCAAATTACTCACATGGGTAGAGGGGGAACATTCCCCTGATAGTACTGCTAACATATCATTCCCTCCCCTGTGTTACCTTGTCTTATCCATATCTTTCAAGCAGAGGCTGTTGTAAGTGGCAAACCTGTTCACAGGTATGCTCATGCACTAAGGAAGGATAATTTTGAAGAAGCCTTTCAGTGATTTTAACTGCCATAAGGTAGAGAAACCAGAACTCTTAAAACCACAATTGAACTGATTATAGCCACTATTTAAGAGCACTGAGATATGCATGAGTACGTGAGAAACTCGGAGACTAGGAAGAATGAATACATTAAAATCCATGTAACTTTGAAGGTATATAAGTACAATAGAGAGAACTTAACAGTGGAGCTTAATAATGGGAAATCAAAATAGTTGGAACAATCCCTCTTCCTCCCTCTGCTGTCTCTTCTCAAAACAGCCCGGGCCACATCTCTGGTGTCTGACCTTATATGTGGTGTGACTATGCTTCTTTTCATCATAGGCTGGAAATGTGGGCTGGTTCGTATTTATTTATCCCAGTCTTCTCATTTATTTATCTCAGTAAACATCATTCAAAGCTGCGCTTAAACCCTCTGACATGAAGTTGCCCTGCCAGTGAAGGTACTAGCTTGAGGGAAAACATTACAAGAACTGGATTTTCTTCTGGTCTCCACAGCTCCTGATTGGGCCAGAGACAATTCAGCAATTGTTCAAGGTTGTTATTTTTTTTTTTTTTTAAGATTGATACTTTTATATTTGCTCACATACTGTGAATACCCCACAAACCACTTACCTGAGTTTCTTCATATGATATCATTGGGAATGCTGCATACAGAAGGGCCTGAGATGAGGACATGTGAAGTCACACACTTTGCCAGGATAGTGCTGGAAGACTGGGTCCATCAGGAGAAATGCGCTACAGGCTGTCCTGCTTCTGTTACCCACTGCTGTGATCTTAACCAACCAAAAGATCCCTGGTTTTGCTGGGAGATCCCTCATTGTCCCAGTGCAAAAAAAACCCAGACCTTGGATTACAACACAAAGCTCTCAGCTACCATGGTATCAGTGACATTTAGGTCCTCAAAATCTCACCTAAATTTTCCTAAACAAAAGAATTTTGATGTTTTTGAAGGACTGTCACCATAAGCTTAAAAACCTATTTCAGTTTCTGCAGCGGTTAGGAATGATTTATACAAGAAATGCCACTGCTTTAGGGAGTGTTTTTAAGTAAAGAGGCTGCCTACTGAAATAGATTTTTGCAAAGATGAACTTCAAATATAAATCCTTATAATAGAGGAGTTAAGTATTTATATAAATTCTTTCTTAGATGCCTAGGTGGTTAATAAATCTTACCCTGTGGTATTAACATCAGAGGGTATTGATCCTTCTGCTTTGGAGGCTATACATTTACATTGATTTTCCTTTTTGCTCTTTTTGTTTGTGTGCTTGTGACTCTAGCTAGGTGGGTCTGTTTGACTATCATTTAACAGTTTTCAAATAAAAATTTGAATCCAGAATCTGTCCAAGATACATAATGTTTTCTTTTTAGAATACTAATTAGATCCTACAAGTTGTTTTTTCTTGTAGAGAAAAGAATTACTTGGCACGAATTTATTAGTAAATTGTATTTGTTTCTTGCTTGTTTGTTGCACACAACTGTGAAAACTTGTAGTAGAGGCATCTGATCTGCTAAAATCAGTATACCATACCTAATTAGTATACCATACCTTTCAGTTCTTTTTTAACCTTGATAAACATGTGCTACATGATAATAAGTCTTTCTGGAAAATAATGGATCAATTAGACTTTTTTCTTTCCTGATCGAAACATGTTTATATGCATGATATAGGCTCTGGGAATGATTATCACAGCAGTGAAAGTTATGCTACTTATGCAGATGATGTACTGCTCCAATGCTAAGCATTGCCATTGTGCCATGTAGCTCCAGGCCCATATAAATGACTTTGAAATGATAAAATCACTGTTCTGGTGTGTTACAGGAACTAAAATGAGACCCCAGTGGTTTCCATGCAAATCATCTTTTGTGAGAGATTTGTCAGTGTCAAAGTTATGTCTGTTGAATTCGATGTCCTCCAAATGAAAGTTTCATTAAATGCTTTTTATTACACATAATGGCCTATTTTACAAGTGTCTAATCTAAAGATATAAGGAGCACTAAGTTATAAGAAAATATTTCTGGTCATAAACAGCCTGCTGATAACCACATTTTCTAATATATCCATTTATAAGGAAATCTAGAGTTAAAAGTTCTGTTCCCTTGTCAGACGATGGATTGCATTTGTAATAGTCTGTCATTTTTACAAGCAGAGACATGCCACTGCCTCAAGATGAGTTCTTTTCACTCTGTACGAGCAAAGAGGATTTAGAAGATTCAACAGACAGACAAGGACAAAAATTTACACTGATGCAGATCTTGTATTTAAGAAGTGTGGTTAAGAGTGCTCCAGGATAGGAAGGTGAGATTAATGGGATGTCATTACAGGAGTTTCCCCACCTCTCCACCAGCAATTAGATGTAACCAATTCTGAAGTATATTTAAGACCAAACTCTACAAACTCGCTAATTTCTGTTGGGTTCGTGCAGGTGGATTACAGGTAACATGAATTGTGACTGACATTTGTGGTATATAATTAAGGAACACAACAAAGAATTACCTTGTGTTGCTAAGAGGCTGTGTGCTGTCTCACTCAAGCTTCCCTCTCACATTAAACAATGAATTCAGGCATTGTTTCTCCATGCTATTTCCCTTTGGAGCATGGTTAACCTCCACAGGGTAAGACATTACTCAAAAAATCTTCTGACTCCTTGACACCTTTAGACTGCCCTTTTGGCTATAATACGTTACATGTCCACATAAATTTTCATCTAGTCGCAAAGGTTTCCTGGGATTTGTAAGGGTTTCTCCACCCTATAGTTGTCATCTAGATTCAGCATACCTCAATTGTCACCCTATATTGAGTTTCTCATCCTTTTTTCTCTTCCATATCCTTCAGTTCAGGGAAGCCCTCAGCACATACCTTTTCTTGTTTCTAGGACTCCATGATGAGTGGCTGATCCTTAGAAGGTCCTTTGCAAATGCCATTCAGGATGATTTTTGGTTGTTCCTGTCCCCAGGATTAGCTTCCCCTAACGTGTCATCTGGGGTGGTTTTATCTGTTTGGTGTAGAATAAGCTATCCCTGGCATCCATTAGATGATCCCTCAGCTTTCTTACAGGACCAATTGATTCAATAAGAGGAAATCACTGAACTTGTGACAGAAAATGTAGAAGAGAAGATCAATAAGAATACATCAACACAAATTTTAAAATCAATGCTAAGATTCACACATGCTATTGATACTGGCTGGATATCTTTTTGACTGATATGCAAAATTAACTTCTTGGATTCAGTAAAGGATAACAGATTGAAACGATGTGTCCTTTGATATTCCGAAGGCCAAACAGATGATCTAATGATTCAGTCAGGTCTTAAAATATACATAAGGAGAGATTTGACTTGATAACTTGATAAAAAAGTCTATAGCCTCCAGATGATGTTTTACATATATATATAAATCTAAAAAAATCACACATGTGTAACACCATCAATTTTATTTCCATTTTATGTATTGTATATCTCAAATTTCACCCCAAAGAACAATATGAAAATAATTTGTCTACCCACTTGTTCTCCTAGTTGATGTAGCTTATATTGCTTCTACACTTGTGTCCA
>WEIV01012913.1:6005-16535 GCA_013390005.1 Calyptomena viridis | reverse complement strand
GGTGTGGGCGCTCAAGGGGCGAGGGAATGTGGGGAAGGGGTGTGGGGCCGGGTGTTTACGCCTGGCGGGTGGTGGGTTGGGTTCGCTCCAGGCTCGGTCGTTCCCGTTCCTTAGGCTGCGGGGTCCCTGCTGCGCCCCGGAGCGGGTCCGTCCTGGCTCGTTGTCCCCGTGAGAAGCAGGAAGAGGAGGAGCCGTGCGGTCCCCGAGTGGGCCCGGGAACTGACCCCCGAGGAGAAGGAGAGGAGGCTCAAATCCTCGGCGCCGGTGTTTCCAGATGAACGCGTAGAACGGACGTTCTACATGGCCTGCACAGGTGGGGCAGCTGCTCCGGGGCCAAAAAGAAGCGAATTGGCAGCGGGGAGCATTCAGTCTGAGCGAGGGGCTATCCTGGCAGAGGGGTGCTCTAAGCCCTGTCCAACCTGGCCTTGGGCACTTCCCGGGATGGAGCAGCCACAGCTTCTCTGGGCACCCTGTGCCAGGGCCTCACTCCCCTCACAGGGAGAAATTTCTTCCCAATATCCCATCTCTCCCTGCCCTCTGTCAGTTTGAAGCCATTCCCTGTGTCCTGTCACTTCATCCCTTGGAAATGGTCTCTCTCCATCTTCCCAGCTCTTTCAGGACCTGGAAGGCCACAATCAGGTCACCCCAAAGCTTTCCTTCTCCAGGCTGAACGATCCCAATTCCCTCAGCCTTCCCTCACAGCAGAGAAAAATCCCTTTGATCCTCTTGTCCCTCCTCTGGCCTCTCTCCAACAGCTCCATGTCCTTCCTATGCTGCACCCTAGAGCTGGATGATCCCAGTGGGATCTCACGTGAGCAGGGACATCCCATTCCCTGCTGCTGGATGGATCTTTTCCTCTCTCCTGGGCTGTGTGGGAGAGGGCAGAGCAGCTCCTGGCTCTGCTGACAAGCTCAGCCCTGTGTGCTCCTGTTTCACCTCCTTAATTTTGCTGGTTCTGAGCCTCCTCCTGACCTTTTCTCCCACTCCCAGCTGATATCATAGATCCATATATTCCCCCTGAGGGCGATGCCCGTGTCACCTCCCTGTCCAAGGATGGGCTGAAGCAGAGGATGGATAAGCTGAAGCAGACAGCAGCCTCCCAGCTGGCGTGAGTACCTGCTCATTAATTAATTAACTTAATTCTGTGCTGCAGGAGCTTTGTCTTGTGGCAGAACTGGTGTTTTCTGTGAGATATTAGGGATTAGGGGGTTGTTTCCTGCCTCCTTCTTCCATTGTTTTGTTGTTCCATTTCACCAGAGGTCACAAATGTGGAAGACCCACCTGTTCTGATGGGAATGGACAGGATTTGCACTTATTTTTGGGGGGATTGTATGGATTTGGCTGTTTCACAGGCACCTTAAGGTTCTGTGAAAGTGGGAAATCTCCAGTTCTCAGTTGTTGCTTGGTAAAAGCTGGGCTTGAACTGTGTGGGGTCACTGATCATCCCAAACACCCAGGACAGCTCCAATCCCATTTTTCCTTCCTTTTCTTGTCTTTCAGGCTCCGGAAGATCAAAAATCACGACCCAAATTTCAGCACTAAAACCTTCCCAGAGAAGGCTCAAGAGATATTTATTGAAGCTCACAATTCCCTGACAAAGTAAGACCCTTCCCTCACTGATGTGGTTATGTAGGACCTGCTTCTCTTTGCCAGGATGCTCTGGGTTTTCATGGAATCATGGAAAAATTGAATGGTTTGGGTTGGGAGGGACCTTAAAGCTTATCCAGTTCCAGCTCTTCAGGATAGGAAGGACAAGGAGGGATCCCCAGGGTGGCTTCCTCATCGCTGGAAGTGTCCAAGACCACGTTGGAGAGGGCTTGGAGCAACCTGGGATAGTGGAAGTTGTCCCTGCCCGTGGCAGGGGGTGGCACTGGATGATCTTTAGGGTCTCTTCCCACTCCAGTTGTTCCATGATTCCATGAAATGATGCTCCAGGGACTGGCTCTGCTTTCCAGTAGCAGATTCCAAACCCACATCACTCCTGGCACCAGTTCCAAACATCAGTAAAAGGTTGAGGTCACAACTGCTTCCCACATTCTCCTGCCTTTCCCTGGAGTTGTGTCAGCTCAGGTCACATTAAATCACATTCCCGTTCAATTCTGTTTTTCACAGATGAGGATTTTGCTTTTTGTGTTTGGCAGGAGCTTCTGTGTCTCCTGGAGAAGTGGGAATTTGTGAGGGAACCTCTTTGTTGTATTCAAGTAACTGGGTGTGTTTCCTTTGCAGTTTCAACAAGCAGAAGCTTCACTCCCTGGTGACTGAGCGCTGCTACCCTGTGAGTGTGTGGGTGCAAACCATGGGATGTTCTGAGTGGGAAGGGACACACAAGGATCAAATTCCAAGCCCTGGGCCCTCCACAGACACCCCAACAATCCCACCCTGTCCCTGGGTGTTGTTCAAACCCTCCTGGAGCTCTGGCAGACCAAACCCTGGGGAGCCTCTTCAGTGCCCAACCACTCTCTGGGGGAAGAACCTTTCCCAAAATCCAGACTAAACCTCCTCCTCGCAGCTCCAGCCATTCCCTTGGTCCTGTCACTGGTCACACACAGCTCAGTGCCTTGGTCTCTTCCACGGTCTGTAAAACCCTCTAAACTTGATCATCTACCTCACTTTTTCCAAATCTTTTCCATGGTTTTTAAACCTCTCTAACCCTGACCACATCCCATTTTTTCCTGGGTACACCAAAGAGCTGGGAGGGAAAACCCAAACCTAATTAACACCTCGTCGTCCACGGCGTTGCCTCCTCATTCCATTCACATCCCCTTCAAGCTGGTGCTTGTTTTTCCCCTTTCCTAGGAAATGGTCCGTGGGAACAGGTACAAGACCATCCGGTGGAGGTTTGTGGAGTCCCTGGAGCCCCCCAGGGTGGTCCATGTTCGCTGTGACAGCATCGTGAACCGCGGCAACCTGTACGGGCAGGTGACGGTGCGGATGCACACGCGGCAGGTACAGCCCTGGCTCTGCCTTCCCAGCCAGGCAACCACGGCCTGCCACGGCTTGGGAGCCTGGGCACCCTGTGCCAGGGCCTCCCCACCCTCACAGGGAGGAATTTCTTCCCCATATCCCATGCAACCCTAACTTTCTGTCAGTGTGAATCCATCCCCTCTTGTCCTGTCACTCCACGCCCTCGGAAATGGTCTCTCTCCATCTCTCCTGGAGCTCCTGCAGGCACTGGAAGGCCACAATTAGCTCATCCCAAAGCTTCCCTTTCCCAGGCTGAACAATCCCAATTCTCTCCCATTCCCACCTGTCCCACCACACACAGCCAGGAGCTCCCAGAGTTATTTTTGCTCCTGGCTCAGCTCCCACACTCCAGAGCCCCGAGCGTCTCCCGAGGCAGAGGCTCCATATAGAGAGTTCTTTCAGGAACAGACAGATTGTGTCACCCCTCTGACTTCCAAAAGAGATGAAAGGGATTCCATTGCTGTCTCTTTTCCAAGCTGAACAATCCCAATTCTCCCAGCTTTTTCCTCACAGCAGAGCTGCTCCATCCCTCTGATCACGTGGTGGCACCAACCCCAACCAGCTGCCAGCCCAACTTAGGGAATCCCAGACTGGTTTGGGTTGGAAGAACCTTAAAGCCCATCCAGTCCCACCCCTGCCGTGGACAGGGACACCTTCCACTACCCCAGGCTGCTCCAAGCCCCGTCCAACCTGGGTTTTTTTGTCTCTTTTTGCAGATTTTGGCAATCTATGACCGCTTTGGGCGCCTCATGTACGGTGGGGAGCAGGTGCCCAAGGATGTTTTGGAGTATGTTGTGTTTGAGAGGTACCTGGTCAATCCCTATGGCTCGTGGAGGATGCATGGCAAGATTGTTCCAGAGTGGGCCCCTCCAAAGGATCCCATCATCAAGGTAATGGCACCAGCATGGCTGGGAAATGTGAATTCCATGTCCTCCCCATGCTGCCTCCATCCAATCCCCCTCCTTCCCCTCTCCAGAGCTCCCTGCTCCCCCTTTCTTTCTCTCTCTCTGGTACAGCAGTTCAGAGCTGCTCTGCCTCCTGCTGATTCTGTTCCTTGCTCTTCCAGACGGTGCTGATTCCTGGCCCAACCCTGGATCCCTCACAGGAGTATGAAGAAGTGAAGTAGGAAGTTCTGGAACCAGGGACAGCAGTGCAAACAGCCTGGGAGGGAGAACTGGGAATGTCTGTGGAGGCAGCAGGTTGGATGTGGCTGTGCCTTCCCTGTGAGCAGGAGGGGTTTGGGAGGGGGATCTGGATGAGCTCTGGGAAGAGCTTTGCTTTCCAAGGAGACTTTGGGTGTTGCAGCTTCGCCCTCTGTGTTTGTCCTCAGGACATTCCCAACTTCCACTGTGGGAGCTCTTGGAGAGCCTTGGAAGTCTCTTGGAAATCTCTCCAGACATGGGATATTTGTCACTTCCTTGGGAAGTGTTACAGACCTGCTGGTCATTCATTAAAACTTCCACCAGTAGTTGCTGGCACATTGTTTTCCCATCCTTTCTCCCTCTCTGTTCTGATTCCCAAACTCCTTTTTATTAACACAAACCAGGGAAGAGCAGCAAGAACGTTTTCCATCCCATCCTGGCAGCAGGGCCCTCCTGCTGAATGGGAGTTTCCCCAGGGGGCTTCAGCACAGCACTGATAATTCATTTAATTTCATTTTTGACTCCTTGCAAGGCAGCACTTCCCAGAACTGAGAGGTTGGGAGTTTGTGACTCATGGATCCCGTGTTGTCAGTGAGGGACTGGCACCATCCTGTGGACACGGTGACATTTGCATCAGTCCCTGCAGGATGCGTTGGGAAAACACAACCCACAGGTTTCCTTTTTCCAGTGCTGGGAATAAACCAGTCCTCCTTATCCCTGCTCAGTTCTGCTCAGCCAAGTCCCATTTCTTTCTACTCGGAGCAAAACACTCACCAGTCATCCAATAACAAACCACGTTCTTCTTCAGCCTTGTCTTGTTTTTTTACTCATCCATTTCCAGAGCACTTTTATTTAATCCCTGAGAGTTCAGGACAGTTTTATTTCTGCCTTGAAAGAGATTTTTGCAGAGCTGTGAAAAAAAAAAAGTGGGTCCTTGTGCTCGCAGCGTTTTCAGTGTTTCTTGTGAATGATGTCCTTTGGAAAGGGCAGAACATCATCTTTATGCTGTGTTAGGAGAGGAGCCAGCAATGGAATCCCTTTCATCTCTTTTGGAAGTCAGAGGGGTGGCACAATCTGTCTGTTCCTGAAAGAACTTTCTATATGGAGCCTCTGCCTCGGGAGACGCTTGGGGCTCTGGAGTGTGGGAGCTGAGCCAGGAGCAAAAATAACTCTGGGAGCTCCTGGCTGTGTGTGGTGGGACAGGTGGGAATGGGAGAGAATTGGGATTGTTCAGCCTGGAAAAGGGAAGCTTTGGGATGAGCTAATTGTGGCCTTCCAGTGCCTGCAGGAGCTCCAGGAGAGATGGAGAGGACGTGGAGTGACAGGATAAGAGGGGATGGATTCACACTGACAGAAGGTTAGGGTTGCATGGGATATTGGGAAGAAATTCCTCTCTGTGAGGGTGGGGAGGCCCTGGAATGGAATTCCCAGGGAAGCTGTGGCTGCCCCATCCCTGGAAGTGTCCAAGGCCAGGTTGGGATAGTGGAAGGTGTCCCTGCCCATGGCAGGGGGAGGAATGAGGTGGGTTTCAAGATCCCTTCCAACCCAAACCGTTCTGGGATTCTATGAGGTTCTCCAGCTCTGGCTCTGAATGAGAAGGGTGTTTTTTGGTGGAATGTCTGGGTTTTTGGGGAGAATGGCCTTCCCTTACAGTCAGGTGACTCCCCACCTCCCCTTTCCAACTAAACCACCATCACATGAAGTGATGTCTTCCCTGGGGACATCTGGGCTCTTCCCCAGCCCCATAAATGAGCCTCTCAGTGCACAGTCTGTAACAACACCATTTATTTTCTGTATTTACACTTCCTTACACAATGGTGTTGGACCATCACACACTGAACACGGGCTGTGCAGGTGGGAGCAGCCTCCAGCTCCAGCCTTTCCCTTCCTGGAGGCCATGTCTGCACCTGGATGGATGGATGGATGGAGGGATGGATGGAGCTACTGGTGGTCCCACGGGCAGACACCAGGTTGGGCTTCCCCCTCACCCCACCTCGTTCCTGAAGCTCTGCCCTGCCTGGGGTGGATCCTGCTGGGATCCACACTCTCCTCTTCCCATGGACACACCTCAAGAGGTTTTCCTTATATCTGTGCTGGGCTTGGTAGATGCTGCTGGAGCCTCTTCTGCTTCCCAGGGACAATCCCCAGCCAAGCCAGTGGAGCTGGAGCTGCTGCCCATCCACAGGGGCTGGATCCCGGGCACGATCCGGCACAGGGACTTGTGCTTGGGCTCCTCCTCAGAGCTGCCCTTGAGTTTTTTCAGCAGAGCTGTTGGAGATACAGCCCTGGCTCCTGCCCCTGCCTTTGGCTTTCCCATCCCAGGGTGCACAACTGGTTTGGAGCTTTCCTTCTCTGCCCCCATGGGTTCTGCTTCTTCCCAGGGGCAAATTTCAGATTTCTTGCTCTCCGTGCTGTCAGATTTCTTGGATTTCAGGGACAGCTCCTCTGTGCCCAGGCTTTCCCAGGGACAGATGGACTCACGCTCGCTGTCCCCCTTCTCCAGAGGTTTGGAGGCTTCTTTGGGTGGGAGTCTCTCCTTACCTGGAGGTGCTCCTTTTCCCACTTGAGGCGCAGCCACTCCCAGGGACAGATTTCTGCTCTATCACTGGATTCCAGCTCCTGGGCCTCCCAAGGACAGACCTCTGCCTTCAGGCTCTCTGTGCTCTGGGATTTCTTGGAAGGTGATTTGGGCAGTGCTGGGCTCCTGGTGTGGGGTTTGTCCGTGCTCTCCCAGGGACAGATTTCAGCTTTGTCACTGGATTTGGGTTCCTGAGCCTCCCAAGGACAGACCTCTGCCTTCAGGCTCTCAGTGCTCTGGGATTTCCCTGCAGGTGATTTGGGCAGCCCTGGGCTCTCCACATGGGATGTTCCTGAGGGTCCCTGTGTTTCCCAGGGACACACAGTGTCCCTGTCAGTGCTGCCCTTCCCCAGGGATGTGTCCGGGCTGCCCAGCGCTGCCTGGCGCGTGATGCGCTTGTCCCCCTTGGAGCCTCCCCCGGGGACCTGCCTCACCTGCTGCTGATGGGAGGGAGGTTCAGCCACTTCCCAGGGACAGATTTCTGCCTTGTCACTGGATTTGGGCTCCTGGGCCTCCCAGGGACAGACCTCTGCCTTCAGGCCCTCTGTGCTCTGGGATTCCGTGGAAGGTGCTGCGCTCCCAGCACGGGGTTTGGCCGGGGGCTGCTCTGTGTCTGTGCTCTCCCAGGGACAGATGGACTCACGGTCTCTGCTCCCCTTTTCCTCTGGTTTGGAGGTGGCCTCTTCTTTTACAGGGAGTCTCTCCTTCCCTGGGGCTGCTCTTTTCTCCACCTGAGGTGCAGCCACTTCCCAGGGACAGATTTCAGCTTTGTCACTGGATTTGACCTCCTGAGCCTCCCAAGGACAGACCTCTGCCTTCAGACTCTCTGTGCTCTGGGATTTTCCTGCAGATGATTTGGGCAGTGCTGGGCTCCTGGCAGGTTGTTCTGGAGGCTTCTCCACACCCAGGCTCTCCCAGGGACAGATCTCCTCCTTTATGCTTTCTGCACTCTGGGATTTCTTGGACTCGGCTTTTGAGCTTTCCAGGCTTTTCCTAATGAGCTCTGTGAAGATCCCGGTGTCCCTCTGCTGTGCCTGATGGCTGTCCATCTCTGCCAGCTTCGCTTTGGTATCTTCCAGTTCTCTGGATCCCAGTTTACCTTCCCCTTTGGAAGTGCCACGCGTGCCCCGACTCAATCCTTCCTTCCCTGCTGGAGTTGCAGCCTCTTCCCAGGGGCAGATTTCTGTTTTAGGAAGCAGCTCATCCTCCACTTCCCATGGACAGATGGTGGCCTTCTTGCTGCCAGTGATTCCAGCTTGCTGGGATGAGGGTTTGGACACAGTTTGGTGTTTTGCTGGGAGCCCCATCCCGGGCTGCTCCACACCTTCTCCGGATTTGGGGATTTGACTGTTCCCTTTGTCTGCAGCCAGAGCCATGTCTCCCACTGCCCTTGGCACTGCTGTCTGTGGGGAAATCCCACTTTTCCCTTGGGAAGTTTCACCATCATCTGATTTTCCCGCACTGGATAAGGCTGTTCCCTTTTCCCAAGGGCAAACATCTGCATCACTATCAGCTCCTGCTGCCTCCCAGGGACACACCGAAGCCCGGGCACTCGTCAGGCTCCTCGAGGGCACTTCTGGAGCCTCAGAGCTCCTGGGAGCAGCTTTGGGTGGAGGTTCCCCACGGCTGGCACTGTCCCAGAGCCTGCCGGCTGCTCCCAGGCTGCTCCCGCTCTCCTGCGCTCTGGGCAGACCCAGGGATTTTGGTCTCATGCTCTTCCTCTTTCCTTCCTGTCTCTCCTGCTCCAGCTGAGCCTCCTCTGTGTCCCAGGGGCAGATTTCTGCTCTCACAGTCCTTCCCTGTTCCCGGGTCTCCCACGGACACACCTCAGCCCTCCTGCCCTCCCTGGTGCCCACTTGCTCCGGAGGTGGTTTTGGCAGCTCTTGGGTTTGGGCTGGTGGTTTCCCCGTGCCCGGCTCTTCCCTGGCGTGCTGGGGATCCCCCTCACTGCCACCCTTCCCTGGAGCTCTGCCCTCGCTCTGCTCCCCAGGGCAGATTCCTCCTGTAGTGCTGGAATCTCCCCGAGTTTCCCCAGGGTGGGATTCTCCCTGCCTGCTCCTACCTTTCCCCGCTGCATCCAGGGATCCCTCCTCACTCCAGCTCATTCCAGGGAACCCCTCAGCACCCTGGCTCCCCCCAGGACTGAGCTGGCTGCTCCCCTTTTCCAGGGCCTTGGCTGGGCTCTCCTTATCCACTGGGAGCCCGCTGTCCTCCCGGGAAACAATCGCCTCCTGGCGCAGTAAAGCTCCTCTTCCTGCTGGGATTCCAAGGAATCCCAGGGGACAAACCTCAGCTCCTGGCTTCTCCCCAGCCACTCCCCACACGCTGCTGGTGGAGGGGAGGGGGCTCCTTGGGGTGGGTTTTGCAGGTTGCTGCTCCTTCTCCGTGTGGTCCCGAGGCTGGATGGACCCACTGGTCCCCTCAAGCCCTTCAGCTGTCCCTTCCTCCAGTGTGACTGCAGGAGCATCCTGCCCTGGATCCACCGCAGGAAAACCCTTCACTGGATCCACTGCAGCAGCTTCATCCTCTTCCCGGGGCTCTCCCTGTGTTTTCCCACCTCTGGCCACCTCCAGGGTTTCACGGGGACACTCAGCTCCTCGGTGGCCAGTGCTGGGTGGGACCTCTTGCACCTCTGAGGGTGATTCCAGACCCTCACCATCGTCTTCATCCCCCCAGGGAGTGCTGGGCTCCTCTCCCACTTTGTCCCCACTGCCTGTGCCCAGGGCCAGGCCGTCCCACTGTCCTGCCCTGCTGTCCCCCCAGTCCGTGGCTCCCTCAGGGGTGGCAGCGTTGTTGTTGTGCTGACAGGGCACCGTGTGCCCACGGGTGAGGGGCTCAGACCTCTGCCTGCCCCCCTCGGGGCTTTTGGCAGTGGGGTCTCGGCTGATCCCCCCGAGGGACACGGTCGATGCCTCTGCCAGGCTGGACTTCTCCCTCCTGGTGCTCCCCCTCTTCCTGAGGCTCCCCTCGCTCTCCCTCTTCCCTTTCAGGATGCTCTTCCCCCTGGAGCGGTTGAGAGCCTTGATGGCGAGTCCCAGACTCCGGAAAGTCTTGGGGTGGTTCGGCTTGGAGCTGGGGGTGGTGTCCTCTGTGTCACCGGGGGTCCCTGAGTCTGCTGCCTCCGCAGCTTTTTGTTTCCTGCTCAGGATCTCGTCCTGGATCAGCTCCCAGGGACAGACCTGTGCCGGGATGAGGGCTGGGCTCAGCAGCCTGTCCTTCCCTGCCGGGGGGGTCGTGTGTCCTGGATCCTCCTCCGGCGTCCCCTCCGTCTCTCCCGCCACTGCCGGGGGGTCCGGGGGTGTCTCCGCCGGCTCCTGGCTGTCCCCAGCTGGCACCGAGTGCCTCCCCAGGCTCTGGTAGCGGACTGGGGGTGCAGGGGGGGTCTTCCTCACCGCCACCCGCACCTTCCTCGGCGGGTGGGCGCTGTCGATGCTGACGCTCTTGATGGGCGCGTAGGTGACGTGTTTCTGCACCTTGGCATCGCCCAGGGGGGACGTGTCCTCCTGGGAGTAACTCTTGGCAGGGCTTTGGGGCTTCCTGGAGGCCGGGGCCGACAGGTACCTGCTGACGCGCCACTCATCGCGGGCAGCTCGGTGGGCAGCGAGCAGCGCCTCTTCCCTCGCTCCGGTGACAACGCTGTGTGACTTCTGCAGGGGGGGCACGCGGGGCGGGGGTCGCTGCCAGGGCCCCGACAGGTTTTGGGCGCTGGCCGACTTGCACACGAGCGGGGCGGCGTCCAAGGAGTCGCTGTCGGATTCCTCCAGGGCCACCGCCTTCCTCCCCGGCGAGGGCTCCTCGGCGGGGTGGGCGCTGCGGGTGGGGGACCCCCGCGGGGGCCCCTCGGTG
>WEIV01012895.1:286-16909 GCA_013390005.1 Calyptomena viridis | reverse complement strand
GTGCGGCGGGGGCGGGTCAGCGCGTCGGGCCGGGATCACCCCCTGCGGGGCGGGACGGACGGCGCCGCTCCCCCCTGGTGCCGAGTGGTCATTTCCTTCGGTCTGAGCGTACAGAAACTGTATGAAAACAACGCGTGTTTGTACAATCGTGTGCCTTGTCAGGGATATTTTTACGCTTTTTGTTTGTTTGTTTTTATTCGGAAGGCCAGCTCTTGCATTTTAACGTGGTCGACACCGTTTTAATGAGGTGGAGACGGGGAGTTTGTAGGCGGTTGGAGGTGAAGCCTGATGATTTCAAAGTTGGATATTTCTTTATGTTTGCAAATTGATTCCCGAGTTGAAAACAGGTGGAATACCTGTGTAGTCATGGACGTGCCTCCAAAAAACGTAATCTTTTGAGGAGAAGGATTAGGTGTAATTCCAGTTGTCTTTATAAATAGCAGTGCTTGTATCTGGTATAAATTGGTTTCTTTTTAATTAACATATTCATGTACCAGACAAAAACCTTGTTTAGCCTTAGATTGAGAAAAACACGGCTTTAGGTGCGAATCAAAACTGATAGGATGGTAT
This sequence comes from Calyptomena viridis, assembly GCA_013390005.1. NCBI lineage: Eukaryota > Metazoa > Chordata > Aves > Passeriformes > Eurylaimidae > Calyptomena > Calyptomena viridis. The sequence goes on along the minus strand of WEIV01012895.1, from coordinate 16,339 downwards.
GCATTTGTTTTCATGTTTGTTCCAAAGTGTCAGGTATGAAACAAGTGAAGCAACAACATGTATTCTTATTGAAATAGTTTCTTTGGTTCTGTGTTCGATTCTGTGCTTTGTTTTGCAGAAACTAAATTTGGGGCAGAAGTTAGGTGACTGAAACTTCTGTGAAATTTCAATGTGTGTGTATACATACATACATACATACAAAGTTCGTGTATGTGAAGTGTGTGTGTGTATATTCATATTTTGCTTACCGAAAAAAGTATTTTAATAGAGGTATTTACTCATCTAAGCTGTCACTATATTTGTATTTGTGTCTGTGTACCTTTCAACCTCAAAAGAAAACCAAAGCTTGGTAAAATAGGTAATACTGTTGGTATTTGGTAGAAATAATTAAGAGAACATTGTAAGTGCAAGTAGTGCTTTGCAAACACAAAAAACTGAGGTCCCTGCTGTGACGCACTTAACTATCTGAAATAAAAGTAATACAGTGCAAACACAAGATGTGTGATGAAGGTCTTGCCTTCTTTAGCCAATGTTTGCCTTTCTGGCTGTGAATTCAGCTAGACAGACTGGCCTTCATAATGTAAACTGTCCTGCAAACCAGGTGAGTAAAAAGGTAATTTAAAAATGAGTCTGAATTTTTAAAAACAAAATAAAGTCTATTTAAAGATTTCAGGGATTAGCTCTTAAAACCACTTTGCTCATGTAGCAATAATTCACTTAGCCTGTACAGTAACTGTAGGATTAGTCTAGGTTTTGCCTCTTGATTTTGATTTTGCTTTAAAATTTGTAGAAACCCTCATATTAACAGCAGAATTTTATAGCCTTTGCTGGTGCAAAGACCAGTTTCCAGAAGAAACTTCGTGCCACTTCACTGGCCTGTTTGTCATTCGTTAATGACAGTAATGAAGAGTGCAAAAGTATGTGGTTGAACTAGCGCATTTGGTTCTGAGGGGAGTCTTTTCTCTGTGTATTCACAATTATTTCAGAACATCTTCTTTTTGGTAAAGTATAATGATGTGTTCTGGTTAGAGGCATGAAAGATCATGATAGAGGTTAAGTAGATTTAAGCAACACAGATGTTTGTGTACACTATTTTTTATAGATCATCAAAAAAATTCTTTCATTATTTTTCATGTAGAGTGACTAAAGTAGCTATGGTGAGTTGTTAATTCAGAATCTAATAAAGAAGCCTAGGATTGTGATTGTTGTTCCTCTTTTGATATCCTCTGCTTTTTTTGCTGCTTTTTAATTTTTTCCTATGTTAAAGATGAGTTTTTAAGCTCAGTACTGTGTGCAAAAGGTGAATGTATTTAGAGAAAACAAGCTGAATTAACAAGGAGAAACATGTAATGGTGTGAAATGACCCAGCCAGACAAGCTGAACATTGACACAGAGTAATATTGTGTGTTGTTACAACTGCAGATTTTTAAAAGTATGGAATTACAATGGCTGATTCACAGATTTTTCGCAGTGGGGACAGAAGTTAACTTGTAAACAGAGTCTTTTGGGAAGGTCAGGTTGTGTGGCTGCAGTAGGAGCAGCATAGTCAACAAGGTGTGGCTTGTTTTGTTCTTTGTTTTTTGCGATGCTATACCAATGGTAAAACTGCCTATAGATCATTGCAGTGTGATTTCACAGGTTAGCAGGAAGAAAAACTGTTGTAGACATGGGTGTTGGAGCTGAGTAATGTATGGACAGGGAGAGGGGGTATTAAAAGAAATCTATTCAGAGAAATAGATTGAAAGGGGGATAATCTGATGGACATACTGATACAGCCTTAAAAAGAGTGGAGGGAGGGAGGAGATGCGGAAGGCTGGTGACCTACCATGTCCTCAGTACCCAGGGCTGCAGGGGGACATCTTGCGTCAGAGGGATTTTGGTAACTGAGGCCAGTGTCTTGCCCCTATCAGGTGTTGGGTGATGATTAGGTGGTACAAAATTCATACAAATGCAAACTGTGAGTCCTGTCACAGGTGGCGCTTCATTTGTACCTGGGGAATCCTCTTCCCAAATGCCAACAGAGGCACAAGAGTTGGATTGAAGTGTTTCAGTTACCTTGATTTTGCTGGATGACCTCTAAACACTGATCTTATGTATTAATTGTGCAATACAAGCTGATAAAATTGCTAAGACCTGTTTCCACTGTGTATGTTTTTTGTCTTTCAGTAGAGTATTTTTAATCTATTTGTAGCAGTTACAAGGGGGGAGAAATGTGTTCTTTTGAAAGTCACTATGCAGTTAAAATAGTTCAAATGTGAGGTGCCTTTGTACATGTTTTTGTTTGCTGCTTTGCATCTTGGTGCCTTTCAGTGCCTAAGATGGAGCTGAACAACCTTAACTGCACCATTTGTGTCTTCTAGGGAAAATCTTAAGTCTGAGTGTTGAAGTGTATATGAATATGAAGAGTCACTAGGTGTTTTTTCCTGTCAAAGTAGACTCAAACATGATCTAAATGAGAATTAGACAAGGCAGTATGTTCTTTTTAGGCAGCATGTTCTTTTATTGAAGTTACACTTTTTGAAAAGGTAATATAGTTTCTAATATATCTGGAAAAAAGCCCTAACAAATTCCTAAGAAACTGGAGGGAAAAAAAACCTGCTGTAAAGAGCACACAGTTTTTGATAATACTGACAGAAATGGTGAGTTCAGTACTGGATCACTCATATTCAGAACTATGAGTCTTTGTTTTTCTAAAGATATAATGGCAAGAAGAACAGACTTGAAAAAAAAAAGACTTTGTTTTATCTTTATGTTCAACCTAAACAATGAGAATCTAAAAAGTCTTTACCAAATTCCATTTGGTCTAGGTAATTCATCCTTTGCTACAAAACATGTAAGAGCACTTAATTTGAATCTACATTTTTTACATAATTAGATTTAAAAAGCAAACGAACCTATACCAAGAATTAACAAAATATGAAAAATAGCACTTTGACTCTGTAATGACTAGTTCTATTCTAGTTTATTAAATTCAGAACTAGTCTTTTACTATCCTAACACACTCAGAATTTTTGTGAAGCATGTTTATTAAATGCTTGAGAGAAGCCAGTAGATAGGTAGAAATGTTATTACTTTGAAGACAATACAGAGACAGTATTTAATAAAGTGAAATTAGTTTTGGAAGAGAAATTAGTCTTGTAATTTCTGTGGATTTTTATTAAAAATAAAAAAATTTAAAAATGACAGTCATTCTTGGTTAAACTTAAAATTCTGTTTTGTTCCCCACGCAGGAAAATTATGAACGAATGAAAGCACTGGTAACTGAACTACAAGAACAAGCAGAAAAAATCAGATTAGGTAAGTGTGATAGTCTAGATTTTTGAATACAAAAAACCAAACTTGTTTAATTTGGCACAAAAAGCAGTTTTGTGCTTTGTAATTTTTCCCCCGTAGCTGTCATTCTTTAATCATTTCATTTAGATGCCACATATTTTCTGATTTATACCTCGCTCTTATTGTGAGTGGCCCAAAACTGAGCATAGGGTTTGAAATGCAGCCTCACCAGTGCCATGTACAAAGGGAGGATCCCTGACTGGATCCTGCTGGCCACAGTATTGCTGATACAGGCCAGGATGCCATTGGTATTCTTGGCTACCTGGGCACACTGCTGAATCACGTTTCCAGCCACTCTTCCACCAACCTGTAGCGCTGCCTGGGTTTGTTGTGACTCAGGTACAAGACCTAGCACTTGACCTTGTTGAACCTGATACCATTGTCCTTGGCTCATTGATCCAGCCTGTCCAGATCTCTCTGTAGAGCCTTCCTGTCCTCCAGCAGATCAACACTCTATCCCATCTTTGTCTTGTCTGTGAACTTGCTGCAGGTGCACTTGATCTCCTTGCCCAGATTCTTGCTAAAGTTACTAAACAGAACAAGCCCCAAAACCGAGCCCTGGGAACCTCACTTGTGACCAGCCATCAACTGGATTTAACTTCATTCATCACCACTCACTGGGCTTGGCTGTCCAGCCAGGTTTTTATCCAGTGAATGGTGCATCCATCCAAGCCATGAGCAGATACGATAATGCTGTGGGAAACAGTACCAAAAGCTTTGCTAAGGTCTGTGTAGACAACATCCAGAGCCTTTCTCTCATCCACTCTGTGGGTCACCCTGTCATAGAAGGAGATCAGGTTGGTCAGGTGGGACCTGCGTTTCCTAAACCCATGCTGGCTGGGCCTTATCCCCTGGTTCTCCTATATGTGCAGTGTAACAGCACTCAAGATGACTTACTCCCTGACCTTCCCCAGCAGAGGGAGACTGCTGTCTGAGGTCAGACCGACTGGCAGATTAGTGCCCAGATCCTCCTTTCAGCCTTTCTTGTAGATGGGTGGTCACATTGGCCAATTTCCAGTCAACTGGGACCTTGCTGGTCTGATGTTAAATGATGCAAAGTGCCTCTGTGAGCTCGTCTGCTGGCTTCCTCAGTACCCTTGGCAGGATCTCATCTACCCCTATAAACTTGGGTGTGTCTGAGTGATGAAGCAGGTCGCTCACCAGTTCTCTTGGATTATGGGGTCTTGAGTTTGCTCCCTGCCCCTGTCTTCCACACCCCGTGGGCTGGATATCCAGAGAACAATTGGTCTGTTAAACACTAAGGCAAAGAAGGCAATAAGTGCCTCTGCCTTTTCCTTGTCCTTTGTCACTGTGTTTCCCCATGCATCCCCATGCGCCTTTGCCCTCCTCTCACTGGAGAGTTTCTAGCTCTAGTTGTGCTGGCAAAGAGAAGCAAGTCTGAAGTAGTTTAAAAGGTTGAAATCTGTGTATCTTTTTTTTGACTCGTAAGGCTACTTGAATGAATTGCAGTTGACTATAATTAATGGAGACAATCAAAGAAAATGTTTCATAAATGCTTAACTATGCTGCCAGAGGCTGAGCGTGTAGCTTGATTTCTCCCCTTCATGTGACCATCATGATATTGGTTTGTCTTTTGTTATACTGTTTCTTATATAGTGCAGTTTCTCTTACAACTTTGGAATGGAGCACAGTTAAGATTTTGTGCTTAGTGCTTTTTCTTACTTGATGTGAAACAAATAAGCTACCTCTGTCATTTATTGGGGGAGAGATGGTTCATCAATTCATTGTGTGGCTCATGAACTAATGATCATGGCTGCCTTCACTGCTGCATGTTTGCCTGTTCTTGCCTGTTACATAATGACAGGACTAGAACTTAGTCCTCACCTTTTTTCCATCTGAACAAGCTCTACCAGGATGTTAATATATGGTTTTGAGTTACATTGATTGAAATTGCTTTGCCTATCATTCAAGTATTAAGTGAAGAATTAAGTAGTTACCTTGAATACTTTTGAAGGATATGTGCAACATGTTTATGTTTCATTGTAAAAGCTGTCTGTCAGAGAATGAGTTCTTGCTTGAGATCTTTATAATGAATGCTCCATTTGTTAGCTGTTACTTCAGTGGATGGGGCTTTTGTGAACCTGTATCCCATTCTACAGAGTAACCCCCAGCTGTGCGACAGGAAGATGGTCCCTGCCCCAAAGAATTTACAGGCTGTGATATATTACAAGAGGGTTTTCTGGTAGGAAGCATAAGAAGGAGGTGAAAGATATTTAGTCTCTGTGACTGATCACAGTACATCAGCAGTCACAGTGGTATAGACGTTGTTGTGAAGTAGAAATTAAAGAAGAGATTTCAAATTAAATGCCTCCAAGTTTGTTTCATTGTCAAGGACACTGCTTCTCAGTCTACAGAATGGAGGCTAGTGCAGGGTAGAGTGCCTTGATGTTGAAAGGGGAATGTTCAGTAGACTGGCTACACGGCCTGGGTAGCAATCATTTGTAATTAGTGTGTGAAAAGTGCATGAAGATGACAGAAATCGCAATATGGAAAATATATTTGCAGCATTGCTCAGCATAAATGAGAAAGACAAGACCGAGATCAGAGCAAATGTAGTTATGATGTGGGATGTTAAAAAGATGGATGAGAGTAGTAGCTCTCTGAGTGGGTGCGAGAGGTGGTATCTTAAGAAACTTGTACAGAAAGAATTTACACTGTTTAGACTTTGGCTAGAAATACAGAGTAAGGAACAGGCTGAATCAGAAATAAATTGTGGACTTTTGGCATGCCTAACGGGTAGGAAATGATGTGCATAGTGATCAAGGAAGGAGATAGGATGGGAGAAAAGACTTCAAAGGTAGACTTAAAGCTCTGTTTCAGTGATGCCTAGCTGACAAATCCTGGAGTTTCAGGAGAAATGTTAGCAAAATAGCACGTTCTTTAATTTGACAAGGGAGACAGTTTTAGAGTGATGAGGTGGATCAGTCATGTGTCTGCACAGAGAGACAATGTTTGTATAAGCCGTTGTTACAGAGTGGCTGAGGTGTGGTAACAGATCTTAAGTATTGAATCACATAAGGCTCTGGAGAGCAATTTGGGAAGACCTCAAGTGAGGAGTTGAAACAAAATATAAACTTGATATTAAATGCTTTGTGTTTGAACTCTGCTTACAGTTTTGGTGTGATCTAAGAAAGTTAATGCAGTTTCATTCAAGATTGGATTCAGCATAGCTATTCTTAATCAGTAAGGGAGTAGTGTTTTCTGTAGTTCTACTACTGTATTTTTGTCTGTGTGTTCGTGTTTTCCACCCTCCTGTTCGTTGCCAAGCAGTGGGGAAAAGTGTCAGACAACTATATTTATTAAAATCTTTACCCCAAGACTAACTATAAAAAATGAGGGGGGAAATTGAGTACATTGTAAAAAGCAAGTATTTTTATCAATACCTTAAATCTGTTTGAAGTCGAAACCATTGTTTATTAAATTCATTATTAAGGTCCATACTTCAAAAAGTGGGAACTTGTCAGTGCTTCTATTCTAAGTTTTAATATAAGTGGTGATTTATCTACCTGTGTCCATAGAAAATATGACAATTTATTGTTGTATCACAGGAGGTGGAGAAAAAGCTCGTAAGCTTCACATATCAAGAGGAAAGCTGTTACCCAGAGAAAGAATTGACAAGCTTATTGATCCTGGGCAAGTATTTCCTTTTTTAAAAAAATCCTTCAGGTTCTCTTGTGCAGGTAAATACTGCAACAGACTTCCTTTCTCTTTAGTTTCCATAAACACTGACAAATAACACCATTGAAATTTTACAAAAGTGTTCTTTAAAATACTTCTCATTTAAAAAAAAAAAACAAACCTAATTATTAAAAATGTAATCTTCTAAGTGAGATCCAATGGCACATATAGCCAATTAGATTTTTAATGTTGTTTTATTTGTTATTATTCAGTTCTCCTTTCCTGGAGTTTTCTCAGTTTGCTGGTTACAAGTTATATGGTAATGAAGAGGTACCTGCAGGAGGCATTATCACAGGCATTGGACGAGTATCTGGGTGAGAGCTTACAGTTATCTACGTTATTGATTATATGAAAAAGAAAAAGGTATAATTTTATTCAGTCCCGAGTATTAATCTGTTAGCATTTTTAGTTTTTCTTTTTGGACACTCAGTCAGTAAAGTTGGTATCTCATTTGTTTAGTCTTAGCTGAAAGGAAATGAGTTTTTTTGGTTGTGGCTTTTTTTAGTGTTGTGTTGAGGGGTTTTTTAATTTGTTTTGTTTTGGGGTTTTGGGGGGGGGTTGTTTGTTTGTTTTTTGTTTGGTTTGTTTGCTTTTTGTTTAGTTAGTGTATCCCATATTACAACACATATAGAGTTTCTGATGTCTAATGAAGGAAGGAGATTAGAGCATTTGTAAAGCAATTTTCAAAAAACAGGGTGGCATTTTAGTAAAAAAATTAGTTTTGCTTACTCAAAGAACCTCCAAGACTGTTCTTGAAATTAATTATGGTGCTATACAGCATAATGGAACAGGACAACATAGTGCTGAGGCTGCTGTTACAGTGTGCAGTTGTGGGAATGCAGGTGAGAAGAGGTCCCTTAGACCATCAGGGCTTCAAGAGTCCTTGGCATGTTGCAGTTCTTAACCAACATACTCATTAGAAATATTTTTCTCATAAATATGTTTTTGTTTTTTTTTTTTAGGGTGGAATGCTTGATTGTTGCTAATGATGCAACTGTCAAAGGTGGTACCTATTACCCCATCACTGTTAAGAAACATTTACGTGCTCAAGAAATTGCAATGCAAAATCATCTCCCATGCCTTTATTTGGGTAAGTCCTGTTGCATAGATAGCAAATATCCTGTGTTAAGGGCAGGTCATATGTCCCCAGATTTGACTAACCAGGAATACATGTTAGACACACATATTAAAATATATTTTTGTTAATACTGTGTTACCTCTACAAGTTGGTGGCACATATTAACTGGAGGGTATTTGTGGATTCTCAGCACTATCTTCTCCACTGCTGTAGGGATGGGTTCATACGACACAGATGTAACTATTAGCATTGTATCACTTCTTTCTTATTCCTTTCCCTTCCGTCATGAAAGAACAGTCTTTCTTATAGTCTCACCTGGTCATTTTAAATTACAGTTAAAAAATACATTCTGGTGGAGCACATAGCTGCATGAGATAACATAACAAAGAAGTCAAAATAACCACAATAACAGTTTGGATCAACGTATCTTTAGAATTTGGGATTAGTTTTACTGAAGCAGAAATTTAATTGTGTATTATTTTTCATTATCAGTTTAGCTTGTCATGTCAGTTTTTAGTCAAACCTTTCTGTAAGTTTTACTCATGTATACTGTTACTAAAGATTAAGATCAGAGTACAAAATATCTTTAGTATATTACCAATAGCATTTTCTTAGCCTGGTTTTATACTAATCCAAGTCTTTCTTCCAGCCTCAATTCTCAATCTAATAACTTTTGAACCTGTTAGCCAATTTCATTCAGATTTGACAGACTGCAGTAGGAGAGTGTGTGTTCCTGTGGATTTTTTGTACATCAGCATCAGAGGAGAAAGACCCTTCTACTGTCTCCATTTTAAAAATAGGGTGGTTATTCTTTGTCTGTTTGGCTTAGCTTAGCACCTTACGTAGTGGAGGGGCATTGATAGGTTTGCCAGTCTGGATGCTTGTGTTAATTAAAAAGTCAGCGTAAATGTAAGTCCTGGCGAGCGTAGGTGTTTGTAGTTTCTTGCTCTGCTGGTTTCTGCAGGCCAAGCATGCAAATAATACCAATAGAAGGATTAGGAGAAGTGTGAACTTGAAACTTTTGGGGTGAATACAGGGACAGTGTGGGTGCAGCTTTTGTGGGATTGCCACATAAAGTGTCTTGAAGGAAAGAAAAGGGCTAAATTTTATTTTGATTGTTGAAAAATGAGAAGAAACTTTGCTTTTATCCTTCTTTGGGTACTCTCACGACAGGATGTATTTTCATTAATTGGGAGTGGAGAGGTAGCTGCTGTTGGAGACCTGTAAGCTGAAGGGCACGTCATGATGCAAGAACGTACAATAAATTAATCTTTCTAAAGATAGTTTAAGGTCTTTAGTATGAAGTATAATCAGGGTATGAAAGTACACATGCTGCACCTTTTGAACTCATTGGTGGTTAGTCTTACATTTTTCCTGGAACTTGTGACAGAACTACAGTAGAATAATAGTTACGATTGTACATTGAAAGTGTTCTTAGTTTTAAAGTTTTGCAGTAAGCTGAGTTCAAAAGTTTGTACCGGGGGTACAACTGCATCTTTAAGCACATCTCACTTTATTTACCATGAAAATGATTGGGATGGATATGATTTTGGAGGGGGAGGTTTGCTATTTTTATTCTTCTTTCCCCCCCACCAAGGAAGAACATTCTAATATACCTAGATTCATGGCAATACATGTCACGTTAGTGATAGTAATTGCTGTATATTGTAAGGAACATGTAGATTCTTTATCAGCAATTTAAGTATATAACACTGTTCAAAGACATGTTAATATATTTTCATTCACTCTAGTTGATTCAGGAGGTGCAAATTTACCTCGGCAGGCAGAAGTATTTCCAGATCGAGATCATTTTGGCCGTATTTTCTATAACCAAGCAGTCATGTCCTCGCAAGGAATTCCACAGGTAATCTGCTTCTACCTAAAAATTAAATATATTAACTAATGTTTATGCTTGCTGCCATTATTTGTTTTCAGGGCTTGTACTCATGCTTTGTTTTTGACAGCACTGTGTTTTGCTAACCATGGGGGCCCAGTCTGGGCATTGGAAGTCCTGTAAACACAGTAAATGTCCTCAAGAAGTCATTATAGTTTTGAAGAAGCTGTCTTCTTTCTTAGTCTTAGTGTTAATGACTTGACCTGCCTGCTGCTGTCTTGGAGTAGGAGAGAAATGGACTTGACAGCATGGTATGTATGGCCATTTGAGAAAGCACTAGGAAGTCTCTTGGAACAGTTGTTTATCCTGCATCCATGCTGTAAAGGTGAGGACCCTTCAGATAATGGCTAGTAAATGAGACATACTTTCTGCAAAAAAGGGGTATGCTTGTATTTATTTATCCATTGTATATACCGAGGTGCTTTACGGTAAAACTTCCCTAACAATGAGGTTATGTTCTAAGGCATTAATGATGCATAGAATGACTGTTAGTCACATTTCCTGGATTTAGGGGTGATTTTGTGTCATGGTCTTTCAGCAATATGCAGGGATCAATTTTTTCATGCAGGAGTGTGCTAGGGGAGGTGCACTTTTGGATCTATGACTCGTGAAGTATGTAGAATATTTGAGGAAATGATTGCTGATGGGCAGCCGTGTGAGAATAGAGACCATAGTGTAAAGTCCCAATGGAGTTGAGGAAGGCAGGTAACAAGATAAAGACTCTAAGAGAGTTGTCAGAAGGGACCTGTGAGAAGCTGTCAGTGAAGGTAGAGGAACCTATGATCTTTGAAGGTAACCTCCTCCAAATAAAGGAATGCTACAGGAAAGCAAACAACCAGGTAGTTTCTACAGAGTTGCTGTCTAGTCAATCAATTCCCAGCCTCTTCGTGTGGTTTTTGTAGCCCCCTGATACTCCTCATACTGCCTCATACTCCTTTTAGCAGACCAAAAAACTCAAGCTTGCTCAGCTGTTCTTCCTGCTGAAAGTGTTCCTTACCTTTAATGGTCCTAGTTCATCTTCTTTTGCAGATCTCGTTGTATCTTTGTTGACGTGAAGGAGATGGACTGGAGCAGCCATTCTTAGTACAAGTTGAAAAAGACAAATTGTGAGGAACTTGCCAGAACTTCCAGTTCTGAACACACTGGTTCTTAGAATTAGTCTTCTTTTTCTTTGATCCCAAGGGAGAGCAGCTAGCTTCTTTCGTGNAGAACAGCAAAATCTATTCTGAGTGAGAAATAGGTCACACATACTGTGAAACTTGTGATGACAATATTTATTTTCAAGAAAAAGAAATTCTCAACTGCACTTTGAAAGCCTGGATAATCCAGTCATTATCCTTGCAAAGGGCTGGGATACAGTTTAATTTNAGGAACCTATGATCTTTGAAGGTAACCTCCTCCAAATAAAGGAATGCTACAGGAAAGCAAACAACCAGGTAGTTTCTACAGAGTTGCTGTCTAGTCAATCAATTCCCAGCCTCTTCGTGTGGTTTTTGTAGCCCCCTGATACTCCTCATACTGCCTCATACTCCTTTTAGCAGACCAAAAAACTCAAGCTTGCTCAGCTGTTCTTCCTGCTGAAAGTGTTCCTTACCTTTAATGGTCCTAGTTCATCTTCTTTTGCAGATCTCGTTGTATCTTTGTTGACGTGAAGGAGATGGACTGGAGCAGCCATTCTTAGTACAAGTTGAAAAAGACAAATTGTGAGGAACTTGCCAGAACTTCCAGTTCTGAACACACTGGTTCTTAGTATTAGTCTTCTTTTTCTTTGATCCCAAGGGAGAGCAGCTAGCTTCTTTCGTGTAGCACTGAGGCACAGCAAAGTTCATTTGATCCTGCAGAACTATTTTTTGTATTTTTTTATAGATATATTTCCCCCCATTTACCAGGGGAAAATACATAAAACCTTCCAATAGATCAATAAATTAATAAAAGAAATGAAGACATTGTTTGAACCCCACATTCTTTATGGACATCTACAAGTGCTCAGAGCAAAAAAAAAGTTACAATCATAAATCCAGGTTCTCTTCTAGGCCTGACAGTGATATGTACAATCCTGACAGATTAATCTGTGGCTGATTACAATGGAAGCTGAAGAATGTAGAACGTAAAAAAAATATTCTACCTCTTATTTCCTGTGCCATGAGAACAGCAAAATCTATTCTGAGTGAGAAATAGGTCACACATACTGTGAAACTTGTGATGACAATATTTATTTTCAAGAAAAAGAAATTCTCAACTGCACTTTGAAAGCCTGGATAATCCAGTCATTATCCTTGCAAAGGGCTGGGATACAGTTTAATTTGTGGGTGCCTGCAACATGCCTCAAGGTTCTCCTAAGTTACATGTCATAGCAGGTACTTAACCTCAAGCTCTCTGAGGATAGGCTGTCACACACCCAGAACCCATGGCAGTGCTATGACACAAACCTCACCACAACCTCACTATCCAGTGTTCTCTTCCACAAGGAATAAAACCCCTGAGAGATCCCACCATCCTCACCAGATTCTCCTACCCTGAGGGACAAAGGGACAAGATTCCACTCACACAACTGCTGACTACACTGGGACATTAGACAAGAACTTCTTCACATGGGAAGGAGGTAGTAGAAAAAAATACTTCCTTTCAGAGTGAAGCAGATGCACCAGTCAAGGATATAGTATTCCATCTTACTCCTGATATGATACACATTGACTTTGCAGGATATTAAGGAAACTACATTTGGTACCTTGAAACATTTTAGCACATTTTGTAAGTAAGTCAGACTTCAAATCTTCAACCATCTTTTCCTTTACCAAAGAATCCTGAAATTCATTGCCTCCAGAGAAATCCAAGGCTGAAGATTCTTAACCGCACACTAAACCTCGTTAGGAGGTATGACATAACTTACCTTCTGCAGTTCTTTCCAACGATAGAAGTGGAGCAATTGTAGTGATTAGGCGGCTCTCCAGAGAAAAGCACTGTTTAGTTAGAACAAAAATATTTAGGAAAAAATAAAGTTTACAAGCTGGTCATTTTGCAGGGTTACTGATAAGTCTATGTTGTACTTTACATTTATATGTATGTATAAAATTGCTTCTAGTATTTTGGTGGAACAGCAAGTATCAAAGGAGATGGTCACAAGGTGACAAGGACAAGGCGATATTTTGCTGGAGAAGTTTTTTAGGAGAAGTTTTCAAACCCCTTATTTTTGCTAGAGACTTCAACCATGATCTGCTATAGGAGTAAGGATTTTTAGTTACTATGTCAAAGATGAATATGTATACCCAATTGGCAAGGGTGAAATTACTGTTAGGCAGGACCTTTCTAGAAATGCCTGGCCCTAAAGTTATGCTGGTGTTTTCCAGAATATCTTGAAACACACTTAACATATTCATGAAGTGCCATAAAAAGTTGAATTGTTTTTCTTTCAATTACCATATAGTATAGTATTAGGAGTAATTTTACTCGTATACAATAAAAATTACATGTAGGAAAGATTTGGCTTTTAATAAAACAGATTTTTGTTTGTTGTGACACTGATGAAATTTGAATTTTCTGGGTATTACACTGATGAAAGTTTATCTTTCTTTAAATATTTAAGGAAGACTAGGAAAAATGTTTTACCGAAGTACTGCCTTCATTTAAAGGATGTAATAAGAGTGTATTTTGTTTCGGAGATATATCTATCCTTTGTTTTATTTCAAAAAGGCCCTATTAAGATTTGTAAATCTATTATTGATCATGTGCTAACGGACTGTGGTAGCTAGAACCATCTTTCCTGTCTGAGAGGATGTTGCATTAGAAAATGGGGTTAGGAAATTATGCTCTCTCTGATTTCCACTCTGGTTATTTCTTCTGACAGGGGAGTCTGGATGTTGTTAGTTTTCTACATGCTGTTCTATGTTGTGGCCTGCCTGAAGGTCTGTTTTATCAGTTCATTAGCTTGTCTCAATTTTGCACTTGAAGTGCTTGGTTTTTTCCTTTTTTATTTTGCCATTGCTGACGATGCTTTTAATTTCCTCTTCCACTTTTAACTATGACTAATTTATTATACAGCTACTACAGCTTAAATTGTGGTGGTGTCTGTATGGATGTGAATCAGAAAGCTGTGATTAGCTGCTTCCTGAGCATTCTCACACTTATGATGCATGGATACAATCAATAGATATGAAATACTGTAATGTACTCAGGACTGTTGATTTTTATTGCCCCTGTCAGTAATTTCCTATGCCATAATTCAAAGAATGAAGCAGGGAGTAGGACATTATTTGTGAATTTGGGGTTGTGCTATTTAACAAGTAGATTTTATTTTTTCAGATATATGCATACTCCAATTTTTATGTTGGAAAAAATAACACCTGAATTAAAATTTAAATACAGGCACATTTTTCAGCATGAGCGTGGTAAAACTAAGAGTAGGGGAAAAAACACAAATGCTGGGGGAAAAAGTCAAATAAACTTTTTTTCCCCAAGTTTCTCCTATTTCCAGAGGCTTATGTTATTTTTTGTGTTTACCAGAAGTTGTTTATTAAATGCACAACAGAAATACTTCAGATTAATCGTGGGTGATAGTAGCAGGTCGACATAGTTCATTTACATCTGCTTTACATCCCGAAGTTTCACTTTTCTATGTGCTGTTTTCTTTTAAAAGCAAACATTAAGTTATTTTTTAACAGGTAACACTACTTGATGTTGCTTTAGAAATACTTAAAACAAACCTAACATAAAATAACATTACTTTCTGGGAGTTTTTTAGGGGGGTTTTGTGTGTATGTGTGTGGTCGTGAATGAAAGTGTTTCTTACTCTCTGTCTTTTTTGCATGAATATTCCTTTTCTTCTACTCTACAAGTGTTTTGAAAGGGTCTTTGGAGGTAGAATGGTTGAATGTGTGTGTTACTCACTTTGTGAGTCAAGCAGGCAAGGGTGGGGCTTCCACCAATGGCGAGTCGGAGGACAGTTTATAAGAGGCCTCTAGGGAGCGCAGTGACCCGGAGCGGGCAACGGGCATGGCACAGCTCTGGGGGCGTGGCATGGTAGTTTGCACAGCAGTTCGTGCAGGCAGGGCAAAGCAGGCAGAGTTGCAGGTTTTCTGCTAGTAGGGTTAGTTTGTTGTTCTTGTTAGAAATGGTTTTCATGAAATCAAAAACTGTAGTTAGTACAAGTATGTGTAACCAAATAGAGCCCTCCAAAAAGGATGTGTCTGTACAGACCCCTTCCTGTGCAGAGTGTTTGAGCTTATCAACAGTTTCAGGGGCAGAAGACACTTGCCTGATGTGCAAACAGGTAAATAATCTCCTTTCACTGGTGGCTGAGCTTAGGGAAGAAGTTGAAAGACTAAGGAGTATTAGCGAAAGTGAAAGGGAAATAGATTGGTGGAGTTCCACCCTTGCATCCTTGAGGGAGGCCCACCAGGAATTGGAAGACTCCCATGCCTCCTACTGCCAGGAGATAGGAGGGCACCTGGTCGATGAAGGGAAGTGGAAACGGGTCCCTGTTCAGGGAGGTAATAATAAAAATTCCTCCCGACCCCCATCACCAACCCAGATTCCACTTCAGAATATGTATGAGATCCTGGATCTAGAGGGTCAGCCAGACGATTTAGAAGAAAATGATCTACCCAGTGATCATCTGTAGGATGGATCACCACCTCTAACATCAAAAAGAAAAGAAGGGTAGTCATAGTCGGGAATTCACTTCTGAGGGGAACAGAGGATCCCATATGCCAACTGGACCCAACCCACAGGGAGGTCTGCTGCCTCCCTGGGGCCCGGGTACGGAATATCACTGAGAGACTTCCTGGGCTGATTCAGCCCTCTGATTATTACCCATTGCTGATAGTCCAGGCTGGCAGTGATGAGATTGAAAAGAGAAGTGTCAGAGCAATTAAAAGGGACTTTAGGGCACTGGGTCAGGTGGTTGATAAGGTGGGAGTGCAAGTAGTTTTTAACTCAGTCCCTTTGGTGGCAGAAAAATACAGTGAAAGGAATAGGAGAGCCCACATTATCAACAAGTGGCTCAAGGCTTGGTGTCATCGGCAGAATTTCGGATTCTTTGACCATGGGGCAA
>WEIV01012887.1:2171-15364 GCA_013390005.1 Calyptomena viridis | reverse complement strand
AAGAAGCCTCTCTCTCAGCGCCCCCAGCTAATATGAAACTCTGGCTACTTAAATCCACAACACTTTGCTAGTACAAAGATGGATTTGCTGATTTGCTCAAACTGATACAGGTCATTTACCAGATGCTTTGCTTTCTATATGTAGACAGAAATAAAGGTGCAATATACTTACACAAAATCTTTGAAAACAAGTGTATGTGCTATATACTATTAAAGTGTAAGTTGGAGAGATGAAACGTGCTGGGGAAAACATCATGGTGATAGTTACATAATTTCTTCTTTTATAGCTTAACAAAGAAAAGTCGCATTATCTTTTATCATTTTTGCAGTGTTTATTTTCTGTATGTTTTGAGCTCATTCAATAGGTTCTTATCAGGAAGAGCAAGAAAAGTTTGATAGGGGCTTTATGTATTTTAACATGGTAAGGCCAGGTCGTGTTATTTTATCCCTTCAGAAACCCTGTGCCTTCATCTGATTGATAGTTTTACCAGGATAATTTTATTGCATGAATCTGTCTGTAGGTTATACCAGAAATCAGGTGTTTTGTTGCTTTAACTTAAGGCATCAACAGCCCAGGCTATTGCCAGTGTTGGTCAAAAATTGTGTTTTTTCATACTCTTGCCTCATGTAGATCATCAGAAGGATGCAAGGAGTGCAAACTGGACTGGTCAGTAAGCAAAATCACAGTTTGATGTGTCTGTTCACTCTGGGGTTTATGTTACATACCAGCTCACTGGGACAGCTTTTCAATAAGATACACTTAAAAACATGAAGGGCAGGGGAGAGAGAGAAGGCTCAAGGAGGCAGTATCTCAACAACCTGATGAGGATAAGGTTTTCTGGGGATAAATAGTCAAAATCTCTGGATAAAGTAAAAGTAGGCATTAATTTTTTTTTTTCTGATGTTTATGTTGCTGTTTAATGGTTTAGAACAAGTTCTTAGAAATTATATCCTATGTTATTTTGTACTTCTGCTTTAACTAGTTAAAGATTTACTTAGAAATAAGCTGTAAAATAAGTGGACCTAGAAAAGAATGGCAGATGGCAATACTCAAAAATCTGAATGTATATTTCGAGAAATTGCATTTTGTTAATGTTTTCTTTGATGCTTCATGCTGAAGTACTGTGTTGTAGGCAAGTCCAGTACTGCAAAGAGGGTCTAAGCTGATGAATCTGAAAGAAAATTGGAGTGTTGTGTGAAACAGAAGTGAGAAGAATCGTTACGAAGTCATTTGATGATAAAATTTACTTTTCAAAGGCTAAACATTGTTGTTAAGATTAAGAAGAATAACAGTAATATGACATGCATATGAATAGCTGAATGTATAGTAGAGTAGGTAAAGTTTTTCACATGCTGTGGTGCTACTTGGCTGTTTGGCCTTTCAGATGTTACTGATGTTGAAGTTTTTGGAATTCTGTTAAAATTAACACATGCACACATACATATGCACACCTATTTTTTTAGCAATTGCATAACATTAAAAATCTCTTTAGGGCTGTAGTCTGACACAGATAACTTCCATATGAAATGGTAGAAAAATCTGTGTAGTTACTGGAGTAGAGAAATAAAAAGAATCTGATATTTAATTTTTTTACACGCTTTCATTTTAGCCTTTCTCTCCACGTGCCTGGTAATTTCCTGCTTCAACATCATATGCATGAGAGTTCTTCATGTTCTGTGATTACTTTATATATGTTTAAAAGTGTGGGTTTTTGAAACTGATGAATTGAATGCATGTTATAATAATGCAAATTCTTGCAATTCCTGCTTCTGAACTAACTAGTGGCTGTCAGTGTGCTGCAAACATAGATTTCAGATTTTATTATTGCCACTAATTATTAGGAAACAAGGAATGGCAAAAAAAATTCACATTAAATAGTACAGAATTCTATGTTTATATTTCATAAACTTAATCTTTACTAAGAAGATGAAAAACCTGAAAAATATTTTCTGATGTCTGATCCTTCCAGGAAGTCCAGCTGATGTTTAAAAATAAGTAGAGTGGGTTATCAGCAAGTATTTTTTTTCTTAGTATTGTTTAACAGTTTATAGTATCCTGAAATCCTTAATCCAGAATCAGCATAAAAGAATAAGAGGTTGGTCAGCACAGTGAACTACAAAAAGCAGCAGGAAACTGTAAAAGTAACTGTAAAAACAAGCAAATACGACAACAATATAACAACCTATGGTGGTTGTTCAGTTAGTCTGAGATTATGCCTGAATTATAAACTCATTTTGACTTTTGCCATAGGAATGCTAAAACGTTTTATCATTCAAATTATTAATGTGGTGTTAGATAATACTGTATCTGTATCAACTAATTTATTCTGTGGAAAGAAGTACTCTGGTTCTAACTCACTAGCCAGAATCTTCATTGTTCTCCTATCTTTTGCCTTGATCTTCTGACAGAACAGGCTCAAAACACAGAGTGGAAACAGAGAATTTTGATGTGGTAGTATTTTAGCATCCCTTTCCCCCAGGGAGTTGAGGCAGCTGGATCAAGGGGAGGAGTTTGAGTTCTGTCAGTGCAGGTCAGATGTTCTGGTTCAAGTGCAGGACTAGAAGCTTTTGCTGTCCTAAGATTTGTGGAGTTTATTATACAGCTAGTAAAGACTTCTTTTCAAAATTTTGATTTATCCTAGCTGAAGTTTAAATTCAGACAGCGTCTTTTCAGGAGAGCACTGGAGAAGTTTAAAGAGAACTGGAAGGTAGCAGAGTTAGTTTTTAATATCCTTAGCTATGTGGCAGTCTGTTCTCTGGCTGTATAGAAAAGTGATATATGCTAGAATTCAATCAATACCCTTATCTTGACCGAAGGAGGTGATTTTCAGAATATTCTTTTTGGATGAGCATATTCTCTTTGTGTCTCCTTATGTTTGGGGCTGTCTGCCTTTTTGTTTGCTGTATTCTAGACATCTGAATGGTTTCATGTTAACATACATTTCCTACTAAGTGGACATGGCTTCATTTGAGGTTGTTTTCTGATGTTTATATACTTAATTGATGACATTTGTTTTAAAAGTTACGTGGCTTTTTTCTGTTGCAATTCAAGTCTTTAATTCACCTGTTCTGTCAATTATATTTAAAAATAAGCCCCCTTATTTTTGGTTCAAGTGGAAAGCGTGTCCCGTACTTTTCCAGCCTTTCTAAGCCTGGATATCTTTCTAGGTGCTTTTTTGGGGGTATTAGTGACCAATTGGAGAGGTGGAGACTCTGCATCATGTACAGTCAATACTTTTTTGTTCGTATTTTGAAGCCAGTTTTGACTTTTTTCTACCTTGTACGTAGCAAGAAGGGTACAGTGTGTTAGTTTGTCACCTCGTGGAGCAACACAGGCAGGACTGAGGAAAGGAGGGAACCTGCTCACAACTAGCAAATGAAGGGAAAACATAGATTTCTCTTGCTAGTGATGTTGCTTTTCTACAGCTCTGTCTGCACTACTGAAAAGATGTTACTGCAAAGCAGAAAAATTAGCTGTAGCTGCCTATTTTACTGTGAAATCCCAGGCAAAACAAAGCAGTCAGCATCTTTGTTTGGGAGTGTACAGACATTTGTGACTGATGTCCCAGTTTAACCCCTCTTAATGATACAACAGCACATCTTCTGTGTGATAGATACGTTCAGTGCTGCTTCATTTACATCCTTCTCCATCAGGTGTTCCCTAAAGGGGGTTCTGTGGGACCCCCTCACCAGTTGCTTTAGGTGCTAAAGGAACCATAGACATGGACAGAAGGTAGATTTTGCCTCCACTGTCACGTGCTGGGTTTTTTTAAGCAGCAGGTGTTTTTTAGGATAAGTTTTCAGTGTTTTTCTAATTCCTGCAGCACACCTTGCTAGTGAACAACAGCTACACGGGTTGTACCTTTTCTTTCTTGGGCTTTTCTGTTCTTCCATCATACTTCCCATTTGCAACCTAGGAATGTGGGCTCCAGTTGCTTTTCCTCTAAATTCTGAATTACGGTCTCCTGAAGAAAGCTACGCCATATAATTGAAACTGATACATTCTTCACTATTGCATTGTCACATTGAAGGGAATTTTTTATGGTTTCCCAGTGTGATTTTCATTAATATAAGTAATTATTAGGAGGATGCATTGTCACTAGTAACTTGTTTCTCTAACATGTCTGATTTTTGATATTTTGTTATTAGATTCTTATGAATGTACCGTGACATTCTGGTTTATACATGTTTCCCTTTGGATTTATTTTTAATATTAAAGGCATAAATTGTACAATTGTTTCTTTTTCAGAAAGCAATAAGATTGCTAAAATGTGAATGTAGGTAATGACACTTAATGACATTACCAGGTTTTTGGGTGAAATATGTGGTTTTGTATTCCTATACTATGTCCTAGGTTGATGTAGTATTAAAACAATTGTTGCATAGATCTGCTGTATTTAGTAATGAAATTGTTGCCAAGATAAAATGCAAAATCTCTTGTTATTTAGTACATGACTTAGCCTACTGTTTATTCAAAATGCAATTTGGGGGTTATATAATGTGAAATACTTTCTTGTCCTTCAGTGTATATAATCTCAAGTGTTTCTGGGATAGAAGGATGCTGAATACTACTTATATTATGATAAAATAATATATTAAAAAAATAATATGGTTGGAGAAAACAGAAGGCAGTCAAACATTCTCGTAATTCTTAAATCCCCTGACTGTGGCTTCCTTTGTTGATTGAGGGTTTGTAGTCCAATTTGGTTCAAAATGTTGATTTCCCTCCCGTCAAAAAATATTTTCTATTAGTATTAAAATGACTAATGAAATCATAATTCAGATTGGAAGGGAGATGGATCAATCTTTACTAAGTTTATCCAGTTAGGCCTTATCCAGTTGGGTGGATGGAGCCTACACAGCCTTTATGGGTGGCCCATTCCACAGCCCGACTGTTGTAATAGCTAACAAAAATTAAAGTAAAATCCAATACTGCTGCAACTTTTCTGTCTCAATTCATGTCTATTGTTCCTCATCTTGCCACCACAAGGCTCTCTAAAGAGCCTAACTCCATCTTCTTGATAGTATTGGCAGGTGCTATTAGTTCCTCCTGAAACCTTTTCTTCCCTGGAATCAACAATCCCACTCAGCCTCTCCTAACGTGGCAAGTGCTCCAGTTCCCAGCCACCTTGGGATCCCTCTGCTGCATCATTTCAGTTTATATATGTTTTTTGTGCAGACTGATGTAGAAGGAGTGCTGACCATATGGATATAATTTCTCTCAATCTTCCAGTGCAGCCCAGGATGCTGTTCATGTCCCGAGGATTTCCCAGGGCTCCTTAAGCAGTGCTGCTCCTCATCCAGCCCTTCCCAGCCTGTGTTCCTGTAAGGGCTTGGTACTTCCAACGTGTAGGGCTTTGCATTTGCCCTGGAATGCCATAAGGTTCCCATCAGCCTGTTCCTGCACCCTGAGGATGGAGGGTGCCTTGAACAGCAGGACTGCCCTGGAGCAGGGGAATCCCACCAATTTGGTGTCACATGCAGACAGGTTGAGAGTGCACTCCCTGGGGTATTCATACATAGTTAGAAAGTCACTCTTCTCCCAGCTAAAGGTAATATATATATATATATATATATGGGGTTTTTTTTAAACTTGAATACTGCGAGAGTATTTTGTGTAACATGCAGTGTATTCATGACAACAGGATGTAGATAATGGCTGTTAGCTCTGTGCAAACTCTGTGATCACTTACATCCTCTAGATCTAAGCTCTCTGCTTTCCAGTAAGAACATTAATGGATTTCTTTATGTTGTTAATGAGAGATGCAAAGCGTGTAATGGCAGGCTTATTCTGGGTGAATATGTGCTTTCTAATTTGTTGATTAGAAGAGCATTTCCAAACAAACAAACAAAAAAACCCCAAACCTGAAAATTATCTCAGACCAAAACTCCTGTATGTAAAAATGCTTTTCAGGACACTGAAGGATTTATTGTTCCATCTACCTGTTTAAGAAGGCATTGCTTTTCCAGAATAAGGTCAAGATGAGACTCTGATCAGTATCTGGGAGGAGAGAAGGAATCTATTTTCAAACTTTTTTTTAGAACTCAATTGTTTTTTTGAGAGAACAATATCTGTGGGGTATCGATCGCCTGTGTCCAGTAGTTAGTCAAAGGCTATCTCCTTTGACTAACCCCTTAGCGTGGTGTCATCCTCCTTCCTGTGATAGATTGTTACAATCTCAGCCAGTGTAATTACACACTAGCCAAGTGGGTCATTTATTTCTGTACCTTCACCATTTACCAAAAATCTCCTTTATCTTTGGGAGCCAGCTCTTCCTTTTGCAGTAAAAGCAAAATAACGGCACATAAAACATTAGAGTCTAAAACTAGGGGCTTGAAAAATAACTGCAAGACTAACTTTAAAAAACTGTTCTACCTTTTATGAACACCTAGTATACTTTTTATCTATCTTTTTTCCTGGTGTCTTAGAGAACAAAACACACAAAGCCAATTCATTGTTTTTCATGTGTCCGGTAAACACTATTTTTTATTTGTGAATGTTTTAGCTCTTTTTTTTTTTTATTTTATCTGTTAACACTAGATGCTTTCACTTGCATGAGAACTGTCTCCCTACCCTCCCCCCCACATCAGCTCTTAATTTATGAAGTGCAAAAGCTCCTAGAAGCACTGCTACTTTTTACTGATGACAATGAGTGAAAGTATTAGATATATCTTTTGAACACAGTTGGCATATATAGAAAAGAGTGTTGTTTCGACCTACATGAAATTGTGAATTAAATTCGAAGCCTGTAGTTGTGTATTTACATGTCAGGGAGGAGAGAATCCCTGTAACCATTACTGCTGTATTTCCTTAGACTGTTTTTGAGAGGAAGATCAGTAGCCTAATGTTGTTTAGTGTCTATTTCTATTTAGAAAGGGCTCATATTCTTGTTAAGATGAGCATAAAGTAAAACTACTCTGATCTTGACGATGTTACTTTGTTGTCCCAGTATGAATGATTTCTCCTTAGGCCCAGCCTTAAAGCCACATGAAAGGCAAAGGCCAGGCTGAACACCACATGTGTTCATTTTCACTGTCTCTGCATATACATTACCCTCAGTTCTTCCTGGTCTTACCATATTTTCTAAAGTACCATAATATAACCAAAATAATCGTTTAATAGTAAAGGAATCTAGAGATTTTTTTTCCTGTTATAACTTCACGAGTTTCAGCAAAATGGAATCTCAGTTTTAAACTCAGAGGAAAATATGTATAAATTTGAAATTCTTCTATTAATATTAAACTCTCAGGACTTTATGATTGCCACTTTTTGGTTTATATTTATTGCTTTTGGTGTCCCTATATATTTTTCAGAACATGTCAAGGTACTAAATCTTTCCAGCCTGGCATGTAAACCAGTTTATGTATGTTTATATTTGAACCCTGTGCTGAGACAGCTTTTTGACCTACAACCTCATTCGAATCTCAAATGTATGACTTGAATCTCAAACTCCAGCATATTAGCTGAGGGGGTTTTTTAAGGGTAGTTGCAAATGGATTTCAGATACCTGAGCTTTTCCTGTAGTTCAGAGTCTTTTTTAAAAAAGGTAAATAATGCATTTTGGAAAAGGATTTTTTGGCTTCTGTTAAGTTACTGATGGAGTCCTTTGTCATATGCCCTCTATAGAGCTTTGTTTTGGGAATTAGGATAATTTACTATGTTTTTTAGATATTTGCTGTATTTTTGAGCCCTCTGTAGAAGAAAACAAATCTAAAACTGAAGATTCTACTCCTGCTCCCCAGATTAGAATTCAGAAGCAGTGTGCAGCTGTGTGCAGATAACTATCTATTTATTTCAGACCCTTCTTTTGCTCTTGGCCTCCCTTTCTCTAATCCCTTCTATTCTGTTGTTTGTGCCCTAGAAGGTACTCTGTGTGCTGCAGGTTGTCTAAGAACCTTCTCCAAAGGAATAACAACAGTAATTTTAAGTGTGTGTTGAGCAGGCTACACGTGTGAAAATATGCTAATAATGACAGGGTGACTACCTGCTTTATTCAACACCCTTAATGCCTAGACTGTTGGGGCATCTAAAAATGATCTGAGGTGTTAAAAGGCAAATGGATTGTCATAAAAGAACAAAGGGATGTTGCTAGATTAGTGTTTGTTCTATTCTGAAACCCACCCTCAATAGTTCTCTCTAAAGTTTTTGCCTAAATGTTTATGGAAGAAGTTTTTTGATCCATAAGATTGGTTCCAGAATATTACTTGTTTATATTGTCTCTTATGGTAATATTGTCTCTTATGTTTTTGAAGGAAAACTGATTTATCCTGTTTCTTTTAAGTGGTGGAGAGTAACTGATGTTAAATGTGGGACGATAACTTTGAGAGATGCTTCCAGTGCCTTTTTCTGGCCCAGATACTCTTGGTAAAAGATACACATGGTACAGTTTGCATGTGATCACAGCTTTCTTTGGTTTTAACCTCTGGTGCTCTGCTCCACACTTAGTGTATGTATTTTCTGGTAACTGCCCTCTTCTTTACATCATTCTTTACACTCACACTGGTTTTGCATGTCTTCTTTCCCTGTCTTTGGATGCATGGAATTAGTACATTGCTTTTGAACTGCCTTGTTTCCCAAGTTCCTGAATGCAGCTCCCTTTACTGAGGCAGTGGGCTTGGGAACTATTTGTTTGCATCCTTGGTGAAACCTTGCACATAATAGACATGATTTGAGGGAAAGCAAATGTACAGGCTTGGTGATATTTCATGGTGTGAAAATCTATGCAATTGAACAGAGGCAAGATGAGGCAGTTCAGTGAAGTTGAAGTCTCAGTTATCAGTGATCTTATTCTGGGATGGTATTCTGGTTTCCACTTTTCTGGTTTAATCACTTTAATGTTTGCTCAGAATGTAGAGCAAAAGAGTTACATAGGTACTAATTTAAAATGTAGGTTCTTAAATGTCAAATCACCTTTGATTCCTGTGGAGAAACCGACGTGTTTTCTTGAAGGAGAAAAGAATATTCCAAAATGCTCCTCAGAAGATGTTTAACTGTTTGGATAAACATAGAATTTTTACTGCTTTTTTTTTTTTTTTTTAGCGTAGACACAGGGAAAATTATTTATGATCTAAATACTAATTTCTTTATTTAGACTTTGTTATACTATTTAGTGTATTCTGATAACCTTGGAATAGGATAACACTGACAAGTGCTATTTCTTATAGGACTCTTTAATATAGCTTAATGAGTGTTTTGAGGGTTTTTTGCAATATGAAATCAGCATGTTGCATTTTTAAGTTGTTTCAAGTTACACTGTGTACAATATTCCGTTATTTATTGTGCCTGTACTCAGAATGCACACTATGCATGTGCATTACAGTGCAATAATTAGCATATAATTTTCAACGTTTGAATGAACTTTTGTCATAAAATTTAAGGAGATTTTAATTGCTAGTAATCAGGATTGCATGTTAATAGGCTGTAGATAATTAGGAAACCATTTGCATTTCTCTTCTCACAAATTTTCTTAGTGTTTAGACCCTCACTTAATACATAACTTTATCTCAGGAGGGTTGAATAATCCTATTTAGGCACAGTAATAATGGATACACTTTTTTAAAGATTTTTTTCCTTAACTTTTGGCTTCAATTCTAATTATTTGGAAAGAATTGTACCTTTGGTAGGTCAGGTTTACTGATACTGGATGTACAGTATTTTCCCTCTGACGTTCTTCTATGCTAATGAAGTTCTTTCTATTTCAGTTGCTCCAAATGTTGGGAAAAATATTTAGCAAATTAGTATCTCCACAGGAATAGGATACTCCTGACACATTTGTGGCTAGAGTACTGGAAAGCTAACCTGTCCCTGTTTCATGTTTGGGATACACAAAAGAAATACTTCTTTGTCTTCCATGTCTGAAACATGTTAAATAGCAGAAAGAGTCTTTAATATTGTCACTGTTTGATTTATTAAGGTGTTTTGGATAAAGATGTATTGGTACAAGTTGTGCATATTTATGAAGCAAAGAGTAAAGATGTAAAATTGAAATAATTAAGGCAGGTGTTTGGTGTAAGGCAAACAGAGCTATGTAATGGTTTTAATGTTCCTGAAGGAAAAAAGTAATAGACCATTACAAGGTTGGCAGTTGTAATAGCACCTGAATTCATTAACAGTAGGTGGGGCACAAGCCACCTCTTGAGGTTTTGTATGAAGTGTTTAAAGAGGCTGTGGAAAATTGATCATACAAGGGGAAAATACAGTCAATGATTAAAAAAAGGTTACTTCGTGCACAATATTGAGAATTTTAAATGAAAGACTAAGTCACTCAGTATGTGAGGGCTCTTAGTGTGTTGTGCTGCATTGTTGTGTGTTGCACAAGCCAAACTGGGAGAAAAATTAAAAGGCTGATGATAGAGGTACGTGAAACTTTAGCATTGGGCTTCCAAAGCAATTATATTTTATTTCTCTGTTACATGAATTAATTGCTTGCATCTGTTATTGAAAAATTATGACTAGCTGACATAATGGGGTGTGTATATGGTTAGATTGGATAATGACAAAAATAGACTTGTGTGAAGGATGGAGAAAAAGAAAAACTTTGAAGGAGAATTATTTAGACCATCTCGTCACCACTGAATTGACTGTTTCTGGATTTTCATCTGTTCCCCTTTATTTGTCCATTCAGATCAGTGGAAGAGGTGATTCTTTGTCTTGGAACATTTCCAGAATAGGATTTATTCAGCTCCTTTTCATGCCATTCTCTATTTAGGACAAAACACTAGGAAATTACTTAAAGTAAGTCAATATGGTAGCACTGCAAGGGTTTTAGTAAATTTTGTGGAGAAATTGGAATCTACTTAAATGCATTACAATTATATTATTGGTTACTTCAAAGCGCTATTTTAGCGATATGGAATTCACTCCAAAAGACAATCATTTGATCATTGATATCATCACACTCTCAAAACATCAACCACAAGTGTCAGTGGATGTAGCAAAGACATTCCTGCAGATCACAGTTTCTCTAGAAAAGCACAGATTCAGAACTGGAGAATCAGTGACAGCTTTAAAAATTTGGTTTTTTACTCAGCACATTTCTTGCAAATTGAGACGTTGCATTATTTGACTATTTTCATCACAGTGTTATTCCAGTAGTGCCTGATGACTTTGAAAGAATAGTGAATACAAAATTAAAGCAGCAGACTCTAAAATATTATTTTGGGCTGCTACCCATGCACTGGGAAATATTTTAAAAGACTGCAATTTGTTCTTCAGCATAATTTGCATAGCTTAATATCTAGGCTTTAGTTGAGGGTTTTTACCCTATAATCTGATACCAGGAATGCACAGGCAATCTGAAAAATGCTCTAGTAAAAATACACTGAGCAAAACAAATGCCTGAGCTGCATGTGGAGCACTGTATGAACCCTGTAACTGTGTGGGCAGGAGGGGCATTTTGAGTCTGGTACAAGGGAAACACAAAAGGCATGGCACTTGATGTTAGAGCTACTGGGAATTTTCGGGATGAACCTCTATCTATTGGAAGTGCTGCTTCTTTAATTAGGGACTTTTTAATAAAATAATGCAACTGTGATTTTTTTCTGTGTGTGTGCGCAAAGGACAACAAGGAAACGTGTTACTGATTAATTGAACATACAGTTTTTGTACTTTAAGAATGGAATGTTTATTTTGATTTTGAAATAGTTTTTGCATTTTTTTCCAGCTAGCTTGTCAAGGAGAATTGGATTCACTGGTTTGAACAGATATTTTTGCAACATCATTTTATTTTGCAGGAAACGTTAATCTTTAGAAGTCTGATTCCATTCCAGGAATTCCTGGAATTTTTTAAATTAAAAAAAACATTAACTTAGTTTCTGACAATTTTAAGTACTGAGTGGTTGTAAAAGTGAATTCTTTTCAGTTATTTATTTAGTCTTCCAGTTACAATCCTTTGGGGTGACAATGAGCAAAATATGAAGATCATCTATTTTGTATCCCAAACAGCTTGCAAATGAAATTAAAATAGATTAGCCAATAATTGAGGCCCACTTGGGTACACAGTTCATGCAGCTGTGTTACATGGACATTTTAAAAGTATTAACTCTCAATTGTTCTTGCTAGTTTATGAAAAATAGTCATGCTTAGAGATGAATTGCTCAGTAAAATTACTTCTGTGTTTTGCATCAGTCTGGAGAGGAATGTATAAAGGTGACTTAAAGGTAAATAAATAATATTTTAAAAAATGTTTTGCAGTAATCATAGAAGAATGTGTGTTATATCTATTGTTAGTTCAAGCTTTTTATTAAAAGTGTTTGAGACTTGTCAGCCTTCTTTTGAACTCATCACAAATTGACCTGGAAGCTTATATTTCTGGCAAATCTCAAATATTGTCTCCCCCCCGTGCCCTGAGGGGTTTTTTATTACTTGNTATCTTTGGAGTGCCTTTATATACAAAAATCAGATTGCACTGCTACTGTCACTTTTATCTGATGAGAGGAAATCCCAGACGAATGAAGCTGGTTTTCTTTTCAGGCAGCTAAGCAGTGTTGCTCAGGGGCATGTTCTCTTTCCTTGCTTCTGTTGCTGCTCACTGTAAACGTTTTCTTTCTGGCATGTTTCTTCTTTAATCCCTCTTTCCCTCTTTGACCCATATCCTTAATCCCATTGGGTTTCTTTTGAACTTGGTTATTTCTTAGTCTCTGATACATCTGTCTGCTGTAACTATGAATCGTTTGCCAACACCACATTTTCATCATATTCCCTGAATGTCTTATTCCTCCCACATTTTGTATTAGAGTAGTTGAAGAGGTACAGGGAAACTTTCTGGGACTGGTCATTCTTCAACTTTGTGATACCGTGTCATTCTTTAATTCATTTCTTCTTTTACTTCTTATCTGCTCCTATTTTTAGTGTTCTCTTTCCTTTTTTATTTGTTCGACTTTCTTGTGCAATTAATCATTATTCCCTCAACAAGTAAAAATATAATGAGAGTATCTAAGATCATACAGATAATGTGGTTCTGTATGTTAAATTCCCCAAATGCACTAATTTAAAATGTCCACTTTCTATATGTC
Source organism: Calyptomena viridis (assembly GCA_013390005.1). Classification (NCBI taxonomy): domain Eukaryota; kingdom Metazoa; phylum Chordata; class Aves; order Passeriformes; family Eurylaimidae; genus Calyptomena; species Calyptomena viridis. The sequence continues at coordinate 2,351 of WEIV01012887.1, read as the reverse complement.
TGAAATTACTTATTTCTCTATTGTAGTGTAATAAACAAGATTTCCTTCTTCCCTGATCTTCCTCGTAAGCTCTTATAAAAGTAGCAGTTTATCACATTTTGTAAAATTATTCTGTGCAACTAGCCATCATTTCTTCTTTCTGGTACATCCTGTTTACACTTGAAAAATAGGTATTGCATA
>WEIV01012879.1:3030-17128 GCA_013390005.1 Calyptomena viridis | reverse complement strand
CCAACAACAGACACAATTCAGAGTGAATCCACAGGGATATCAAAAGTTTCAGTCCTTGATTAAAATGTGATTTGATTGCCTGCTAAATTGCATGTGTGTGATATACAACATTTTGTGCGAATGAAAAAATAAATATTTTCCTATTTCTTTTAATTACTATACCCAGAGCACACTAAGCTTCTTCAAACATTTTAAAACATATCAATAATCCAAATATTCATTTAATGGAAAATGTACAGACACAGTTTTGCATCCGCACATTTAAAATAATTTACCTACATTGATAGCTTCACCCAGCTAATTTTAAATTAACTTTCTAAAATTTAATCATTCAGTCCAAACTCTTCATCTATGGTGCCTAGTCAATGAAGAGACATGGGCTTTTCCAGAGGATGATTCATGTGGCCTATTTTATACTGAGATGTATCACTCTCTAGAGATGTCTGCTACATTCCACTGGCTATGAAAGGAGATGACTTGTTAAGATTTCAACAGCTACATTTCAGACATATGAGCAGATGAATCTCCTTCTGAATAGCTAACTTCTCAGACAGCTAAGGCTAGGGAAAATAAGTTTCTTTCTTCAGATAGTGAAAATATAGTGAAGACATTCAGACATTAAAAACTCAGAAGTAAGCCTCAAAATAATAAACACTTTGTATTGTTTTATAAAGAAGACAATTTCTATTACACATTCTTTCTTTCCTTCCTGCTTTCCTTCTTTTTTTCAAGGACTCTATTTTTACACAAAAAATTTTAAAAATAGACTGTGACAGACAAGACCGAATAAAGTCTACTTTGAATTCTATTAGTTCTCTTACCTTCTATCAGTTTCTGTCAAATATTTTGCCAGTTATTTTTTTCACTTGTTCCACTTTCCATTAAAATCAAATTAGGGAGGCAAACTGATTTCACAATATAAATATTCAACCTTTAAATTGAAATCTAGATTTAATGTCAGAGTACACACTGCTAACAAATGCAAAGCATCTACTGGATTGAGTCCTCTCCAGCTGGATTACAGGCACAATTTGGCCCACATTAGTAGTAACAGGGCTGTCAGTAGGACTCTACTGAACAAGACATTTAGTGGTTGGTCCCAAAACTTACTGTCATGTCTTGAATTAGGGGGAGAAATCAGGTGCAGAGTAGGACAGCTGCAAATGTCTCAAGCACTTGCATATAATATAGAAATCACCACATCACTGTGCTTTTTATTATTGCATACAAAAACTTGAAAATATGAATTCATTAGAGCATAGAGAAAATCTCAAACATGCTCAGAAAGATGTAGTTCTGTTCACTTGAGTAAACCTAAAGGGATGATATTCAGCAATGATTATGTGCCTATTTATTTAATTTAGTGGAGCCTAGTACTGACATAGCTGAATTAGCATGTTCATACTCCACACAGAGGTACCAACTCAGGAATGGAAACTCTTTTGTCATGTTATAATAGTGATGAACCCAGACTGACAAGGAATAGTCCCTTTTGTATTGTAAATATTCTCTTAATTCCACCCTCATGAAGGCAGTGGAAGGTTGGAGAGGGAGAAGTATCTGAAATTATTTTCTACTTTGAAAAGAAATTCTGAAAATCTACCAGCTTTCCCTCTCCTGGCTGTCAGGTCATGTTGAATCTGTTTCATATCAGTGCTCAGAAAGTCCTGTTCTCAGTAGCACACTGTCTCTAAATAAAGTGTTCTTACATAGTATATTTCAAATGAAAATTGTACATGATATCAGCCATACAGGCAGAGTGGAATCCTGAAAGCATCAGCGTCAAAGAGATGCCCACTGTGCATGCTGGTAAGAATTACGGCATTCACCCTCTATATATTGGGTGGAAAACTTGTATTAAGAAGAAAAAAATATTTTAAAAAGAAATATTCATCAGGATTACAATTTTAAAAGAATTGTGAAAAGTCTCTTTATAGACGATCTTTATACAGGACAGGCTCTGTTAACAGTCCTTTTTTAACCCTGTGCACCACAAATAGATAAAACTGTGACTCTTCACAGATAAAAGTGTGATGTGATAAAACTGTGACTCTTCATTTAGCAGGTATTTTTTCAAGGATTTATTATTGTAAACAAATGAAAAGACAACATGAGGATATATATTTGTCAAAATTGTCTTGAAATGTTTTTTTTTTGTTTTGTGGTGGTTATATAAAACTAAAGATTTCTCATAAAGTAGCCTCAGGCGGTTAGGTTTCTTCTAGAAGATGTACGTAGTGTATGAAAGAAAACCAGCGCACTTCAAAATTTCTACACCATCTGAAAAATTTACTAAAAGCTGCCAGGAAGCATCAAGAAGTTAAGAAAAAAGGAGTAAGAATTAAAGTTCATATTTCCTTAAGACATCTGGCAAAAGAGACTTAAGATGTTTTTAGGAGAAATAATGAGTAATGTTAGAACTGGAAATCCCTTTTCATTTACAACTTATTTATCTATCAGTGTTTTGTCCTTTTTAATTTTTTCTTTAAAAGAACATTACCTAATGGCATTCCTCCCATATTTACTAGAATAATGGAAGTAATAAATCTGTCAAGCTAGAAGCAACAGTATTAAGGTGTCTAAAATTAATCTAATAATCTTGGTAAAATATAGTTACAGAACTTGTTTTAATTTTTGGTCAGCCCTGAAGTGGTCAGGCAGTTGGACTATATGATTGTTGTAGGTCCCTTCCAACTGAAATATTCTATTCTATTTTATTCTATATTTTATTCACATTATAAATGTAAAAGCAAAACCAGAAAGTGAAATTTAAGTGAGCATCTCTGTTTTGATTTGACTTTGTGTATGGTGAAAACATAAAAGTGTAAAAAAAGTGTAAAGCAGAAAGGAAATTAAAGGAGACAGTATTCAGATGAATTTCAAATTCAGTAACTTTTGAAAAATGAGAGGAAAGGTTGTATACATATCCTATTTAAAAAACAGTGGACAAAACTTAGTTGCCTAATCAAAACTATTCAAAGAAATGAAGAAGCATCATACCACACATGATGATATCAGTACTTTCTCACTCAAAAATATGTTGATTACGATATAATCAACTCCCAAGTCTTTCACATCTCTGAAAAAGATGTTGAGATCTAGGAGAAGCATATCATACACGATAACACAATTTCTGAATACAGAGTCAGGGCAGCAGAAATCACACCAAAGCAACAAATAAAAAGTGAAAGAATCTCACAGTAAACTCTGGTAGAAATAATCTCTGTAAGTAACCATAGGAACAACACTATACAACAAGGGAGATGGAGCTAAGCAATGTGTGAGATGTTCACATGTAACGACTGAGGATGAAATGAGGAGGCTTTTAGTGGGAGCAGGCCACAGATGGATCTGTGTTAAGTGAACAAATACAATTAGATCATGAATAATTCTAAAAGGAGCAATGAAGCAGATTCAAACACAGCTCCAAAAGGCAGCTTTATCTCAGAGGTTATATAAACAGTTCTGAATTATACAGCAAAACAAAAAAAGAAAAACACCACAAATTTTTTATACAAAGAAAAAAGGATTTTCCAGGGGCAGATCAAATACAGTTTCTGTGGTTACACTGAATTAAAAAAGTCTAAGATGTGAGTGAGAAATTAAACTAAATCAATTGGCAATAGCCTTCACCCAACTTGATTACAAGTTATATAAGGGCTACATTAAATATCCTTCTGTTTTGCCTATGCTCTACTTTAATCTGAGCTACCTATTGAATCTATTAACTTACTTGACTACTGAATGAAAAATACAGTCTGAAAATAAATAAAAATTCTGAAAAGGCACATGGTTATTTTTAATGTACTCTTTTTAACTCTTTAAGGGACAATCCATTGGTCAAAGAAAGTTCTGTGAAACTCTTCCCTGGTCAGCTAGATAGGACAAGGGAATTAATTATAATGAATGGTAAAAGAAAACATCTCAGGCAAAATCTTGTTAGTATTCACTGTTATTCATTTATTGTTACTCATTCCAGAAAAACTTCTTTCCATTATTAAAGGTTTAATGAAATAGATCTGAGTATTAAGTAAAGTAGGTTTGAGAAAAGAGAAGGAAGAAGGATAATATATTAAAATACTCATTCTTATCACAGTTTTGTGTGTTATAAAGCACCATTTATATAGTTCAAAATTCATGCCGAGGCTAAATCTTGTGTAATCTGTGAAACTTCCAGGGCTCATTAAGGAAAATGTCTCAAATTAGGATGGATAAAGAATTACGTATTCTAGTCCTATCAATTTTCAGGGGAAAGTTGAAAACAAGAAGTCACAAAGGAGAGATTCCAGACCACCTGCAGAAAATTCTACAATACTTGTTCACATAGAATAAAAGTAAATATTTTCTCAGAGGACACGACTTGGAACTCAAGGTATTTTGAAAAAAAATATTGTGTCTCAATACTAAGTTTAATATTTTGACTGGTATCATCAAATTCACTCCTGGTGAATGAGTCAAGATTCAATTAAGTAAATAAATAAATTGAAAACAAAACTCATCATAAAACAACAAAAACAATAATAATAAATTCACTATAAAGACAGCAACAAGCAACTATGAAATAATTTAAAAGCAAGTATTTTTCTCAAAAATTATACAGAAAGATGTCTGGTTAAAAAATTTTGTATGAATGATTATCCATAACTTAAAAGTCTCGGTCAGTTACAGAGCATGTCGGTGTAACTGCTGATCTCAAGATGACTGTAAATTTTCCACAAAGAAAAGATTAATTTAAAATATTTTTTTTCATGTAGAAAATCAGCTAATAGTTCCTTAAATTTCTAAGTGGATGTGGATATGGTAATTATTCCATGTTTGGACTGAATACTTCTTTTTGTTGCCGGGGATAAAAGCAATGTACATTAAAAAAATGAGCATTTACTTTCTCTTTTATCATCAGAAAGTTAACTTGGGACCTTCAGAACAGGAGGAAAAAAAGAGGAAAGATAAATTAAAAATATCATGAGCTTTCTCCTGGAGTACAGAAGAAAGCAATTAAAGAATCCAAAAAAGATTCTGCAAGAGATTTTAATGAAAAGAAAGCCATCATCTTCAGCACACAATGGACAAATGGTATCCAGCTATTGAGCAGAAGGTGGAGAAACCAAGTTACTTTTACTTAAAACAGAACTTCCATATAAGCCTTTTTAATTGCTTTCAGATGATTTTAGACCCTAGTAGTGATTAACTTCATTCAAGAGACATAAGTACTTGTGTTCCACAAGCCTGTAAGTTTTTGGCACTTCGTCTAGTAAAAGATAAAGATAAAACTTCCATAAAAACTTTGCCTCTTTAAACCAAAAACATACTAGATGCTCAACAAGTAAGATAATCAACCTAGTTCTGACTTTCTATGGTCTTTTACATGATCTGTAAACAGCCATGGATGGTACAAGAAACAAAACTGTCCAGGAATTGTTCCTCAGGAGAAGATACAGATCAGTTTTTCCTTAGTTGGGAAAAACTGTAATAAGAAAAAGATTTTAGATCTGCCATTGTAAGGTGCAAGATACAAGCCTGTCCTCCAAGACAAAGAACAGCTCTGAATTGCTTTATTATTATTAATTTATTGGCACAGATGTATCTATAAAAGTCATATTCTTCACAGGAAGAGTAGTCTAAATAGTACAACCTTTTGTCCAGACCTTCCTGTTGTGTAAGCATTTGGGAGTTTTTTTCCATTTAACTTAGGAATGCTCTACTATGATAATACTAATTTATTTTGTTTCTACATACAGGTCAGCTCCTAAAAGTCTTTCCATATAACATTTTAACCTGGGTGATAATAGAAATAAATTTAAAGAGAGATCTAAGTAATTTACAGTTTATATAAGAATGTTCTTATGTCTGTATTTAAGAAAAAAAAAACCTAAATCCTATTTCATAATGAGTTATTTCATATTCCATAAACATGAAGCTCAGATTGTTACATACTACAGAGGTAAAAGTGATACATTTTTTGTCATTCTAGGAGTACGATGTCCTCAATTTCTTCACTATCTGTATATTTAAGACTTCAAAGGCTGAAAATTTGAGACTTCAAAGGCCTGAGCTTTCAATAGAGAAAAAAAAATTACTTTAAGAACTGTTTTGTCACACTGTTCCTGAGTGCACAGGAACCACCATTTTCTTCCACTTGAATGAAATATCAATCTACTAGAATCTTTTGAGACACTTTTCAAAACAAATGTACTGATTCACAAGAAATCATCTTTCTGTTCTCAAATACTTGCACTGAATATTGTTCAGATGCTGAAAATCATTTGGGGTTTCGTGCTTGGCTTTTTTATTTTCTTTTTGATGTAGTCTGGTACTTCTAAAAATAATGTGCTGTTGTGATGTAGTAAGTTACTTGGCTATCAAGTCACCAAAATAACATACTCCTTTTATTCCTCTATTCATATACATTTATTAAGCAAGGATACATGAAAACTATCATTCGTACTGTGTTAAGCAGCCTTTCTCGCTATCTTAAGTCCAAGCTTAAGTGACATTACAGTCAGTATTCTAATACAGTAATCACATCTAGATCTCTGTATACTGGACTGATGCATCACAGCATATGAATTAAGGAATCAGTTTACTGTCAAAAGAAAACAAGTGTGACATCATCATTTTTAGTAGTGATGATGTTTATCTAAGATCCTACCTTTGATTTTATGGTTTCTAACAAGGTAGCTCTAATAACCTGGTGCAATCGCAAATGGAAATTATTGGAATAGGCAGCTGACACCAACTCACATCTTGAATTCTGTATTTCTACTACAAGTTAAAATTCTTTTAAAAAAAGCATCTGCAGAAAGCAATGCTATTCAACTTTCCTCTTAATAAGGGCAACAGCCATTGTTTAAGCCGTATGTGTGGTCTTAATGCCTGTGACAGAAGACAGCATAATTAATACAGAGGAAAGGAAATTCAATAGAAGCATCTGCCCATTTAAAATACTCACTGCAACTTTTTCTACTTCCTCTATGCAATCTAAATCTCAGCCACCACCTAACATAAAGGTAATGTTGACAAAACCTTAATTTTCAACAGAATTTCTCACGACACTGTCTATTTGTCATTTGAATGGATTTCGATGAGTCAAAACAACTCAGTGACATTACTAATTTTGTCTTGACTAGGTGCAGTTTTCCTTTCCTCAGCTTGCTCAGTTGTTTTCACATCATTAATTAACGACCAACATCATCATGTAGTAACAGTAACATTCTCCTCAACTGAAGAACATTTTTGTCCTAAACGTCCAGTCGCATCTCTAATACTAGTAGCAGTATCAGTTTATTCTTTGCTGACAGCTTGAACACAGTATCTCATTGCAATTAAAATGGTACTGAAATGAGATTATACTTGTGAAACATTCATAACTAAAAACATTTCAGAAAAACAAAATACAGGCTCCTGTATACACACTGTGGAAAGACGATAACCCCTGAAAGCAATGACACAAATACTATACCAACATAGCTTAGTAACCTCTCAGTAGTCATGAATTAATATACAACAGCAAACAAACCATTTGTATTATATTAAATAAATTGGTTATACCAAGTCATAAAGAACTTCTCTCTCCCTTCCCTCCCCTTTTCTCTCTTTCCTTCTCTCCACCATAAACAGAATTATTTAACTCCCCTTCCCCACTTTCCATCCCACTCTACCTTTACAATTGCTGCCTCAGGCACACAGCAACCAAGCAGCACATCTACCTGTGTCTGCATCTGAAAGGAATTAGAGAAGTCTTCTAATGTGTACAAAGTGAAATGAGGTTTCATACTTAGCAGGTTGAATGCACAGAAACTCAGACCACCAGCTCAGGTTTTCATAAAGCACAAGCTTTTGGAAGGAGTTTGTTGTGCTTTTAAGTAGCCAGAGTTTTTTATTAGCTGGGGGGGCGGCTAGGAGAGAGGCTTCTTTAGGAAGCAGCTGTAATTTTATCTGCTCTAAGCTAGCCCAAGGTCAGCTGACAACACCTCTGTGATAATATATTTAAGAAGGAGAAGGAAAAAAAGGCTAGGCAGAACATCATGGTGGCTTAAGAGAGAGGAGAGTGAGAAGTTTGATTAACACCAAGGTCGGTGGGAAGGAGAAAGAGAAGATGCCTTAAACACTGGAATAGGGCCCCAGCAACCTGTGAGGACCCATAGGGGCGAAGATTCGCCTGTGAACCTGTGGAAAGATTGGAAAGATTTTTCACGCTGGAACAGGTAAGTGCTGGAAAAGAGAGGCTGTGATCCTGTGGGATGCTTTATGTCCGTATGTTTGGAGCAGGGGCGCCTGATAGAGTCCTGTAGGCCGTGAGAAAAGAGACCCACACGGAAGCAGCAGAGCAGCATTTCTTGGGAGGACTGGTGGCCCGTAAGAACCAACACTGTAACANGCGATCCTGGCCTGGGGAAGCCAGTAGAACCCAGCTGGACCCAGGATTAGACAGGGGCAGCTTCAGGGGTGGGACTCTCTCTCTTCTGAGCAGCAGCAGAGCCAATGTCTGACTGTAACCCCCCCACTCCTTTCTTCCCAAGCTGCTGGGGGAAGGAGAAAGATCTTAAAGGGAGGGGTGGGGGGAGAAACATCTGCCAAACTTCTCACTCTTAAACTCTTAACCTCTGATTTCAGTAGTAGCAGTAGTGAATACTTCATATTCTAAGTTAGAGTAATAGTAGTAAATACTTAATATTCTAAGTCAGAGCCTGTTTTGCTTGTGAAATAGTTAATAAACAGTTGCTTGTAATCCTTATCACAAAAGTCGAAGGTTTTTTTTTCCCTCTCTGAGAAATTTTGGATCTGTGTGTGTGCTCTCGGCCTTTAGCCGGACTCAAACCATAACAGAGTTTCACAAGCAATAACTGATGGATCGCTTTATGTTTGCAATACAGTTCATCAGCAAATAAACTGTTAAAAATTCTGCTTAATTTCACACCACAATACAGTTCTGACACAAATATTCTCTGATTTCCAAACAGGAATTAAAATACTAAGCAGCTCTCAGACGATCTGGAATCAAGTTTGAACAATCTGGCCTTGCAATCCTGAAACTGGGACTTGAACCAAAACAACCTTCCTTTAAAAACCTTCTCCCAGTTAAGACTACTTTAAGATAACTCTAATATATTGCACGGGACAACATTAGTAACAAAAACAATACAGTGTACTGTGAACAACTGATAGCGGATTCATTATAACTCGATAGTATGCTGTTGTGCCTTATACCATTCATGTAAGGCGATGTTACTAGAGGTATAAGTCAAAAGGATGATTCAGAGTGACTGGTTCTCCTTGGAAAGCTAGATTCATGGAATCATGGAATACATTGAATTGGAAGGGGACCCATCAGGATCATTGATTCCATCTCCTGGCCCTGTGCAGCATACCCCAAGAATCATATCATGTACCTGAGAATAAATTAAATCAGTACTTAGCTAATTACCTTTTTTCCTTGAGTTGCAGTCTTCTAAAGCTGCCCAGATAAAATAACGCTTGCTCGCATACTTTTCTTGAAAATGCCATTTACCTGAGCAAAGTTTACCTACATCCTATTCCTATTTAAAAAAACCTGGGCTACCTGACGTATTTTCTGGATACTTTCTTCTTATTCAAGTCCTTGCACAAAAACTGTAAAACTTCACAGCAGACAGATTGTTCTTCAAAAGGATGCAATCATATTAAACAATGACATTTGACATTGCCTTCCTCTCAAAAAGCCCAGATTGAGTTAAAAACATTAAGCTGCAGTTTTCTCCTGTATTTTAGAAAATTCCCAAATATATGTTAATGCAATTATGTAGCGTAACACTGGGATACATAAATTTGACTTTTTTTTTTTCATTGAACGCAGTATGTAGCAACAGCAGAAAATCATATATAAAATGAAGAGAAAAAATCATTCACTATTCATCAATCACACCATGCAAGGACATAAGCAGTCTAACTCTACATTAAAGGAGCTTGGCACCTTGATAGCATTCACGAACTTCACGTCGTCATGATGATGAAGAACTACAGTAAGCAGCATGATGAAAATGAGCTTTGTACCAGATCTTGCTATGTTCGCCCTAAGAACTACCATGTTACTACACTGCTACAGCAATCAACATCATTCAGATAAGAGACCAATGTGTTTGTAAGACTGAGATATTATTCCAAATTCAACAGCTTGGGTTCATTTCTAGTGAGTGTTTAACAAAAAAATACTACATACTACATGTTTAAAATGGTAATGCATTGTTTCCTCTGTAAAAGGACAGTTTTCAACCAATTAGAAATAAAATGATTTGCTATCAAATTATTTGTCTGAACATTCTCATTAAAAAGCAAGAGTGGGTGTAAAACCAACAGGTCTATTATATGAAAAACTACAAAATATGAGCATGATTATCATGATGTTTTTGTATTGAAATAGTCTGCCTGAAATCTGAGCAACAAGACAATCTTAGTATAACCCACAATTGACAAGCTTACAATTTGAATAATTTAATTTTAAGAAGCAATCAGTGCATTCTACAATATGTATCTTTTCAATAACTTTTTCAATTACAAACACTAGTGTGTTGGAATTCAGAAAGCTATATCAACATGTCTATTACCAGATCCAAGTATACTCACTGGTAACTTTATCATATACCTGCCTTTAAGACTAAGATTTTAATTGCTTTCTTTTGTATTAAGAGCTTGGTGTTCTGGTCTTTATAATTTTGTTTCAGATTATGTGTTACTTGTTTACAGAAAAGCCTGATGATATAATACTCTTATTAAATACTGTTTTGAAAGTGGGGGTCTTTTTCCCCCAGGGCATTTAATGTACTTCTATGATTTGAAACAAGAAACTGGGATTGTGAAGAGGCTTGCTTCTAAAGTCACAGATTTTTTTTTTTTTATGATCATTTTAAATTTACCCTGGCTTAGCAAAGCTACCTATATATAAAAACTATCACACATGATTAAAGGTTAAACTAACACTTTCTAATAGTTTATCTTCACAGAAGATGGTAATTCAAGTGGGATCCTCTATAACTGGTACAGAAATATCATGCTTATGGGGAAATTCACAAATCAATACCATTACAAATTTAACCTTCAGAAGGCAAAATTATGCTGTGATTCAGGAAGAAACAAGAAATTCTTATCTCAGATTTTCCACTGAAAGGTAATACATCTGTGCATATCACAACCTAATACTGAGTACCCACAAGATGCAAGTAGAGGAGAGGATTCACTAACTTACAACTAAACTGTAAAATAACTTCACTCAGTTCCTTCTTGAATACCTTGAGTGTGTTTAAGTACAGGACTATCCTCGCTGCTTAAATATTTAATCCCATAGTCTCTTTCGAAGTGAATCAACTTGTTCCCTTTATATCAAAAAAGCTGTGAGCATTTCTGGAGACCGTTCAATCCTGGGATGCCTCTGAACAGGCAGTGGGTGAACCTACATGAGGCGTGCCTCTAACTTACACAGTTTTCTAACAGTATCTTGTAGGCTTTGAGTGTAGTGTTAGTAGATAAAACTAATGTAGTTAGTAGATGTAGTGTTATATGATAAAACACTGCAAAGTGTAAAAGTTCTTCTTCATTCAAAGTTCTTCATGAAAAACGTTCCATTTTTGCAAGTAATTCTTGGTTTTAAAAAGATTCTGTGACTGAAAAATGTAGGGGACTCAATGGAACTTAAAACTACTCAGCTTCCACAACTGGTTTTCAATGATAAATCCTCCTGTGATCAAGTATAAGTCATTCAGCAGGATGATAATATGACAAAATTGTGACTGTTTTCAGGAGACGACAAGTGGCCTGAATTACACCTTAATTATTCATTTAAAAACTATGAAATATTATATTTACAGAGTTGAGTCAGTTTATCTTCCCACTGATACATCAACTAGTGAACATGATAGAAGCTTTCACATTAATTATAAGGACTACTTCCTTAATGAAGTGCAAAAATGTTTGTGTAATTTGATTCAGTCTCCTGAATTAGGTTACAGTTTATCACTCTGAAAGCAGGACTTTGTTGCTTATGTTTACACTAAGTCAGTTCAGCCTCAACAGATAAACAGCTTATCATCCTATAACACCAATCAAAACCAATGTTAACAATAAAAATGATTAAACACTAATAACCAATATACTCTGTTAACATGGAATACATTTTAAAATAAGTGACAGCCACTCAATTTTATTGATGTGTATCTTTTTAACCAACACAGGATCACAAAACATACCCACTGCATAAAACAAATAACTGAATAATAGGTTTGCTTCTCAAAATTACTAAGTATTAGTAACTTAGAATACTTAGAATTCCAAGCCTCTAGAATACTCATAGAAATCGATTCTATTCATTTCAGTACGTAAATACATTCTCAAGTCCTTACGGGATTGAGCCTATCTGGAGGAAATACTTCTAGCTACATATTTTGTTTCTTGTCAGTGTGATGCGGATATAGTAACAATGATAATTATATTTTAACCATTCACATTACCACACTTTATCAATTGCTCAATCTGTGAACTACATTTGTCCTCCAAACTCCAGCAATCTGTACAAAACCTTTCAACTCTCTCCTTATTCTAACTACCTATAAAAATGCTTCATGGCTCAAAGAATTTTGTACAGGATGGAAGTCGAAAAACACTTTTATTGATTTAGGCCCACAGCAAGAGAGAAAATAAGGATTAGATTAGAAATTACATCTTCAGATTACCACCTAAAAAGAGGGAAAAAAAGAACAGTTTAATACAGGACAGGAGTTATAATTCATCCACAAGAAACTGGAAGCTTAGTATCCTTACACTGGAAAAGAAGAGTCTGGTATCAGATGTGGAATAGGTGTACAGAAGTTCCTATCATAAAGCAAACCTGTTCAAAATAATAACAACAATAATTACTGAGATTAATTTAATGTAAAGGTAATGTAATAAACACGTAAGGTGCTTTGAAGTGACTTTTTTTAATGACAAAGCTGCATCTACAGATATATATTAATATATGAAGGAGCATTCTTATCATGTCCTGTGTCAAAAACACTTCATATTCTCATTTTATCTTTGAAAGATGCAGTTCCTGAAATAAGTACAAGAGACTGTAGTTCCTAGTTTCATCACTTGTACATTACAGACTCAGTAGGCCAAGCTGCAGAAGAGTTAAGTCGGGAGCTTTAAAAGTATCTTCAAAATCTAAAAAACTGAAGAATAATTATTAAAAAAAAAAAAATTGAAAAGTTAAGAGAGTTGCTTTTCCAAGTCTGTATGAAAAATAATGGAAATGTCATTTTATACAGTATATAGCTATTACAGAAATAAAAACACAGAGCACAATGTATACCATACACTCACCACTATTTTTCCAATTAATCACAATTAATCACAATTATCTAAATTATTTACTGCTTCAACTTTAGACAACTTTTGACGCACATTAGCCAAGAAAAGATCTGCAGTACAGAGAGATATGCAGATCAAAGTTAACTATGATGAACCATCTAGTTTTGGAAGGATTTCAAGATGTTATCTAGATAAGCCTGAAATGTCAGTACACCTGTCTGAACCTACACCAAATTCTTTCTTCTGACTACATCATTTGTAATGTAGGCAGATTTTAATTCTCTGGACAATTCATGAAGCTGTTCATCTGCTGTTATTACACATTTCTCATTTTGTCACACCTTCAAAAGTTCTACATTTATTCTAATAAACATAAGATTATCTTTTGTGAGGTGAGCAGTCTTCTATAAATTTGGAAACATCCTGTAAATTGGTCCTAATGAAAGACAGTGAATACATCAGCAATCGTGGGTAATATTTCTGAATCTTGCAGTAAAATGGACAGAATATCAACCAAGAGGTGATCCCTACTTCTTCTATTTATACTCCCTTAAAAAAATTGGGAATATTATTCTTTTTTTTTGTCTTTTATTTTCCTTTTATATATCATCCCTAAATCTCAGCTTAGTTCATAAGTAGTTCTAAGTGATGATGCAATGTTCTCTGCATGTGTTTTCAGACCGGACCAGTGATATAACAGATTTTCAAGAGCATCTTAACTTGGCCTCCTACAAAAACACACAGTCCTGAAATATCATGAGAAATCCCAGCATTTCACATA
>WEIV01012845.1:2748-13156 GCA_013390005.1 Calyptomena viridis | reverse complement strand
AAAATTTATACAACTGAATTAAACAAAATGTACAAGCCCCTTTCTGAATGGGAGGGTAACTTGATCCTTGGATATCCAGAATATTCTACTTTAAGCAGAGAATCTTGCTAGAATAAATTGGATAAATCCATACTGGATACTTGAAAGAAAGTATTGAAACGTCTGTTTTCTTCCCCCCCTGTTGAATCAGTTCTTAAGTCGATTGCAGAAACAAAATCTTTACAGACAGAACAAAGTAAAGCTGTGTGACCTGCAGTGCTGCCAATGCTGGCAGACAGTGAAAGCACATCTATGTCTAGTGACTGCCCTGCCCTTCTACCTACTGTTGTACACAGAAAAGTCTTTTGTGCTGGGAAATACTTCTTTCAGAAAATCCACTGTCCTTATTCAAGCTTCACAATCAAGAAAGTGCAAGCCTTTTAAACTTCAAAAATGAAACTCAGTTCCGCAGATTTTTTATGAGTTAAAATGAAAAGATGATCTTGATGATAAGAGCACAGTGAAGTAAGAGCTTCTTGCAGCATTTGCAGCAGAATGTCAAGGCAGAAAATGAAGCTGGAAAGACACATCCTGAAGAAAGAGTGCCATGCCATGAGCTCATTCTGGTCGTATCTACGTGTAGTTTATTTCCAACATAAAACATGCACAAATAAATAAAGTACCAATCTGTCCCTCTTAAATATCTATCCACATTAGAGTGAGACTTTTTTCTCCTTTCCCTCAGATTTGTTTATTACACCCACTGGTTACATCATCTATTAAATTAACCCCCAATCTAGTTCTTAAAAACCTGTGTAACCTTGAGTGAAGTTATCACAGATGATAAAGGCATCACAGACAACTAATCCAACTTCACTTCAGTCACTGCAATGCTTTTATCTTTGTAATTTGTTCTGGTGATGGGGATGAATAAAAAAGGAGCTTTACTAATCACCTGAGAAAAGTTATGTGTGCGAAACTGAGGACTAAATTCTGCATACACTTCAGAAGAGCCACTGTCTCCAGCCAGGGATGAAATTTTCAGTGAACTTGATAGAATTACTGTACTCATTTTACCAGAGTCAAGATTTAATTCTGTGTTTTGTGGCTTGTATAATGTTTAGTTCACTGGGTCCCCTACACACTGTTAAAATATTGTCAATTAATAACAATGAATTTGTTTATTTTCTTTTTCTGAAGCTATGAAAAGGAACCTTTAAATAATTGAGATCCACTCTGGCTTTTTGGAAAAGTCTGCATTTTCTGTGTGTTTTTAATAATGACAGTAAAAGAATTAACTATAAATTAACACATTTAGGAATGAAAGTAGCAATGAAGTTTTTTAAGCTTTACAAAGAAAAGAAAATCATGCTTTTTATCTGTATTTACTTGTTATTAAATACCTAGGTATTGTTACATGGAATTTCCAGGTTTTTAATGACAATAGTTATAATAGCACTAATGATAGTGCTGCAGATTTTTCTTTGAGTCTGTATTGAATTTGAGTCTGCAGTCTCTTTTGCACTATGACATACAGTTAATGAGTAGACATTGATAAAAGCATTCAATGATTCCAGAATTTTATGAGTGAGATATAAATGTATGCATGTTGAAAAATCATGCCCCAAAAATGCCTAATACAAGAGCTTATCCTTAATAATCTCTGGAAACAATAAATTAATACATATCTCAATGTCAATAACACTACATAGCTGAGAACAAAGATTATGACAGTGAAATGCTATATTTTTAGAGAAATACAAGCAACATTGGTTTTGTTCCCACCAGTAATTATTTGTTTGACCTCTGAATCTTAGGATCCCTACCTATAAAGATGGGTTCAAAACTCCTGATGAGAAGACATACAGATTATTCTCCTTGCAATGACTAACAAATCCAATTATTTCTGAAGAGGCAATTTTGTTCTTAAAATTTTTGCAGAAAGTTAAATAACATATAATTACTGGTATTGAATGTGAGAGAATTAAGTTTTTAATGCTTTGTAAATGCCAGATCCACCTGACCTGATAATGTCAATCCCATGTTGTGAACTGCTCTAATCCAGAAACATCTTTTGAGGGTACACCGGACTTTTTTTTAGTTCTTGTAGAAGGAATAGTGAGTAGTTTCTTCCATGTTGGAAAAAATGTAAAGCCTGATGAGCTGAATCAGGTACATATCATTTGACTGAGTTGAAAGAAAATATACAATTTTGCAATTAAAGGGATTTAGTGAGAAATTCATGGGGGGTATAATTAGGAATGATGGGATGAAATCAAGGAAAGAAAAATGTGTTAAAATATTACAGCGTGCACCTTACTGTGAGATCTATTAGATTATGGAACTATTTATTGCTGGAATGGATAAACCTCTGGGTCTACCAAGCAGTGAATAATGAGGTCTATGCTGAGCCTGAACACTGGGCATAAGCAAATTGACCCAAGACCTCTTTTCTGATTCTCCATCTGCACACTTTCTCTGCCATCAATAAGGCCCTACAAGGTCCAGATATATACAACAGAAGTAAAAATAAGAACTTAACTATGCTTTTTTTCTCTTAAATGAAGTGCAAAGGCATAGTCAATGGACAAGAAAAGTAAAATAAACTACTGAAACATAACTTGGTTTAGAAGTATACATCAGGATAGGCATTTAGCAAGTATCCAAATACTGGATGACTAGAAGTCATTGATCCGAAGTTCCAAAAACTTCTGCACATCCTTTTAATATGAATGAGTAAAGATTGTTCTATCACCTCTATCTAGTTCTGCTACATTCCGTTTCATTCTATTTTTTGTAATTTCTTAATTATCAACAATTCAATATGTGACATTTATCAAAAATAAGTAAAAACTTCACCAGAAAAATTATATACCTTTCACTCAGGAAATTAAATAAAAAGGTAATTTATAAGGTATCGTTGAAGCTAATGATAGTTTTAATTTCCATCATTGTCATCGTCAGCATCATATTCAAGATAATGAAGCAGTAAAAACATTAATAGTATATCTAAGCTTTGTTATGGAATCAGATTACTTCTGAGACAGGGTCAGTATATATTATGATCGGTGAGGAGTGACAGGATATCCCAGAGTGTGGGTTATCTCTTCATAGTACAGCCCTGCCCAAGTAGAATTGTTCTGTATGATTGTTTATATACACTTTGTATAGAAAATCAGTGAAAAACTTTTACAGGAAAATAATCTAAGACACCATTGTAGTAGCAGAAGACTGAACGTTTCATAGCTTGCATAAGTCATGCCTTTCACAGAGCAGAGAAAGGCATACAAAGCCTTGCAAGATCACCTTTTTAGAGAAATTAAAGGCTATGGGGAACCTTTTTAAATCTGGGGCCATAAGTCAAATACCACATTAAAAATTAAGCATATAACTTGAGAGACCGAAAAACAATTTTTTGCTCACTGGCTGGGATGCTTGGGCTTTTCTGTCATGCTCTTTTATTTAAAACAAGTAAGGTGGAAGGCAGGCCTAAGAGTAGGTAAGAGATCCGTATTATTCGTGTTCATAATGCAGTTTCTCATGGTCATGGTCAGAATTTATTTTATTTTTATTATTAATTATTATTATCATCACAATTAGTATTGTTGTTACTACCTTTCTTTGTGTCTTTACTTGAATTTCTCATGTGATAGCAAAACAGGGGTACTCCTGCAACTGAAATATTTTATCTAGTTTCAGTCATCTGGCTATTCTCAGCATCCCAACAAATAGTGCCACAAGCATGTAATTGTTTATGATTTATGAAAAATCTTTGTTATAGTTCAGATTACATTTATTAGAAATGTCTTGTATAAAAACAGAGCTGTCATTACTTAGAAATGCAGCTCTGCCTTATTTTCTTTGGAAAGTCAATGAGTAGAGTGGAACAGTCCAATAGTCAGTGCCCACATTCACAGTAGTCAACATATAAACAAACTCATAGTTATTCTCCGAAAGTTTTTGCGGGTTTTGCCTCATCTAAAATACTCTGCTCTTACTTCAGTACATACAGAGCCATCAAATTAAAATGACTTATTATTTATCTTTGTTTGTTGTAAGAACCTACCATGTTTTGCTTCAGGACAGATTTAGAGTAAAGTGGCTATACATTAAAAAAGTAACAGTATGAAAGGAAAGGATTGCTCAATTTGCAGGTATATGAAAGAATGAGAATTGATGTCTGAGCCCTAACTGAGCTCACAAGGCCTGAAGTGAAGTCACTTGTCCTGAAGGCCCATATGGTTGAAAGACTATTTAAGGTATTATTTATTTTTTGTTATATGTTTTATGCTTACAGCATTGGCAGTAAATAAACACACTGAAGAAGAAAACACTACTTAACGAGGAGTAGATGAGATTGAATGTGACTGTTCCAGACCTGTACAAGAGGCACTGGCCCATTAAATGAATGTGTAGAGCTACTTCTTAATGTGTTAGCCAAGTAATCAATTTCTGAAAATACCAAATAATTTAAAAATAGCCCTGTCTGACCTGAACCAGTACTGGCATCAGACCAGGCATTTCTCAGGTACCTACTTCTTCCCTTAATCAATCAGTTCTGACATTTTTCCTTTTTCCTTTTATTCCTTTTTTTTTTTTCTCTCCCTCTGTTTTATAAACCTTCTTTTGTAAAATTATGTGGCCAGCCAACCTCAAGAGACAAAATTCTTAAGCTTCTTTTAATATTCCATTAGCTTTGTAGTCCATTAACACATTAGAGTGGTTGTAAAGAAAGAATCAATACAGTAAATACAGCACCACTCTGGAAACGAGGACCCTGGGGGTCTGCTCCTGGTGTTGGATTCGCTTTGCTCTACAACCTTGAGCCAGCCACTTAACCTCTTGATGCCTCAGTTTATTCAGCTGTAAGCAAATGTAACAATATTTGCATACTGCACAAAGGTCTTGAGAAACGTAATTTGTAAACCTTAGGCAATGCACATCCGTTCATGCCTACTCAGATTTGTAATTCTCTTACAGGAGTCAAGTAGAAATCTGAGGTCACTTCAGGAAATATTGCTTTTAATATTTGATATCTTCTTTGAGATCTTTGAATAAAACAGGTTTTTCGGATGCAAGAGTTGAATGCAGTGAAAGTAGACTGGAATATTGTTCTTCTGTTGTAAAGGGGACAAATTAAATTAGGAGAAAAAAAAATATAAAAAGTGGTGGAAAAGATATATATATAAATATTTGTTCATATGGTAGAATTCATTAGTCATTGGAAGTTCCTAAAGCTAGGATTTAAGTAGCTGTAAAGTTCAAGTAAATATGTATATACATAAATATTTCTTGTTCTCCTAAATGACATCATCCTAAGGTTCATTCATATATTCAGAGAGTAAGTTAGTCTCTAACATTAGTGATCACAATGTGTGCAAGTGACCATGTGGAAAATGTGCCATCAAATAAAAAACACTAGTTTTGAGGGATTTATGGCTTTCAGCCAATACAATAATTACTGTGTTATCATGTTCAAATCAATGCTTGTGTTGAAAATGCGAGCAAATCCCAGTGGGGTTTGGCCTGAACCATTTGCAGGAGTGTGAGCTGAGAGGCATTTCCCTGCCCAGCTTTTGTAAAGGTCTATGTATTTCACTAGATCATCTTCACAATTTTGCCTGGGAAAGACCACACAGAATCAGAGCATCTACTGATGGTTGTGTGCAGTTCTATAATCTTTAAGTATTTGCTCATTGATTGTTCAAATATATCATAGAATCATGGAACAGTTTGGGTTGCAAGGGATCTTGAAGATTATCTAGTTTCATTCCCTGCCACGGGCAGGGGTACCACTCATTAGGATCAGATTGCTCAAAGCCCCTTTCAACCTGTCCTTGAGCACTTCCAGAGATGAGCAGATAAGCCTCTCTGGGCTGTGCCAGGGCCTCACCACCCTCACAGGAAAGAATTTGTTTCTAATATCCAATCTAAATCTCTCCACTTTAAAACCATTCCCACTTGTCCTGTCACATCTGCCTAGTAAAAAGTTGCTCTCCAATATATACAATTTACTTAAATATAATTCCTGTGTAATCCTGGTTCAGCAGGCTCCTGAGAAAACAGGCAAGGCAACCAACAGTTTTTTGTTTGTTTTTTTTTTCCAATTCACCTCTCTAAGAGAAAGGTGAACCTTCATTTCCATCCAGAAGTGCTAAAAAGGTGTACTGGGTCTATCCAAGCCCCAGCAGCCTTAGCAGTGCTAGGAGGCAACACTCTGCTGTTTTGACTGCTGTGAGGGAGAGGCAGAGGGGACACAAGCAGGCCAGGTGACCCAGACTGACCAAAGGGATATTCCAGACCATACGACATCAGCTCAGATATAAAAGAACAGCAGGGGTGGGGGCACAGGATTGTCTCTGATGGCTGTCTGCTGAAGGGACAACCAACGTGTAGGGCCCTGCTTCTCAGGACGCGAGCTGACCTCGTGGAATGGGAAGTAGAGATTAGATTCTCCTTTGCTTTGCTTCCTGCGCGGGCAAATTTTTTTCGCTTGTATTAAACTGCCTTGTCTTAACACCCACGAGTTTGTCATCTTATTGGTAAAGGGAAGGGGCGAGAGAATGTCTGGGTACTTGGCACCCAGCCAGGGTCAACCTGTCACAAAAGGTTAAAGTTGAAGGATTGAAACTGAGGCCTAGGAGAAATTTTCTTGAAGGATATGTCCATAAAATCATGTTATTTCAAGTAATTAAGCACAGACTTTCAAGTTCCAAATCTCATACCTCTTGCTTTCTGTTGTATCAGGACAACTGGCACAAACATTGTTTGTATCAGGCAAGGAAGCATTAGCATATGAGGAAGAACAGCTAGAAATGGACTTTTTGTACAGATGCTGTAGTATGTATTGCCTTAAACCATATAAGGAGGGAATACCGAGCCCATACATGAGCACAAAGAACTGGTGGATGTATAACAGAGGAGAAAGAAGGTGGACTAGGGAATCAGTTGACTGAGGAAGTGTGACTCTAACACATATTCAGTGGCTTAAGATTGCCAGCTGCTTCTCTCTTAGGCCACATTAGCTATCTTTGATACGAGTGAAATTTATTGAGACAAGGAAAACCTTTCCTTTTTTTTTAATATTTTCTAGCAATTTAATTCAGTTTCTCTTACAGCTGCCCAATACTTCCATTTTGAAGGGGGACGAGAGTTTTTGTGCTGCCATATCCATTATTTTTCACTTTGTTGGTTGCTAAGCAGTCCCTTGTTGCTAAGTAGGGTATGAGCACTTAATTTACTACATTCTTTTTTCTCATACCAGATTTTAGAAATTGCAGATCCTGTTTAATCAATGTGTAAATGCATGCTTTTGATGTATTTTTCCTAAGAGCAATATTTTGATCATTCTTAATGATACTTAATGAAGTCACCGCATGATTTCTGATTGTACCTAATTGAAGCTTGTGACTTGCATTTCAATGCTATCATCTTACAGTTTTATGTCTATCAGATGAAACTTTACAAAGACCCAAATAAATTAGGAAATATACTGACTTGATGTATTTCTTGGAATTAAGTTGCTTGGAAAAATATATATAAATTTTCAAATTAGTTGTAGGGCAAAAGGTGTCATATTACAAATCTGAAGTAGAAGAGGTACAAGAAATTGAGATGGTTTATTATTGTGTATTGTCAGTTTACATAAAATGAACTAAAGCTGTCAGACTGGTTCCTTAAGAATAGATACCCCATAAAGCTATCAGAACACTTAATTAATATAATTTTAATGAAAGTATAATTTTTTATAATGCTAACAATAGATTGGCACTGTACAAGAACAAACATAGGACAGATACTGCCCTAAATCCCTTGTAAAGTAAAATATAAATTCTGCAAGTATTTATTACTAAGAAGCAGCAACATAAGGCCAGGAAAATCACCAGATCTAGTTATCTGGTATAATTTTTCAGATCTTCATCACCTGGTGAGTTAAGTGCCTTGTTTAACAGTGATAAGGAGGGCAAAAGAATATTGTTGGACTAATGGAGAAAATAAAAATCATACAGACACCCCCCAAAGCTATAGAGATGCAAGAGTAAAGTGTTCCAGTGGTCTTTGCCAGCTTTTGGTTGCAGAGCTGATTGTCACTCTTATGGAAATTCAAATGGTACATTGCATTACTTTCAACTCTTTTGATTTGCACCCACATCTGGGAGAGCCTTTGTGAGAATGCTTTTATAATTTGCTGTCTACAAATAAGCCAAAACAGTTGGTTTCTAGTGTGAAGAAATATTTTGATGCCTACATCTCTCTATTCCGTCAGAGACAAAATGGTTAGTGATAGAACTCTTTTTCCTTACTGCTATATCATCACTATATCTACATTTATTTGTTCATGTTCCTATTATTTGTTTTGCTTTGTTTTTCCTTCTCTCCTAGAATAAAGAGAGTTACCTAATTAAAAAGGTGTTTTACCAGAATCAGAAAAAAAAGAAAGTAAAAAAGAGTAAATTCTTCATCATGGAGGTTGGACCAGATGACTCTCTGTGGTTTCTTTCAAACTAATTGATTCTGTGAAATGTTCAACATAAGAGAGAAGAAAATAAACAAACAAACAAAAGTTCCAAAACCAAACCAACCAACCAACCAAAAACCCCCAACACTGTAAGTTCTAATATGTCAGCATCATTTTTGCAAGTTTTTAGCATACTGTCTTTGGCAATGGAATTTTCTAGCTACCTGAGACAATCTGAAGAACAAATAAATTGTACTAAGTAAAGAAAAGTATTTTAAGACTTTTTAATAAGGGTTCTGTCTGCTATCTAAGAGAAAGTGGTAAAAACAGAGCAGTTAAATATATAGGTGCTCTTAAATCCTGTAAGTGACTTCTGACTCACAGTACAAGTCAATGGAGTTTGCAGATTACTTATGATCTAGCCATGTGGCAAATCTCAGCGTTGAATAATGCCTCATTTTAAGTGCTCTGTTGGCAGAATGAGTCAGAGCTCTTAGCTGGGTTGTGACAGGGCTACTGCTAAGCATGGAGAGAGTTGACTTGAGAATATGGTATTCAAAAGCCAACAGGAATCAAGAGGGGCTGCTTCTTGCTAACTTCTTAATCAGAGCATACCTGGGTCAGCTTAGTGAATCAGAAACTGGAACCTCATTGCAAGAAATGTCTAGATATTTCTGCTTATTCAATTTCTAAGAATTTCATTTTCTTTATTGAGACATTAAATAACACTAATGGAAGAGATAAGAGATACCTACGTCGGGCTTTACGCTAACCTAAAAGTACTACATGGAACAGGTGTCCTTGTCCATTCTGACCCACCTCTGCTGCCTTTGGCACAATGGCTTGTAACCATTGCTATAAACTTAGAGCAATCATTTTTAAAACCAGTTATTATTTTTTCCCCACTGTTTTTATAGGAGTGGTTCCCTAGAAAGGTTTTTAAATCCCAGTGGATAAAGGACTATTAATGGACTAAATATAATTTATTCATGGTCATTTATTTTGATTTATTCAGTGTTAAAATTACCTTTAGCTCAAGTAGCTGCTTTTCCTCTCTCCCTCTCTATTCCATATCAGTTTTAATTGTGCTTGCTTCAACAAAAGAAATTCCTTCAGTCTGCTCTCAGAAGATGGATGCTCCTTTCTTTCTGACCATCACAGTAATACTGTGACTTTCTCAAGGTGTAGGATCAAATTAATTTTAAATTAATACACACTCTGAAAGGTAACATTTGGACATGAAGATCAGTTCAAACAGTGAGGAGAAAATAAACAACCTCTTTGGTGTATTCATACATGTATGAGGTAATAAAACAGTATTCAGCTGATTTGCTTTAAATTCACAGTGCACTTAATAAAATTATTAGTTTTTGGCATTGCCCCTGTCCTGAACAAAGAGCATCATTCAACTCTGACACCAATGATTCTGCATTAATGTCTGCATCCACCCTCCTCCATACCACAGTCAAAGGGGGGGAGGGGGGGTGTAAGATTGGGTTCCTGCTAGTACTATCATTTCAAACATTTTCAAATCACTGCCTAATCAGCTCCCTCCTTGTTTCAGATTGTCAAACTCCTAAGCAAGCTATTACTCTTCCTTACAATACTAATGTTTCTTTCCAGATATACAGCATCAGCAAATCCTTGGATGATGTGAATCATTTGTTCTAAGACATGCATGGGGAGAATGTGAATAGAAGACTAAATTGTTTTTATTCTGTCCATCAGAAAATCAAATTATTAAAAAAATACCAGAACGAGAAATAGAAGGAAATTNGGTGTTTTGTGAGGTTTGTTTTATGATTTTTTGTTTGGTTTGGTTATTAAACAACTGAAAGATCCACAAGAAGTAAATCCATTTTGTACATGAAGAAGGGAGAAGAATAGATGTTGAAGTTGAGGTCTGTTGCTCTATCCCCTGCCCTAGTCCTGGATATGTGGTACTAGGCGCTGGGCGAATGTTTCAGTCTT
>WEIV01012835.1:0-12546 GCA_013390005.1 Calyptomena viridis | reverse complement strand
GTGATTGTACCATCTACATATACAGCAAATACGTGAAGTCTGCTATCAAACTATTCCCAAATCCTTGAGAGCTCAGCCAGCAAAATACGTTTAGTCAATCTCTTCTGCCTACTCACATCCCCTTGTTCAAAACCCTGACTGTACAGCTATCTAAAGTCAATCAGAAATGTATTCGAATCTGGGACAGGGGTGAAGGATCAGAACTGATCCATGGAGCTACCAAAATGATAGCTACACCTGTGTTCAGCTAGTCTCACCTGCTACAGTGAACAACAGTTCTGTATACTCATAATGACCACATGTGTCAGCAGTGACACAGAACTCAGTCTTCAATAAATTGCAACAGTAAGGAACACATACACCAGCTAACTAACATGAAACAGGACTTACAAATTGCCCAGACCAAGCTCAGTCAGTGTACGCCCTCTATTAGTCTTGTATTTCCACATGTATACTTAAACTTTTTAAGTATAAGATTTAAAAACTGCCTAAACCCCTGTCGGACAAGTTACAGATTCCTGGTGCAGTGTGCCTTTTCCCACTTAGAATTAATCCAAGCTAATACAACTCTTACACTACAACAGGGCTCAAACCCACATTTTTCACAGCCTGCTCAAGATGAATTTTCTCTCTGAGAGAAAAGGTCTGAATGTGACACGATGAGACAGACGAAAGACACACTGGTCTAGGAACACAGGGAGAACTGTATCGTTTTTCTAGCCCACTATATCCATCTCTAACAGTTAACAGTAACAGCCAGACAAGTACAAAAAAAAAGGCAAGCATGTAGTAATACTTTCCTCCAATGTTCTCTCAGTCTCTAGAATCTATAAGGTATGGATTTTGAGCTTGAGGAACAGTCTTTGCAATTATTAGCCTTAAATTTCCTTCCAANTCTTGCCCCAGTGAATTTTTTCCAATCCTTTCTGAACGGTTGTAACTTTTCACACCATCATGTCTCACGGCAAAGTTATACCTTAGTTAAACTGTACAGTCTTTCTTTGATGGGGTGGCAGTGGAAGATGGCTGACAAACCTCAGGGACAAACCTCCTTTCATTTGTTTCCTCCAGATGATCTGATTTCCCACAATATTCTTTGAAATGCTTTATAACTGCCTGTTTACATTTCATAATTAATTCAGCTTTATGAAATAGGACACGTAAGAATTCCATGCTTATTCTCCTCTGATTCAAGAAGTTTCAAAGATAAAGAGCTCCATGAGCATATCTGAGACACACATGCTCAGAACCACAGGAAAGACCTGTAGTTCAAGTGTGTCACAGTACAGAAAGATCTCTGTAAAAGAAAAAGTTAGACAGATGCGGAAGGACAATTGATAAAGGTTTTAACTTTCACTTCGTTGTTTGCCTTTGTAACAGTGAGCCAACACATAGAAGCCTAAGTTACTTAAAAATGACAAACTAAAACCAAAGCAGTTTTAGGCTCACTTACTGAGTATTCCTGAGTAGGAGCAGGATACTTGTGATCTACGTTTCTTAATGATTTCCAGAGAAAATCTACTGTGTTTGCTTAAGATCTCTGAAAACATACCATAGCTTCAAACCATTCTGACAGAAGTCTACCTCAGTGCTGAAATGGTGAGTCACTGGAAGCACTAGATTCCTCTTCACTGTTAATAGTGTTTTACTGGAGTTTTTGATTCAGAAGTTCTCTCTTTTGGATTCCAGTGGTCTGAAGCTGGGGCTGAGAACAGCTGTTGCCGAAATTGCTGAAAGACTACATACAGCTGTCATTAGCAACAGTTAAAGCTTTTAAGTGATATTTTGGAACCTCATGGATAGATAGTTATACTTAAGGTTGTAATATTTGACAATCAAATAACAATTACTCAATACTCTGAAAAAAAAGTGCACAGAAGAACTATTTCAGGATGAATTTGCAGTTTGCCCTTATCTTGTTCTTCCTTCTTCGAATTCATGTTGTTTAGCTGAGCACTACTGTCCCCATGCTTCACTAGAGTCAGATGACTTTTTATCAACACTGAAAAACCGCTCAAATTGGGCTAGATTAAAAAATCTTAATTCACGCTCAGTACAGATTCTGTTTAGTTCAGGTTATCTTGCTAAAAAAATCATACCATATATACTAAATTTTGCCTGTACTGATGCAGAGGCCAAAGGCTACAGAACTGAAGTTTCTTTGGAAACGTGTTGTCTCTTAAAGCCAGTCACAGCAGTGGGACTTGGCACAATAGATGTCTGTTCTGTGCTGACTCTCCTCACTGAAACTCAAAAATTAGCATAAGACAGAACAATCAAAAACAAAGACATGAAAACAGCAACAGGTTCTTCACATAAAACAGACAGAAGACAGAACAAGTAAGAAGAGGAGTAGCCACAGAAAGGCTACAAGGGAACATTACAATTTAGAGCTAACTCTAACATAAAATAATCAGGTCATTGTTTCCCATAGTATTTTTTAAAGTATGCATTAAAATTATCAACAGACATGTATTTCTGTACTCCCTCTTGCTCCTTTTCACTAGTAGGCCCATACAAGAAGAGATGAGACTCCAAGGTCAGGTCAAAAAGTTTGACTGCAAGGTGCACAGTAAGACTGAGGACAAAGCACTTGTTACAATATAGTGATTAGCAGTGAAAACTTTACATCTCTCAACTGCAGGCTTTGTGGGTTTTTTTAAAGTAAGTTTTTTGAAATAGCATGAAAAAATATGAAAGAAGTTGACCATAAAACCATGAAACACAGCGCTGAGTATATGAAGTCTTTTACTGGCAAAATTGCAGTGTGCCACTGTCTGCCTTCAAGTGTCTTGACTCCTTTCTATTAATACAGGAAACATACAGCTTGCATGACTCTGTTTTCTAGTTCTCTTTTTTAGGACTAGACCCTTTCAAACCACATTCAATACTTGAGCTAGTATCTTTCCTACTTTACAGTTTGTCAGCACCAAATATCAACAGACAGGCTTCACCCATCACCTTTATAGCAACAACTATCACAAATGAACTCCTCTGCTTCAATTTGTCTCCACTCAAACTAAAACTCACTGGTTTTCTTTTTGGTATTTTATTGCTGATGTGCAGCCAGCTTAAACTCAGTGCAATTAAAAAACAAGCTCCTGATACAGACTTCATCAAAACTCTGACAGTGACACATACAATCCTCGGTGTTACCAGACTCGTAATACGAAAATGCTGTTGGAGTAAACAATCTTCCTTTATTTACATATTTATGCCAAATTTGAATACTTTTTTTATCCTATATGCACACACAACAAAATCTTTCCTTGTTGTTCATATTTTCAAAATTTCTACCTACCCTCATTGATCTCACCCATATATATCCTTCTGCCAAAACAAGAGCCCTGGGGGCCAGGGGAGGAAGAGAAAAAAAAAAAACCCCTGCAATACTCAGGAGAAAAAAAGTAACCAACTTAAACATGGGAAGGTACCATGAAACATCACCACCACCACCACCCCCCCTTCAAAAAAGGTAGATTAAATGATAAACCCCATCCAAATACCATCCTAAAATAAACATGTAGCTAACATGCTGCTCTACAACAGCAAGTCATATAAAGCATTACTATTGCTTGGCAATATATGTCCTTCCAACATCTATGCTCTTAGTTTAAAAACAAAAAGTGCAATGTGGAAAGAAGTCACAAATGGCATTCCATCAATTTCTATTCTGTACCCTAGTGTGAACCTACACCTCTTCAACATTAAATAGCAAAAAGGCTCTGCTTATAAAACAGCAGAAACTCACCAAGTCCAAATTCAGCACACTTTGTCAGATACCCTTCAGATGTTTTATTTTTGTTCAGAAAAATGGTGAGCTTGCTTTCCTTCATCTCAAAGCTGGTTCAGAGCACTGTATACCTGGGAGAGTGAGAGGGAAACCCTATATCAAAAGGAAAAAAGCTAAACCTATTTCACTAAAGCAAAGCAAATCTAGAGAAATGTCAATATTTCTCACTACACATAGACTATGAAATATAAATTTAATGTAATATTAATTTAAGAGACCCACCACTCTAGACATCTGCCTAACAGATGTAATTCAAAACTCTGACAGTGTGAAAAGCAAAACCTTACCAATTACTAGTTTAAAATGTAAAGGACTTCACCATGCAAAGCTGCAAACATATAAATTCTTTTCCATACGTTGAACTCCAAGTCAATACAATACACTGTATACAGCATTGCTCTTCCAATGTACTTGCACAGCAGTAAGAAAATTTCCATTTGGTTGACACCAAAAGATAAAAAATTCCAATTTTTACTAACAGATCACCTGACACCACTTAAATATCACACTGGGAAATAAACTTGATCATCTTCAAACTAGTCTCCTATGAGGGTTTTAAATCTTTCAGTAACTTGTGAATATAGCTAAGGTTGTTTCCTACAAACAAACAAAAGCCTTGAAAGAGTAAACCAAGTCTAATTTAATAAGATATATTTCATTTCCACTGGCTATGAGTGAATACAGAAATAGAGGTACAAAGTCAATATTGAATACTAAAGGAGAACTACAATTAGACACATTAAAGATTCAATATTTCTCCCTCTGAAACTGATGGTTCTGTTATCAGTGACACAAATGAGCAGCATCGGGCTGTTGGAACAAAGAATGGACAAAACAAGGCTACCTTTGCATGCATGACTTGTAGTAATTTAAGTAGTTAGGAAGGCAAGTGGGAGAATGTCTGAGGTAGACACCACTATAACACACCTATGAATGGAGCACAGAAGAAGAACTAGAAACACTATTCACAAAATTAAAGAAAAGAATCTCAGAACTAGAATAAAACTGTTATCATTTTACTTCACACATACAAAAAGATCATAAAAAGAGAACTGAGGAACTATTGACCTATCAGGCTCCTGCAGACAATCTACAAAGTTTTCACTCAAGTACTGAACAATTGACGCACTGCAGACCTGTATTTCACCCAATCCATAGAATATGCAGACCTTCAATCAGGCTTTTCCACAAAAGGCTACCCTTTGTGATAAATGAACCTCTGAAAAAGATTCTAATATAACTTACCATTATGTATGGCATTCATCAACTTCGAGCAAGCTTTTGAGTTAGGAGAAAAAGGGCTTCATGTTAAGATCATGTTTAACAGACGCACAAAAGAATATATGTATAGACAGGAATTTCAGCGAACAATAATATACCTCAATACATCTTTCTTGTATTAGAGCTCTGATCATTTACAGTAGCTCAAATTGTAAAATGGATTTATTTCTATCAAGTATAATTTTTTACTTATATTTCTTTTATCAGTGTTGGTTAGATTTTAAATGCCAAGCATAAGAACATTCCAGCACACGTCAATTAACTGCATTCTAGAGTTACTATTACAAATAAAAATTCAAATACTTTCCAGAGGCAATCAATCCTCCCAACAAAAGACTGATTTTAATTTCATTGTCTGCAACAAATTTAGAAACTCAAATGGAAGTTGCCTTGCTTATTTTAATCACGAGGCATCTGTTTTGCTTCACTGATAGACTGAGACAAACTCAAGCAATCAAGAAGTTTAACAGAAAACGGTTGTGTCTCCCGGACTTTAAGAGAGCTCAGTTCAAGAACGACTCATACATAGAGAGAAAGAACTTCCAACTAGTAGTACACCAAAGGAGGTGCTCACATGAATTTCCTTTCCTTCAAGGGCTGGGTTTTCTAGAGAGTACTGATCTCTGATCCTGAAGTGTCAGAACACACTCACATCCTCTGCTGGGCAGCTCAAAGTCTCTAACGCAGCCTCTGCAGCACCACGACACCCTGTGATGCCCAGCTGCAGAGTGATGGCAGTACTGCAGATGCTCCCTCCTGCACTTATGCCACCAGTTCATTCCTGCTTAGCATAACGACCTCATGACTACACAATTATTGTAGTTTCAGCCCACTAGTTCACTCTTTCACACTACTAAAGAACAAAGCCCTCTGCCTTTACATCTGGTTTGACAAGATGATCGAATGAAGGATTTTACAGGTGCGTGTGGCGAGCACCTCTGTCATAATTTGTGGATGAATTTTCTACCTGCATCAGCCTCTGAGGTCTGGCTGTAATAACTGCTCATCTTGCAACAGGGCGACTGCCTTGAATGTTTGTTTTTCTTTTCTCTCACCACAACTGGAAGCTACTAAAGATTGCTGTCATAACCCATTTTTTAACTGCCAGGTTATTCTGAACATCATCATTTCAAAAAAATGAATTAACAACAAAGACACATAAACTTCTGTCATTGATATTCAGATACAACAAAACTAATTTAAAGAAAAAAAAGCACCTTGACTTTTACCTGCTGACTCAAGTTGAATAAATAGCTAAAGGTACTTCAATGGAAAAACTTTCAAAATTTGGAATATTCTAATTAAATCATTACATACAAAGTCTGTATTGTAAAAAAATACAAAAAACTAATGTTGGGTGTTTTTTTTCATTTTGGGATACAAAAAAAGAACACACAATACACAAAATCCTGGATGATTCTTGACAAAAGTGCGTCAGTCTGATAAAAATGAAACTGGTAATTTTAATTAACTTTCTCAACAGTTTTCAGAGAACCAACAGAACGTACAAATACAGTTACAAGCAAAACTATTACTTTACGAGGAAAAAAATTACTAAAACACAGTTACTATGGCTGGAATCACATATATTATACTATTTGGAGAAATTCTGTCTCAGGTGCAGAGAACACAATGCAACTGCAGTCTGTCACCCTTAAAAGCAGAATCGTTTCACCCACACCAACACTCCCCAGCCTTTATTTGATTATATCCATTTGTTCCAGTTACGCTCAATTTTTGTGCACAAGAAATCGCAGCCATTTTGATCTGCTACTGCTTTTGGTATTAAGGGAAGTCCCTTTCAAATTTAAGGAACCACTGGGTAGGTCTGGGGGCAGGCTTGGGGTGGTGAGGGAAGGGGGTATTTTCTTTCCTTTGTTTTTCATTTTATTCAAACCAGCTCAGTCTTAGGCTGCCTGCAGCTACACCTTTTGCTTTTGTTGCTTTAAATTTGTACCACACAGGAACTACCATTAGCCCACCAATCACGTACCATGTATTCCCAAGCATCACTCAAGAGGTATTCCCAAGCTTTAAAGCAAAATACACTAGATATGCCCATTGCAAAATGGACTGCTGTAAGATACACACTTCACAGACAAATGAGGAAGAGATGCTGTTAAAGAACTGACAGAACACTTCACTAGACCCAGGCAGCAACATGGGGTTAAAAGAGCACTTGTCTTGCAACTCAGTAACACATAGAAAAACAAAGTTGGAGAAAGAAACTGCAGTAGAAACACTTCCAACTGCAGCTCTACCAAATGTGGGGGGAAAATGTCTTTGTAACACTAACGGTATACACACAATCCTTAAGAAAACAGTGCCAATTCCAGGACACATAAATTACAATTTTAATAGTCTGCTACTGTGCAAAAAGAACTTTTTGCAATAATCACATGCTACAATGGAATAAATATGTGAGGAAAGGATTCAAAACTTTGACTCTTACTTTCAAAGTCCCTTTTTCTTGAATCCTTAAGATATCCAATAGGGAGTAAAAAAACTATCATGCAATCATGAAAAGAAAGACAAATAGAGTGTTTCAAATTATCAGAACAGAGAATAAAACAAAAAGCATAATCATGAGACTTTAAAAATTCATGTTGCACCTGTATTTCAAATACTATCTGCATCTCTTAAAAGACAGTAACAGGGGAAATGACAGATTTTTATCAATTATGAATACTGTAAAGGTGCTGAACACTTTTAATGATTATTCACTGTATTTACAGGAGTTATCAAAACATGATCAGCAACAGTTCCAGAAAAAGTACATCCTTTTATAATGCATAAGAAGCTTGCTTCTCACATTTCAGGTATTCTAAAAGCATAAACGGTCTCAAAACATATCACACAAATTCATGGAAGAGACCAATTAATGGAAAAGATCAATAGCTGCAGATATCCAACCTTGAGAGCTATGCAAAGAATCCTAGTAAGAAAACATCCCCTCTAACTTAATTCCTTTAAAACAAACTGTTCTAACACAGACCCCATCCAATCACACAAGGAAAGGCCAACACTAGAGGAGTCCTCCTTGCGACTGACGAGCTAATTCTAGACTCCTCCCAAGCCTCAGCCCAGAACAGAACGAGAACTGTTCCCCTACCACTATTCCCTTCCACACTCCATAAATTAGTAGAAGGCAGATGAAAAAAGGTGTTTTATTCTGGAAGGAAAAAAGAGCTACTCTCTTGGTTCCTGCTATACCTGCCTCCACTGGCAGCTCTTTCCTGACTTTCCTGCCCTGAAGTACCCTCCCGGCCACCTAGTTTTCTCCTACAATGTAGAGCCAAACTATTGAACTCCAACATGTCAAGGTGTAAATAAAGGTTAGGGATAGTGAATGGTAACCATATATATGCCAAAAAACTGCACACTGTAATAGCTGGACTTCAGATTGTTTTCTTTTATTTTCCATCTCTGCTGCCTTATGCGTTTTCCTCTCAGTCTTGGCTGAATCCATCCTTTCTTTATCCAAGTCTGCTATTACTTGCTTTATTTAGAACCTCACAATTACTCTTTCTTAAATCAATTCTGCTCAGAAAAAATTTTGATTCTTCCAGCTCATTCATTTCCATTAGTTTCAAAATATCTCAGAACTGTGTATTAATACATACATTCAAGTCACCAACCTTTGGCTGTTCATTACTTGTTTTTAAGGGAATTGGTTTTGCATACAAAAACTAAAGTTCAATTCTAAGCTTACCACTACTCCCACAACAGAAAAAAGGCCTAGTGACCTTGTTCCTCGGAAGTATGTCATTTGCTGTAACCAACCACTAAATCCCTCAAATGAGATATTTGTCCATGACAGTTATCACACTTTTAAGGAAAAAATCCAACAGTAACAACAACAGCCACAAAAAAATAGAACAAAAAACCCCCAAGAACTTGAATTTGAGATTCTTATGTGAAAGCTAACAATATTGACAGCTTACGAGCTGCTTTTTCATTTGTTTGGGAGAGTAAGGCAATGGGGGGGTCTGTTTGTCTGGTGTTTGGGGTTTTTTGTTTGTTTGAGTTTTTTGGTTAGTTGGTGTTTTTTTAATTTACTTGGAATCTCTAGTCACTCTTATTAGGAAATCCTTCTCATGAATGTTCAAAACAAACAAACAGTGGGAAACAGAAATAAAACCAAGTCAAGTACAAAGGAGCTGACAGGATTACTCACACACAGACACACCAGTTCCAGGTTCATATTCTTCAGCTCTGTTACCAGCTTTCATAAATTTCTTCTCAAATCAAATTTCTAGAGCAATACAGGTTCAGAGACCACAGATGCTCACTCACTTTTTCTTGACAAAACTTTTCCTTTTTTCTACGTACTTAGTTTAATGAGAACCTTTTTCAGAAACTTTTTACCACTACATGTAATTCTCATTCAAAAAAACACATGCAGCAAGCTAGACCACTGTCGAAATTAAGTTTTCTTACTGCTATCCTTATGGCCTTCTCACAGACACCTCACATACATACCTGATCTGACACCAAAAGATGAAGACTTCTATTTATAAGCTGAATAAAAAGTATAGAAAGAACAATATGAAGTAATGAGTTTTCATCTAAACTAGGTGTTAAATCCCACTTTAGTTCAAATGGATAGAACATTTGCTTTAAATTCAGGATCAGATAAGAAGTAGCTTTTCTAGCAATATAAAAAAGTTTATTTAACTTACTATTTCCTGCATCACCACCACAAACCCTCTGATAAGAACTGTACTGCTAAGTATTTTGACAGCACACTTTGTGTATTTGGCATACCTGTATATCAAGCTCCCACAACACATTTTCATGTGCCTCATAATCCTGAAAGAGAGATTTATTTGAGTAAACTTCTCGAAATACAGTGTTGGTTTATCTGTGCTAATGTTCTGCATTTTATTTATGCTGGGGAGATTTATTAAAAATGAGTTGGCATTCAGGTGTATCAACACAAAGATCTTGCAGGCAATGTTTGTACAATATCAGGTGGTGCCATACAGTGAAAAGGCACCAAACACACTGCCATCTCTTGTACCTAAGACACATCTTTACATCTAGACAGACACTGGATTCCAGTTTCCCTTTTTTAAAGTGTTTTTAATACGCACACTATCAAAATCCTCAGCTGTACTGATGAAAGTATCCCAGCTGGTTCCTGCCCTCTGAACTGCAGCTGGACATCCACACTGTCACCAGCCACAGCACCCGGAGCTGCCCAGGGACCACCTGACTGCAAATATTTCACTACACAGCAAGAACTGCTGTGGGGCACGTGCTGCAGAGTGGGAACAAGAGACACCACAGTACCACAGCACAGGCTGTCCAGAGCTTCACAAAGCTGCTGTTCTTAGACCTATCACATCCATATAACCTGTTCAAGGAAGTAAAATAAATTTCCTACATAAGAAGGAAGTGTAAGGAAACGTGCACTTGATAATCAGACACTTGGCCCTACTATATCTGTTTTAAAAAGTAGTATAGCTCCTATACATCAACATACGAATCTATCCACAATAAGTCTTAATGGGTTTGTCCCCCAGCAATATCTTTCAGTGAAAAGCTCAATTATTTTAAGGCAACTGGTCTGTTTTATATCATTGCATTATGTTAGCATTTCTATTCAATTTTTTTGTTTTCTTCTTAAAATTTTACAGGGGAATCTCAGAAATTATGATAATCAACAACAGCTCTAGACATGACAGCCTCTCCCCGAGCATAATCCTGAAACAACCTTCAGTCA
The DNA here is from genome assembly GCA_013390005.1 of Calyptomena viridis. NCBI lineage: Eukaryota > Metazoa > Chordata > Aves > Passeriformes > Eurylaimidae > Calyptomena > Calyptomena viridis. Next base: position 1,744 of record WEIV01012835.1, on the reverse strand, counting down.
GTTTAACTTCTGGTACTGCAGTTCTTCACATCAAATAAATGGAAAATTTAAATGCAAAGTACACATCCTTCTGATTTTAAAAACCTGACTGAAGTGCTGAGTGTAGTCACCTCTGACTGACAACAACAACAAAAAAAGAATTTCATCATATGAATTGGACAGCTTTCTGAGGGACAAAAATGTTTCAAGCACTACCAACACATACACATCACTTATTTTTCAGCTATATTTGATTTCTGAAAGACTTTAAAGTCTGTAAAATCTGAAAAGTACAATTTTCAAGGAGGGGTAAAAAACCCTACTACTCCTTTTATAGTCAAGCCTCTTCTCTACCCTCCCCCACACACCCTTTTTTATGTTCCCATGTCACCTTTAACAGATTTTATGGAGTTAAAAGACTGATTGCTATCTCACATTTGACTTACAAAGAATGCCATACTCTAGTAATTGACTCCACATGCTGAAAAACGTTCACACTCAAAAATATGAATATTTTAATTTTAAAACTTATATATAAAAAAACCTCTTCATCTGATACCATTTTGTATGTCTCTTTTTTAAGTTAAGCAATTTTTAAAGGAGATGCTGGGAACTAAGCAGTGGCAAGTAAGCAAACAACACCTGTATCTCACTTTATTTTCCATGCAGCAATAGACCTCCATCTAAGGAATATTTCCTTGATCTTCAGAAAAGGAATACACCTCTAAATCAAATATTAAGTTCTACAACAAAGACATCTGATAGGATAGAAATCTCAATTGCTTCACAGTGTCTCCTTGTTCCTGTGCTCTATTTTAAATCCTAATTCTTAGTTTTATAATAAGAGTTAAGGAACTAACATAATCTAAGCAACAAAACTGGAAGTTTCAGTACATTTTCTCTTTCTCCTCTTTTTCTTGTTAAATACAATAATGATAATATCATGTAGTTTTTACTCCATGTATCTGTAAAAACAATCAGCCCCTGGAAAGGAGGCAATTCATTTTCCTCACTATGCAGACAACAAGAAGAGCTAAGCTGTCAGCTATATCTCATCCATACAGTGTAGTTTACCCAGACTACCCAGGCCTAAAATAAATGAGTTTTTATTAGGAGTTCAAACTCAACATCAAATATATACAAGGCACTTCGTAGGTTTATGGGTCAAATATAATCTAAAAGCAAACAGTTTACAAAAAGCTCATGGACTTCTCTGAAAACTTTCCCTTACCAAATGAGAAAGATTTATAGCTAAATTTGAAAAGTAGCAAGTACAGAAACTTAAGCAGCGTTTAAGCTCTCTCCAGTCCATTTTCTTCTCTACCAATATAGACGCAACTAACAAGTAGTCAGTGTATTCATACAAATATTATGTTGCAAAAACTTCCTATTTAGATGCCAATTCTGAAAAAATCTGTATGAGCAAAAATCCAGACCTGCAGAATTTCTTATATTTCTTATTAAATTCATATTTGGGCAGAAGATTTACAAAGCTTGAACTAAAACAAAATTTCTTTGAGTTTAGAAATATTTACATTGTTTTGCTCAGCTGTTTAAAATTACTATGTCTTTCTCCTGAAATTATTAACTACCAAAATTTTCTTTGTTATTAAGTGAAAGACTTAACAAGTAAATCAAGAAAATATGTATTCCACTTCCTGTAGTAATTTTGGGTTTGCTTTGTTGTGGCTTTTTTAGCATCTGAAATTCATGACAAATTTATATATATATACTATTTTTTATAAAGGAAGGAAGGAAGGAAGGA
>WEIV01012826.1:5285-15436 GCA_013390005.1 Calyptomena viridis | reverse complement strand
TACTTTATTAAGAAAGAAAGATAGGAAATGAAGTATCTTGCAGATGAATGTTTGTTACCTTTCAGCTGCACTCCACATTTATTTCTCACTATATAAATATTTATCAAAGTCTTTCAAAACTGGATGTCAACCTAGACAATTATGGAAAAAGCCATCTCTCCAGGTAGTAACAGAATCAGATTTTATTTTTCAGACTTTATTTATATAGCTTGCTAAGCACAAGCAAAACAGCCACTATTTTAGGCAGTTACTTACTTCTGCAGGGCTCTGCAGCTGCAAATATAGCTGTGATCTTGTAGCTAAGTTAAAAATTGCAAGCAATTGTTAGACTAAGCACTTTATAATTGAAGCAACTAGCTCATCTCTAACACAGAGCTTGAAGCACCAGGCAAATAGAAATATTTTCCAACCAATTCCAGTGCCAAAACTGTTTTATAGAGTTAGTTATGTTTGATAGTCTTTAATGACAAGGGTAAACTATTTTAGACAAGTAATTATTAAAAAAATTTTTAAGATGATGGATTATCTTATGCAATACTCCTCAGTTTGGGCAATGGAAAGAAAAATCAGTAACAGATGAAGATATAAACCTTCATATGATGAAGCCCCAGTTCCCGAAGATGAAAATTCTATATTGTGAAAAGAGAAGTAGTTACATGACAAGTGATAATAGCATTTTAAAAACACACACATCATAAAGCAATCTACTTCTAAAATAAAACCGAAGGCCTGGGGAAAAAAACGTTCATGTGGGTTAGAATTTTGATTCCTGATAAATATATGAAGGTATTACTCTTCCAAAGGGAAAAAAAAAAAGCATGTAGCTTACCAAATCTATGTATTTTGTACAGTTTGTACAGCTTTGTACAGTTCTCATCCATAAAACCCACAAATTTATTTTTAAAACTATTTTTAAATTTTTAAGAACTTTTAAGAGACTCACCACATTTCAAGGCCCCTTCAGGGTATCTACATTTACTAAGGACCACAAACTAGTTCAGTTTCACAGTTTTTCTGAAGCCAGAACATGCTTCAGGCATGGCACTGAAGAGAAGATAACCTGTGATTTTACACAGAAATGCTGTGCCAATGTCAGTGCCTCAGTAGAGAGGGAAATCACATAAGATTTCCTCAGTTACTAAGTGCCTGGGTTTGAAACATAAATGTGCTGACTCAGATGCAGTTCAAATTACACACTTACATGGGGAGCATAAGTGATCTCGTGAGCTGAATCTTCCCCCACAGCCCAACCCTTTTGTTTTGAATTTCCCATTGCCTTTTTCTTTTGCTTCTGGTTGTAGATAGGACATATGAAAAGAATGTTTGCACAAAGGTTTCCTTCAACAGCAGTCCTTGTAAGAGGACTACGTTATAAGCTTGAAGTCATGTGACTGACAGTGTAGTTCCATCCAATTTTTGCCTCAAGTCACTAAATGATTGGAGCCACTAATTTTGTTTTTAAACACCTGATATAGCTACCAGCTGAAGGGAAAATTTCTCCGTCTCAGGCAATTATATATCACATAGATCTTATAAACACAACAGAAAAAACCAGTAATTTAGATTTTTATGGTGGCAGTGGTGGAAGCAGTTTTGAGCCAGTGTCCTTCAAATTAGTGTAGATAGTCAGATAAATATGTTAAGCCTGTTTAGCCTTGAACTTTACAATTCTGTATGGACAACTAATATGCCAAACTATGTTCATTAAAAGATAAAACATTTTTTCAGGCAAGTTAGAGAATGCTTGTCCTGGAGCTGGTTCAACAGTATGAAAGATCTTGCTATAAAAATAAAACGTGGTTTTAGATATAGATCACAAAGAAATAATCAATAATCACAAGATTATATTAGAATATAAATGTAACAAGACTTTTTTTAATATTTTCAAAAATCTTGGCACAAGAAATATTTCTTTCAATAATGTAAAGAAATTATTGCAAAGCTATTTTCCAGTGAGAACACGTTAGGCACTTCATATCCTGCATAACTAGTTGTTTTCTTTGGCTCTTAGTTTTTATGAAATTACATATCTAATCATCTATACTGATTGAAGCACATAAATTAATTGTCTGCCACCATAGCATTGCAATGAAAATTTTCATTCATTGAAGCTACTAAAATAAGGGTTACTAAGTAAAAATATGGAGCACTCATGCAAGGAAATGCAGTGTCCATTTGTAGTAAGCTACTGATCAGAGCAAAGATTGATCCAAGTTCACCCAGCATCTGAAAGCAGCCTAGTAGCATACAGGAAATGAGTTATGTAGTTCTAGACAGTTCCTTAAGGTTAACTACTCAGAACATTCCACAGCTTTTAGGTTCTCTTCCCAAAGAAAGAACAGATACTCTCATAAGGTGGCAAAAGAAGTCTTGTTTACTAGCACCCAAAGAAGCACTGATTCTGAAGCAGTGACTCCAGATTGTCTTGAAATTAAACGTCTTATTAAGCATCTAAGTGAACTTTCAGATCCTACTCATGATAGACTGTGATATCATGTAGTTTTATGAATTTGAGAAAGTACTCACAAATTTAATTAGTTCATTAACACACACATAAATATATAAAATAAACCACTGAATTTTGAATTAGTTACTGCTATTTCCACGATGATTGCTTTAGACATTAAAATTTTAATACTTTACTTTGAAAAGTCCCACAGCATGTTTTCTAGGAACAGAAACAGATAATCCATAACTCCAGAAACATATAACGTTGTTGCAACAGAATTGAGCAACTATAGAAAAATATGCTTTCTTAGAACACCGATCTTTGCTATTCTCTCTAACACAAGACAAGAAAGTATAGTTACACACTGCTCAATCAATTACCTCCAACTTCTCCTCCAGAGGAAGCAATTTTTGATAGGCTTAAATATGTTGTTCCCACTACATCATTTTTTGTAAGACGATCCCTACAAAAAGAAAAAAAGAACTACTTAAATATAATTTTGGTCATCATATACAGAAGCAAGCTACTAGCCCATTTTGTATAATCTGGAATGCTTTAATGTTACTAACAATGATGATAATGACTAGTTACAAAAGGGGATTATACCATGAAGAAGTCACCTGACTTTTACATTATCACATAAAAAATGACAGTGCCCAGTGCCCATTGCACAAAATTAACAATAATCTCTTGTTACACTAATCAGGTCTCTTGTAAAGAAACTCTAAAGAAAGATACTTAAATACTTGCTTAGCTACTCTCACAGACTGTAAAAATATCTCACAACTACAGGACCAGACTTTTCTTCACTTAATATATCTTAAGTATTTTGATTAAAAGCCATAACTCACCAGTCAATAATTGAAAGTTTTATTTTCTCGCACATTGAGGGAAACTGGAAAAAAAAGCAAGTAAAGTAAAATAACCCATTATTTATTTCACCTCTGTAATGTAAATTCTCAAAGTTCCAAACGGACAGTTGTTTTCTACAGAAACAAAGGGGGAAAAAACTGACCTTGATTTGAAGACAAATAATTTGATTCCACTCTGGGTTGGCATTTTTCTCAATTATATTTGTGCAAACCTGCCAAAAATGAAATCAACTCTACAGCACATCAAAGATAAAACAGACAAAATAGCATATACTAGCTATGACTTAGGTTACATCATAATCCGTTTGGGAAGATAGGTAGTAGTTAATGATGAATGCTGAGAAGTTCTATTTTGCCGTGAGCCATTAGTCTTCCATTGATAACTACTGCTAAAGTGATCTGCATATGCAACATTAATGACTATTAAAGGGGAAAGAAAATTTGGAAACAGCGTTTAAACACAAGATTGGATTTACCCTACTTTTTATTTTCACTTGCTACAAACAAATGAAATCATTAAAGCTATTATTTCCACAAGCCACAATTTAAGGTGCTTTCACATTAGTAGTGAACTCTTTCACACAGCAGAGAAATGAGATGAAGGAACGATTTGTTTCCAGCTTTATTCATGCAGAATTTAGATGAAGAATATGGGAGAGGCTATATTATTTGAAAATCATATCTTTTAAACATCCTCTACATTACTGGGTGTGGCAACCTGATTATATAACATATTAAAGGAATAGCAAAAAAGATTGGCTACCAATGAATGTAAGTTGTGCAGTTGTGTTCCAGATCAAATTTGGCATCCTAAGGAACACATCAGTAATAAAATGCTCAAATGCTGTTAACCTGTCCAGAAAGATCTGTATCATGAATTACAAAAAGCCATCAGGAACAGCGGAAGGCAAGCAATCTGGCATGCACTAGTTCTAGCATTTAGTCATACATTCCTTTTATTAGTCATCAGCTCTACACCCTTTCTACTGTACCTCTTAGTTTGTCCTCACTTTGCAAAGTGAACTTTTGTTTTTCATTATTTCCATTTCAGTAAATTTAAAAATTCGTATTAGCATATGAAATCTGTTCTCAAAACTGTGATTAGAATACAAAGATTCTGATATTTACTAAATTACCTTTTTCCCAGCAAAAGAAACTTCTACAAATGGATCTACCAGGTTTTTCTTGTCTGCTTCTCCTCCAAATATTTCCTTGACAGTCTGTGCAAAAGCATCATCCACTGGAGAGGTGTCAAAGATTAAATTAAGGTGATTGGTGGTTGTTGATGATGATGATTATCAATATCAGCCTAAACAGTAAGTTGCCCATAGAAATCCTACCAAAATAAACCACCTTACGGATCTCAGAAGGGCAAAGTCTAACCTGACAAACAAAATTCTTAGGAGTGTTGCTGGTTAAAATGGAGAATTTAGGCTTAGGAGCAATTTTAAGAATATGGATTTTTCAAACATCATAAGAAGTGCTGATGTGCTCCTGAACATAAAGGCATCATTGTATTTGAAAAACATTATGCATGTATCTGTAGACACTGCCATTTGTTGTCACAGGTATAGGTGAGAAAATAACCTAATAAAGGACAAATGCCCCCTGCATTCTATCAGAAAATACATATGGCATATAATGAAAGAAATAGTCTTTGTCTCAGCAATATACATTTGACACAAGTAAAATCTCATTAAAAGAATTAAGATCAAACTGGTTACAAGCTTCCCTGGCTTCCAAGGCTGTTTATTTAAGCTTATGGTGATTGGCTTAGAGCCCACAAACCGCCTGCAGCTTTTTGAGATACAGCCAGTTCCTAGTTCCTTGTTTCCCAGTGCCACTCAGGAGCAGGGTGCTGGCAGTGCAGACAGCCCTGGCCACCACAACAGGGCCTGACTGAGCACACAGCCCAGTGGCCTTCACCCCACTGAACACAGCTGCAGCTATGAGCACCCATGAAGAATCCATGGATAGCTGGGAAGAGGAAGCTGCAGGAGGCCATCAGCAGTACCACTAATCAGCTGGGATCTAAATGACATTGGAAAAGAGGGCTGCAGGTAACCAGCTGTTTAACAACCTCTCAAAAGCGGGCAGGGATTGGGATCCAAAGGGAAGTTGACACATGCACTATATACTTGAGGAGACATGCACAGAATATCCACCTTATCTGCATATCAACTGTTGTCACTTGCATGTAACCTCTGTGGCTGGAGAGGGCTAGTGAAGACAACCCTTTCCCACTACCATTCAGCAACAGATGAACATTAGTAATCTAACAGGTAACACATTAAATTGACAATCAAAAGAATTAAGTAGACTTACTGAGCATTAAAAAAGGACCAGAGCCATCACAGAATTATTGGCACAATTGAAGATGAAAAAAACTCTCAAGATGTTTTATGTTCAAGGAAAGTTTCTGAACAGCTAACACAAACAAGTATTTCTAATGGTAACCAAATACACCAGTGGACAGGCTGGGAGAAGCTACGTACTCTGTGGAATGTCCTCAGCTCTGTAGATTTTGAGAAGGAAAGTGACCCATCGGAGCGCAATTCCAGCAGGTAGTAACAGATTGCTCTCCACATCATCACTCTCATTATCTCTCTCTCTCTTTTCGACCTGTTGGGAGATAAAGCAGTACCCAATAAAGACACAGTAATGTACAGAATTAAGGTGATTAGTTAAACTGGTGCCCACAATATTCTTCAACAGAAGACTGCTGGCAGTTTCATTATGAAGAATGAGACTGTATCAAATTATCAAGCCACAACAAATTTATTCTAGCTCAACTACTTTACTTACACTTTTATCTCTAAAGAAAATCTCAAGAGCCCATTATAATCACACTTCTAAAATCATCATCATCAGATGACGGTGATTTTGGCACATGTACAATCCCAATTCGTGCAAATTTCAAACTTACCTGAAGATACAGCATTTTACTGCAATTAGAAAGACTTACAACTCTGATATATATTTACCAGAACTTACAGCTTCCTCATTTAAAAATAAACACACCACAAATGACTAGACATATCCTTGTGATTTCAAGAATCATGAGGACAGCAGAAAGCAAGAGTTCATATGGAAAAAGAAGGAAATCTTCCATGCTTCTGGGGACCATATTATATTTAACTAACAAGTACTAGTATACAAAAATCTCAGGCAGGAAGAACAGCAGAACTTAAACTACAGACAATGGTCAAGTAAGAAAAACATTACAAGAAAAAGGGGCCTGTTTATACCTTGAAAAAACAGCAGACAGTTAAGAATTAGATTGTTAAAACTACCTACTGCTTTCATATGCATCAAATTACTTGTGCCTTGCTTGTAATTATTGATGGATTTGATTTTCACCCAGAAAAATCTGAAGCTTTCTGGTACTCAGGTTTCTCTATGGACTTGTCTACATTATGTAGTAGTGGAGACCTTCCTGACTTAGTCCTGGAACTTTATCAATATGCTACTCAGCCTGATTAGCTATGCTAAGGGGAATTACATATTAACTTGCATGCAAAAAGAGAATAACACATCTCTACTTCCAGTATGTGAAGGAAAATCTACAAATGGTACATCAACACACCCAGACCCGGCCAAGAGGTTGCTTAATTGGGCAGAATTACAAAATAAGCTTTGAATTTGCCACTTAGTACTGCATGCTCTTGAAACCACTTGTAAATCTTGTCTTACTTTTAAATACTGCTCACATAGAAAATCATTCAGTATTAAAAAAATATTGAGGAGACATTAAAAAATAAGTGGGGTGGAGAGGGGATGAAAAACATTTAAATGAAACTTACTGGTGGCTCATCTCCAGTTCCCAGGACAAACATGCTGACTTTCATATAGCCTTTGGGTCCTGAATTTGTATCTTCAGGATCATTCAGCAAAAGCCATTTTCTCATGACTGCATGGCCTGAAATAAAACAAACATCACCACCAGCCTCCAATAATATCCATAACAAAACTATAGACATCAGATACACAGTCAACTATTCCAAAAGTATGCTTTATCCTAAATTATCCTAATATTTTAAAATTTATTCTGTCCTACACAGATCTCAATAGTGTCACTCAAAACAAGAAATCTAGTGTTAAAGTGCTGTGGCCTACCAATTCAGGGACATAACTATCAAATATTTTGCATTATTTTTCAAAACTTAGGTCTTTGATACAGAAAGGGGCTTGTACTTCATCTTGAAATCGCTGAAAGAGTTATATATTGTTGGACTTTTTAAAGTTAATACCTGAAGCAGCAAACTTAAACAACTTTAAATTAACTTTCTTCTTTAACTTTAGAAATTTAATGAAATGTTTCACCTTCTGGTTTCAAGCTAGGCAAGAAGTTCTGAAGTAACTGTTACTTACCAGGCTCATCATAAACATAGCCAATGTCAATCTGAAATAAAGATCAAAGGCATTATCTCTGAAGAAATACTAAAAGACAAAAATGGTTGTGCAATTCCCTCCATGTTTTTATGAGTAATACTATATTGTTCTCTTGTCACAAAAAAAAAAAAAAAACAGTTTACATAGCCTACTAATGAGAGGGGAAAATATCTTACATTGAAAAATGAGGGATTATGAACGGAAACAGCAGCCAAGAAGAAAATGCAAGAAAAGATGTATTAGAACTAGCATTTGTAGTTTCTTCTTTCCTTGGATCCCCAGCTTTTCCATTCACCAGAGACAGAAGATGGGGCTAGCTTACTGCTTCTTGAATTCCCTATGTTCACCCATTATTGTGTGTTCAGACAGGCTTTTCTGAACACTTTTGTTTCTTGCTTATTTCCTGTTCAACATCACAACCTTCAGTTCCAGAAATGAATGAAGCTTCCTTTTTTTAATGATGCTTTGTTTTATTAAGAATATGACCAATTTTTTTGCCCAGTGTGTCAAATCTGGACAAGATTGCACGTATGCCATGACTGTACTTGTTGTATCAGACTTCAAACATGTTCAGGAAGGTAAGTATGTTTGCTCATGGCAATTGGGGCTAGTATTCCTTGCAGGTAAAGTCTGAAAGGGTGATTTTCTAAACAGAATTGCCCTTGCGGTTTTCTCTTGGAATGTGTGCCTGCAGGAACAGAAAGTAGCTGAATGACATGCAGTCACCTGCTTAGTGAATGATCAATCCTTCACAGAGCAATATACCACTGACTGAATGACTAGAAATTGCACAGATGAGAAGGAAAAGAAGCAGTGAGAAGCAAAAAACAACCAGCTTTGTTGCAGAAAGTACTTCGTTTAGAAAAGAGCGCTCTTTCACATTTGCATATTTTTGTAAAAGCTGGTCCAGAGACCTACTGAATTTATGCAGTACCAAATAAGCAAGCAGAAAATACAGCCAAAAGTGATACTGGAAATGTTATATTAGGGGATCCCAGTAGCAATTACAATTGCCATGAGAATTTTTGTCTATATTGCTTTAGGAGTATCTTCAATGGGAAGATGCCTACCTCCCAACAGTGACCAGAAAAAGTCCAAATAAAGACAATCTCACTAATACCATCAGAAATTACTTTAACTAAGAGACTATTCCACCATCTCTTTTATTTAACTTCTGACCAAAGGAACACCTTTCCACATCATTTGAGGATGTGTATCTTTATGCCACCACACATATCACTATCCTGCCCATTATAATTCCCTATTAAAATTATCTCTTCAAACCCTGTGTCATACCTTACCTCCTGAGATACTTACCTTTGGGTAAATATGTTTTTCTTTTGGATGCAAATTAGTGAACTTGGCATATAAACCACACAAATTTCTTCAATAATAACCTTCTAGTCAAATAGGAAAACTGCTTACTAGTGCTTTGAGCAAATGGTCTCTAGCATGAGAAGCAAGACATCAACAAGTAATTTTTTGGCCCCATGCTAAAGTAGTATAAATTTAAACATTTAAAACTGATACTTAAAAAACTTCTCCCATTTTATTTAATTTAGTCAAGATATGGAAGTTACTTCATACTCACCTTAAATTCACCCATTAGACAGTCTGCTCGTAGAGAGTAAGAATCATACACCTACAAAGACAGAGGAGCATGAAACAGGAATGTTCCCTAACCATCACAGTGAAATGGCCAGACAATGCCATGTGCATCCAGCAGCCTTTTGAATATGTGCTGTTTTTTCTTACCCGAATACTAACTGTTTCATCAAGCAGCTCCAAAGGAGTCATGTGGACATTGTAGAAAAATATCTGTTAGGGTAAAAACAAACAAAAAAACCTGTCTCAAAATGTCAAATACATAATTCTCTGAACTTAAAATGCAAAAACAGTGTTTTAAGAGTGAAGCATGTACAGTACTTTTACTCTGCTTCTTTGCAGGACATATTATGTGATAATTTAGTGCAGAATAAAAAACTAAATTTAGTAAATAGACTCAGTACAAAACAGACAAGTCAGTCACAACTTCTATTTGAATTAATGCAGTAAGCATAACCGTGCTGCAAACTTTCAGCACTACCCTTGCTCCTTGCTCTGCAATTTACATTTTTCTCAGAGGAACAACTTCAGGAACTATNTATAAAAATAAATATACTCTTTATTAGTTTATTTGTTTTCATAATAGTGTATCCCTCACTAAGTTTAGTCTTAGATCCCAGCTGTACTCCAGTCAGTATTTTATACAACAAAATGGAAGGACAGGTAAACGTGGTCCCTCCTATTCCATTTTTAGACTAGTCTGGATACTGAGACTGCAGAGGAATTGTTTCAATATAAGGTGCAACTGACTTTTTGCCCTTCCTGTTTATTCTACAGTTTCCCAAATCTTGATTCCTACCTACTGCCTAGTTCAGGTTTCAAAGTTTTTTAAC
>WEIV01012824.1:0-20083 GCA_013390005.1 Calyptomena viridis | reverse complement strand
TAATCTATATCTCTTAATCATAAAAGTGTACCAGTTTGGCTGGTACAAAGCTAAGATTTATGGGCATAAAGTTCATTGTCAATGTCATCCACCATCATACCTGAAGTTTGGGAGTTTTTAATTCAATTTATACTAGCTGGACATGGTACACATTTCCATTGATTATAAAATTGACACAGATGGTAGCTGACTCGCAGTGATTCATATTTCCACAATTATGCAAAGATTTTTGTAATGTCTGGATTTATACCACCTTAGCATGTCAGTTTCACTTCCTGTTCACTTAGTCTGAAATGTCTTCTACAGTCTGCATACAAATTTTCCATCAGAATGGCCCTAGTATTTGACACAGCTGGCAACTGGAAACAAATGCTGCTACAAAGACTTCATTTAGTTTTGCTGCTCTGACCTTCTTCACTTTAATAGATGCTTTTGTACCTTAATCATCTTCTCTCACCTTCCAGATCTTGGCAGGATTCTATTTTTAACGCCTTGTAGATAGCTATCATTGTTAGCTTTTCTGTCTCTAGTGGGTTTCAGCTCTACTTCATTTCTCCCTCTCTTTAATCTGTTTCAAATTGTCTGAGTCCCTGTGTTTGAATATGACTTCCAGCTTTTACAGATTCTCATTTGTCCTTCTTTTTGACCATGTTTTGGGAAGTCTTTTTGCACTCTCAGCGGAGTATCTTTAAATTATCTCTTAACCATTTGCAAGATACATTTACCTTCTACTTTTGTGCTCTTTTCAACTAGCTATTAACTATTTTATTGTAATCCTGCTTTTGAAATTAAGCATCAGCACTTTAGTGATTTAGGGCTTTTTCTTAATAAAAGCAACTATGTTGATATAGCAAACTTATACTTTAGAGCATAGCGCTATTCTAAACAAGACAGCATCACATCAAATTTAAAATGACGGCAAGTACTACAACATGGAAATGTTTGAAAGGAAAGCTGCCTTGCAAACAAATTAACTAACATGGGCAGGAAGTACAATTTTCTCCCTGACAGTTTTTAGTGACTCTGCCTTTCTTCACCTTCCCTGCTTTTTCTTTTTCCCTTGATCCTTTTCAGGAGTTGTGCATGTAAAGCTTTTACTGAATTCTAAGTACTGCATATGCTCAACAACACTAAATAATTATCCAAGTATCAAGTGTCTGCAAGTGCTACCTCCTTACCTGGGAATTCTGCTCCATAGGTGTAGTCTTGTGTATTACGAAGGCTGAAGTATGTGTAGAAATGTTCTGTTGCAATTACTATACAGCACTTCAAAATGGTTATTGCCTTGAGGAAAGAAAGTTGGATGTTCCAAGTTGTGTCAGGTTGGCAGTCCTTTTAATGGACATTCTGATATTTCAAGTATTTAATATCAAGTTCATTGATCATGCTAGATTTCGCTAGTTGCAACCCACCAGCAGAGGCAGAGCAGTTTCTTACTTCAGTGATCCTAAAACATAAATATGACATAAAGGTTTGTAAGACCAGTCTTCAAATTCCAGATACAGATCTTTCATTATTAGTGACCAGTTACAACTATGAAAAGAATCCAGGTTCTCCAGTGCTGAACTGGATTATTGATATAAGAATATTCAATTGCAGGAAGGTAACAAAAAAATATTGTAATGGAAAAACCTTCTTTCTGTTGTACACAGACTGAAATTGATAAGAAATAATGCAGAAATTAGCATGCTCTTCCACAATGACATCTTTAAAGAGACTGTTATAAAAATAATTTAAATGCTCTTCCATGAAGACGCAATTCATTGTTCAGTTATCATAACGGTTCCTCTGCCACTACTGATATTTCAAAATGCAAGATAAGACAGAAAAACAGTTGACTGAAGACCCACTCAAACAGAGAATTCAGTTTAAATCGTCTCTTAACCATTTTGTGATTTTAAGAGAAATGGGAATAGAATCTAAATAATTTTCCTCTAAGCAGTGAGATAAGAGCAGAATTAACGTGGGTTTTTTTCCCAGTCCTGACAGATAACCTTAAAGGTAGCAGTTTCAGTAAAGAAAGTCACTTTTACCCCCAATTGTTGTGAGAACTGACATGCACTCTCACTGCAACATATATAAAAATAATTTAACTCTATATTTCAGATGGGATGGGGTTTTTTTGTTCATTTTTGCATAGGACTGTCTGTGCAAGTTAATACTGAACTTTATCTCTGGTTTGTTTTTTGTAGGTCCTCCAGTAAATGTCACATGCAACATATTTATAAACAGCTTTGGATCCATTGCAGAGACAACCATGGTAAGATATTTTAACTTAGTCAGTGTTTAAAGTTCAAGTTAAATATGTTCCAAAAGCTCAAAAGCTAGCTAGGGCTTCTCTTCACCTGGAAGTAAACAAAAAAAGAAATCCACTTTTGAAAACAGAAAGTGAGAACATCTAATTTGGCAATTGATTTTTTCCTAATGAAAAATCCATCATTATACCATCACACAGAGGTAAAACTAAAGCCAAGGGTTGGTTTTATTATTATCATTTCTCTATAAGTTTTATTTGACAGTTGTAATGAAATAATTATTTAATATATATTAGTTTCTACAGAAAATAATTTCTAAAAATGCAAATTTATGAAGTTGATTTGCTCATAATATTTTATCATTTCATTATATACAGTGCATATGGAGATGTATACTTTATTTAAAAAGTCCTTCTTCCATAGAGCTATTGCACAACAATAACAGAATAACTGAAACTTTGAAATGGTATATAAAATTTGGGTAAATGTAAGTGGATTGCATGCTTTTGTGCATACACTTATAATTTTCTAGTAAAGAAAGGAATATGATAGAGTAAAAAATATTAGAGATTTTAAGAAAACAAGGAGAAAAAGAAGTCAAAGTCTAAAAGTAGTAAAACTAGATATTGAACTGTGAACTGATCAAAAACCCTAGGATAATCTCACTCAACAGGTGAAACATATATACTAATAACTTGGAGCACAGATTTAATCATTAAAATTTAGTGAGAGAGGAGATATAGGCATTCTTTGTCCATACAAATTCTTCACATTTTTTGAAGAAAGGCAAAAATACCTCTTTGAACACAGTTACATAGTAATTTGGGGACAGAGAGGGTTAAAATACAGAGAGATGACAGAACAACTGTGTGAGTTCGTAAAATCCAAATATAGTAAATACGCTGAAATCCCAACAATTTCAGGGATGTACTTGGAGTGACAGAACAGAGACTTAAAATAATTGATACAGTAAAAAAAAATGAAAAACTAACTAAAAACCCCTAATGTAACCAAGGACCTGTAGTTAGGGAAAAATTAAGACAAATTCATAAAGTCAACTATTTATGTCTCCTACCTCCAAAGTGATATTAACAACTGCCTGATACTTACTCACTCAGAACGTATTAGTAGATGTTACTGAGTGAGGTAGAGGATTTTTTTCAGTTAGAAAAATTACTTTAATTTGTATTTGGAGACCTTTCCAGATTGCAAATCCCAAACAGATTGACGTGGCATCTAAAGAGATTTATTCGGGTTCAATCAGAGGATTAAGCAATACCCACATTATTAGAACAGTGTTCCACAGCTACTTTGTAATGTCTGGATGAGTGAATCTGGTCCGAAACAGGAGACAGACCACGGGGTCAGTAAAGTGCAAAGATCCGGCCACTACATTGCTATTTAAAGGATATACAGAAAACTGAAGTTGTTGCTACTTACAAAAATTGTCCTGAAAATGGGAAGAGGATGGCTGAGTTCACATCTCAAGTGTATTTTCTCTTCAAAACCAGAGAATTATAAACATTTCCTGTCAGGTAACTTAGTAAGTTAGTGCAATACATCTATTTTATAATGAAACAACATTCTGTATTTTGTTGCCTTGAAAACGAATTTAAAAAGTCAAGATAGACAATGACCTGACCTGTAAGAAATAGTTCCAGGTGGTATGTTATAGATAATACCAAACCTGGTCGGAACCACATTGATTATATGCCTTAAAAACTGGACGCTTAAGCACAACCTTGACCTTCGTGATGCTGTAGTCTGTTTATAATGTATTCACTGATACTGTTCAAGAGACTTCTGTTTATAGTCAGAAGCTGTTGACCTCTCAGAGACTCAAATCTTTCTTTGTAGAAGAATAAATACTTTGTCTACATAGGATTTTCAATTGTATGTTTTATTAGCTTTACTCCTCCCCAACGCTGAAGGCGAACTAGAAAATATGAAAACATTTCTCTTTTAAAATGACAATGAAAACCATCTTGTATTATTTTACAACCTGAATTTTTGAATGGTTTAACAGAAATCAGTTCACTGAAGTTCAATATTTTACCAATTGTCACTATTTTAACTGTTACATTTACTGTAGTCCTTAAAATTCAGGTACTTACATCTTAATAGCTCTTATAAATCGTTATGCATAGAACAACTCGTTAGAACAATTTTTTAGACTCAAAAAGGACTTTTATATTCTTGATAAATACTACTTTTTCCAAAGTGTAAACAGAACAGGATTAAGTAAGCAACAAGTGCAAAATAAAACCTGGCCACTAAGCGATACCTTGCATTTAAAACTACCAGCTGATAATGGGATATGCATATAATCTACTAGTTTTAAGAAGTTCGAATACATCGAGGCACGTCCGTCGTCCTTCGCTGTCACTGTAATTGCCCTTGGCACTATCGGTCCCCTGCTCTCTGGCGCTCTCGCTCATAACCAAAATCTTGGAGCTCCCTCTGCTGCCACGGCTGTGTATGACACAGTAAATAGTCACAGAAATCAAGGGGTTAAAAAACACCCGCATCGGTTGCAGAGTAGCCCCGTGCCAACTTCACACTGGAGGTCTTACTAGTTCGCAGTAAGGGCGAGGAGTCTCTCTGTGCAATAGGAACGGCCCTGTGAGTCTCTCACGCAAGCAGATTCTCTTAAAGTCATCCACTCCTACTCAGCTCAGGAGAGACAATCTGAAAAAGTATCTTAATTTGGCTTACACTTTGCTAACTCTGTAAACTGTTTCTTTTTTTCTTTTCTTATTTTTTTTACATTACTTTCACTTACTTTAAAGTATGGGTTACAGTTATTTCATATTCTCTTCCTTTGTCTCAAAAGGCAAACCTGATGATTCATGCCAGGGAAAAGACATGCCACCTCTTACTAGGAAGCTGTGATTCTAGTTGAACCTAGGTAACGTTAAGTGATTGATGAATTAAGTTTATGCCATATATGCTCTGAGGAGGCAGAAAAAAAATAAACCACGTAATTGAAAACCCCCTTAAACTTTTATCCTACTTAGGATCCAACCTTGTCAATCCTTCTATTTTATTTAACTGAATGGTGGTTCCAGATCCGTGCACGTCTAAATGATATTCAGAAAGTGAGATTTCACATTCATCCTGTAGCCAAGTAAAACTCTTACTGCTTCACACATATAAAGGAAAACCTAGGTCCAGTCTTTCATATTTTACATGTTGCTACTATTCTATGAGTTTTTTCACATGAGGATTTAGAGATTTGAAAGAACAAAAGGTTAAAAAAAAGTGGAAGCCAAGAATAAAACTACTGTATTTCATTATATGAAATTAATATAGCATAATTAACATGAATTTTTTCATTTGAGTTAAATAGTGATGTATCTAAACAAATATAACCTTAAAAATCTGGCAAATTAGTTGGATTGCTTGGTCATGTAAAGTTAAAAATGTATTGGCACTATGAGAATCATATCCTACAGGAAACCAAATCCTTTTCTTACTAGTGCGCTAGAACTTAAATTTCAGCTTTCATCACCATATCCTGATAAGTTCCTTACAGAGTTTTTCTGTAGCTCAGGCTTGTATTTGCACTGTATCTCTTAAGGCTAATAGATTTCCTTATCATTAAGAGCAGTGTTTATATATATATATATATATAGTTGGCAATTACCAATGAAAAAAAAGAACAGATTTTTCAGTCTTACAGAGTGAGAATTATATCAATGCCAACATTTTCATCTGCAAATGCTCAGAGTCAAAATACTGACTACATCAAACAAAGGCTACAGAACACTTAGGCTATTGGGCAATAGCAGGCCATACCAAAATGTCTGCTTTTATTCTAGTAGATATGGCTGATGAACTTGCTCAAGGTTTTCTGAATTTTAAAAGTCAGGTACAACACTGATCATAATGTAGATTTATGGCAATTTTCACTAAGTGTGTGTTAATACACTTAGCATAATACATGTTCTAAAAGTGCATTGAAAGAGAAGCTCACTGAGACCTAATGGCAAATGACAAGAGTGCAGGCAATTAACACACTGAAAACCATATGTCTCTTATTTGATCTTGCCATGTTTTTGCTCACGGGCATTTCTTGATTCAGTCAGAAAAGAACTGAATGTTGATAGGAAGCATGTGATAGATCTTTTTCTACTCCCATCACTAATGAGATTATCTTCCATTTCCAAAAAATGTGCTTTTAAACCACATTGACCCATTTTTATGCCATTATAATTACTCTCCTTTAATGAATCATAACTCTTTAAATTCTTCAAGTAAGCATTTATGTTCACATTCTATTGTACCTACTCTAGGATGTCTTCCAACAGAATCCTTGGAAGTGTTCACTTGTATATATTACAAATCTTAATGCTGAAAAGTTTCACCAAGTATTTTTCCTCAGATTAATCACTTAGCTTATCATCTCTAATAAATGAAAATATATGCCTTTCTTTGGTGAAAATGCACTGAAAAAAATCTGTGTAATATATATAGCAATGTTCATACTGAAATAGAGGGAAGAAATATGTGTGTATAAATTATTCAAAAAAACCTCCCAAAACTGTGTTTGTATTGGATAATTCCAGAATTAAATTTCTGGAATTCGGATATCAAATAACTTCTGCACAAAAGGAAAGAGTTCAGGCTCTTAAGTTTGGTTCAGGCATGGACTAGCAAAAATGGCTGATTAAATAGATTTTTTAAAATCGCCAGACACTTTGCCTTTACTGGAATTTATGGCCTTTGCAGAAGCTGGTAGCAGACTTCTTTTCCTGGCCTTTCAAGCCAGTGGTTTTTAAACTGTTTTCAGAAGCCAATGAGTTATTAGGAGCAGTAGTATTCATTTTTTGGTTAATAGAATGTGTTTATGTTACTTAAAAAAAAAAGAAATTACTCAGTTACAGGGGTGGTTTCCACATATTTCCTAAGTTTGAGAGCCAGTTTGTTCAACATGGATATACTGAAAAACAGAAATATAAACTACGAATAGACATGTCAATAAAGAATGAGCAAATAATCTTGTCTTATTAAAGATTAGGTTAATCTTTCTTGTTTATAGCTCTAAAACACCAACAAACCAATCTAGGACTAAGGTTTATTTTTAATATGATCCTAAGACCAAATTCTGCAGAAAGCTCTAGAAATATAGCCAAACTTACCTAATAACAGAATGCATTTTTTTAAGGGGGGAGGAAACATAAAAACAGCAGTTTTGTTTTCTAGACATTTTTAAATATCCTTTCAATTATTTTTGAAGAATTAAAACCTACTTTATGAAAGGAAATTATTTCATGCAGTCACCATCTCTAGTCTAATTGGGAAGTTACAGTCTAGAATAAGTGATATTGTAATGTTGAAAAACAGCTAGAAAAAATTTTGGACATTTTCAATAGCTGTAGATGAAAGAACTGTCACAAGAATCTGGCTCAGTTGTTTGTGTGCATTTGCAGTATTAATAGAAATTTAAAAGTGAATCAAGAACTGAAAAGGACCGTATTCTTGGCATAAGCAAGTCGTGAATCTGCAAATATAATAACAAGTATCTACAGTAAAGCAGAAGTTCAAACTGACAATTTTCACTGACAGCAGCCATGTTACAAACAGAATAAAGGTATGGTCCTTTTGTGAAAACAGATGCCTTTAATGTGGTGAAGTACTAAAATTTCCAGGTCAATTGTTTTGATTTGTAATCTGGATTCATTTTTGTGGATGTGACCCATAATTTTTTCAAAATTTTTTTGGAAGAAGATGATTTGGAATAGGTTGTGTATTTACCCTAGAAAGGGCTGATGGGTGAGTGTAAGAGGATGAGGGGACCTTGCACAAGAGATGAAGAGGAGATGTTCTGATTTTAAGGATTACTCTTTGCTCAAGAGATCTTTGATAGCTGGGAGACTTAAATTTGGAAAAATGTGTGATGCAAGAATGGCAGCTCTCTGTCTTTCTCTCAGGCTGTTTTTTGCCAGAATAGGCAAAACAGGCAAACTTTTTCAAAGAAGGTGCTTGCAAGTAGTAAAAATGGCTTCAAAGCATTCTTTCCCACAGGTGGAGGGAAGGAAAGAGCAGAAGAGTGGAGAAAAGCTGCAAAAAACAGCCTAGAAGATAATAGGCACATGCTTTGGGCCTTTGATATGTAAGAGACAGAGCGGTGTGAGTGTGTGCCTGTTTTCCTCACCTGGCTCTGAACTGAACTCGATATAGCATTTCCGAATAAAAGCTTCCTTTAATATGCCTGAGGGCTTGGTTCTCTGGTTACCTACCCACGTGTCAGAACCTGTAGTGAGTCACAGCCAACTTCTGTACTGTTTTCTGGAACTTAGAACTGAAATTCCATGAGATCTTTCTGTAATATGGAGAATAAATTAAAAATAAAGACTGCTGGTCCCGCTTAACCTTTCCCTACTGATAGAAACAGGTCATCTGGATCTTAATGTCCATCTATTAGGATACCTTATGACTAATTTCAGACTTGTGCTGTCAGGATTTCCAGACATAACTTTTACTACTTTTTGCTAACAGACAAGAGCCAATCTCTGAAGTTTTCCAACACGGAACAGTGTTTCTACACTATGGTACATGCAAAGGCAGGCATTCAGAGTTCATGTAGAAAAGCTGCAGCTGGAGACTGACAGCAAGTTTTCTCATTTTAAGACACAGTGCTCTTTGCTGATTGTATTGTTGTGGTGCCTGAAGGTTCAGTTTCATACCTACAGATTAAATTAATTGAACTGTGGATTTTTAAAAGGCAAATATGGATAGTCTTCATTTCCTGAATTTTAGCAGGTTTTTGCCATTCAGTTTCACAAAAGACATGAAGCTTAAACACTTTAGTACTCTTTGCCAATACATAAATCCACAAACAAATGCTTTTCATTGATGAACAACAGCAACAACAAAATGTTAAATGTTGAGTAAAATCTCCAGGATTCTTCCTGAAACACAACCAACAGTTTATAATCCCAACTATTGCACAAAACATGGAAAATAGTCCAGTACCTCAGACATAGTGAAAGCTGAGTGACGCTGTCTATTCATTCGAGCTGGGCATCCAAAAAAGTCTCTCTTTAGCTACTACCACATGCATACAGTATCTTCTGCTTTGAGTTCCTGGTCCTGGGAGAAATGTATCAGGTATACAATTTATCTATACCAACTTCAGGTATAAACAGTTCTGAAAATGCTTTATAACACATTAATCAGAGATTGTTTCTTAGGTGTAGGGAACAGGCAGCAGTAGTAGTTATACTGCATGTGTGCTGAGTAATGTTTTCTTAAATTCTTGCTTACATTAAGGGAAACCTAGCTTCAAATATTTTTACCTCACTCAAAGAAAAGACTGAATCCAGTTGCCTTAGTATTCTAAGCCTACAAGTAATTGTTTTGTTTTGCCTAAAATAGATAAATATTTAGCAGGACATGTGTTATAATCAGCTCCTCCAGACATATTGTAACTAATAATTATGTCGCTCTCTCTGGTCCATTTTAACAAGCATTCTTAAAGAGCGCTTTGCACAATACAGAAAGCTGAACAGCTCAATTTATAGACACAAAGTTTTCCATTTCTCCATAGCTACTTACTGCAACTATTAGCAACAGAAGACCTGAAGTGACTTCCTATATCATCAGTGCAAGCCCTTGCTACTGCAGGCAGTTTTGCTTTATAATACCATTCATCACCTGTTCTAATGATGCCTAAAACCCAAATGGTTTCTCTACAACCTTATGAAAGATTCTTCCAGAATCTTTATGTTTTAATTCCAAGGGAGACTTAGACTTTAGTCAAATTTACACAGAATCACAGAATATGCTGTGGGAAGGGACCCACAAGATCATCAAGTCCAGCTACTGGCCCTGCACAGGACCATCCCTGAGAGTCACACCATGTGCCTGAAAATATCATCCAAACACTTCCTGAACTCTGTCAGGCTTGGTGATGTGACCACTTTCCTGGGGAGCCTGTTCCAGCACTCAACCACCCTCTGGGTGAAGAACCTCCTTTCTAATATCCAACCTAAACCACCCTGGCACAACTTAAGGCCACTCCTTTGGGTCCTGTCACTGGTCACCACAGAGAAGAGATCAGTGCCGGTCCCTCTTCTTCCTCTCACCAGGAAGTTGTAACTGCAATGAGGTCTCCCCTTTTACATGTTTTGTTTACCTACAGCCATCTGATCTAACAAAGCTGAAGAACAGTTAGTACCTCTTATTTCCACTTATCTCTGCTTGCTTACATTGATTCTTCTTTCTCTGACTGCTCTTTTTCACTTAAAGGAAAAACTATGACTTATGAAAGCCCATAGCATTACTCTTATCCCTTCCAGTATTTTCTTACTTACTTTCTCATTTTTATATTAGTCTTTTCAACCTTTTCGAAGACCAGCTATCAGGTAGGCTGTTCCTAAAAATCTATATCCTGATACAGCAATTACAGCATTCTCCAGAAAAAGCTGTGAAGATAATGAATTTGCAAGCTGAGTGCTACTCAGTCACTATTGTAGAAAATCTGAGGATCTATGAAAATAAGATGGTGGCATCACTGCATAGCTCTGTTCACATCTTATGGGGTATGCTGTTTATGAGATTTCATATTTTGTTGCAATCATACAAGAAGATTAACTCCCTTGAGGTTATAATTATGTAACACTAATGATGTTTCCTAAAATTATAAGAACACAGTTACATTATAAAAATAAAATAAAATCAAAGGACTAGACCAAAATTAATACTTTTAAAAATATCTTTCATGTAGCTGCTTCATGATGTGTATTTAAGCAATGGAAATTAATCTCATCATGATATATGCAGATTTTGTCCTTAACTACCATTAATGCTAATAGGAGTTAAGTCCATAAATCCTCATATATCACAGTGAGACTATAGCCTGTGTCCTTCAATTTTGCTTGAACCTGCAATTTACTGACAGTTTGTTTACAGAAACAAAAGCTACAGTTGACTTTAGAACAACTGTTGAATGAACTTGATTTGAAAAAATAAAGGATTTTTCAGATTGTCACTTTTGTTCCTAATTTCTGTTCTTGAGTCTAGTCAGTATGTTCTGGAAAAGTTCCCAGTACAAACATTTTGCATGAAGCATTAACCTTGAAATTCTTTCCTTGAATAACTTTGAATAATTTTAGGATCATTAAAAATTCTGTTCTGCTCTCATATCTTCATTCTATTCTGAATACTTGGTACTTCATGCACTCTGGGCATGCATACTCTGAGTGTGCATTTTAATTACAATAGCCAAAGCAATCACTTAACATGAAAAAGCTGTATACTCAGGCTTTTTATATTTTTTATTGCGTCTGGCAGAGATGGAGCTCATTTTCCCATAGCAACCCTCACAGTGCTGTGCTTTGCATTGGTAGCTAAAAAAGTGTTTTGTCTACTGCTGAATAGCACTGGCACAGCATCAGCACTGTCTCAACATTTCTGCCCCAGCTCCCACTTCCCATCAAGGGGCAAGGCGGGGGTGAGCAGGCAAGATCCTGGAAGGGGACATGAGTAGGTCTGCTGACCCAGACTAACCAAAGAGGTATTCCATGCCATATGACATCAACTTATAAAAAAAGATCATTAAAAAGCTAAGGAAAGAAGGAGGAAGTGGAGAGCATTCGTTATTTACAATGTTTGCCTTCTGGAGCAACCCCTAAACATGCTGAAACCCTGCTTCCCAGGAAATAGCCAAACACCGCTTGCTAATGGGAGTAGAAAATAAACCTTGTTATTTTCCTCTCTGCTTGTATGTGTGCAAACTTTTGCTTGTGCTTCAGTAAACTGCCTTATCTCAAAAGACTGTAGTGGGTTGACCCTGGCTGGATGCTGTGATTATCGTCCTGGGCAAAACAGACTCCAAGGGGGGATATTAACTAAATTTATTGCTAACAAAATCAGAGCTGGATAATGAGAAGTAAAATAAATCTTAAAAGCACCCCATCCCTCCCTCCTCCATCCCAAGTTCCACTTCTTCTCCCCGAGCAGTGCAGGGAGACAGGGAATAGGGGTTATGGTCAGTTCATCAGAGGTTATTTCTGCTGGTGCTCAGAGAGACGAGTCCTTCTCCTGTTCCATCGTGGGGTCACTCCCACAGGAGACAGTCTTCCATGAACTTCTCCAACATGAGTCCCTCCCATAGGCAACAGTTCTTCACAAACTGCTGCAGTGTGGGTCACTTTTCCACAGGGTGCAGTCCTTCAGGCAGAGGCTGCTCCAGTGTAGATCCTCCATGGGCCGCAAGTCCTACCAGGAAAACCTTCTCTAGCATGGGCTCCTCCACGGGCTGCAGGTGAATCTCTGCACCCTGTAGTCCTCCATGGGCTGCAGGGGTACAGCTGCTCCACCATGGTCTTCACCACGGGCTGCAGGGGAACCTCAGCTCTGGGGACTGCAGCACCTCCTCCCCCTCCTCCTTGACCTTGGTGTCTGCATTGTTGTTCACATGTTCTCACTCTGCTCTTCTCTGGCTGCAATTTTATCTGGGCAATAACTTTTTTTCCCCCTTCGTAAATATGTTATCACAGAGGTGTTACTACCACTCCTGATTGGCTCAGCCTTGGCCAGTAGCAGGTCCATCTGGCATTGGCTCTGCAGGACATGGGGGAGGCTTCTGGCAGCTTCTCACAGAAGCTTCCACTATAGCATCCCCAGCTACCAAAACCTGGCCACACAGAAGTAGTACACATATCCATAGTGCAAAGGTATATTCTAAATCATAAAGAAGTGGAAAATATATTATAGTATTTTATAATACCTTAAAATTAAATGGTAAAATGATGCAATTTGTCAAAAGAGCTTGTAAGGATCTATTTTTTACATAGTCTTTTTTCTTTTCCATAGAGAATACACAGCATACTATCAATTATGGTCATCACCAGCTGGTAGAACAAGAAATATTATGAGACTGTGAATCAGGCTTTAATTTTCTTTAAAAGCCTATATGATCTCAGCAAGGTGTGGTCTGATGTACATTTTTTACTGACATGCCCCTTCCTGTGTCATTATTGCTATTATAACAATGGTGCCCAACCTATGTTTTTATTTTCCTAAATCCTTCTAGATTCTAATACAATTTATACAATGATAAAGCTCAGCATCTCTCAGACAGTTTCATTTCTTCAACTGCACGAAATAACCCTTATGCCTTCAGAATCCCACTTATTATGTGGACCTCACCAGCAGCAGCAATCTCCTACAGCACAGAAATTGGATTCTCTGGTTTCTCTCACTCCTAAATACCTCTCTTTGTCTCTTCACCTAGTTAACTGCCTTAATCCGGGAAGCACAACCCTGCTATTTAGATTCACCAGACAGGTCTCCAAACAGGGATCTACAGATTGTCACCTTCTTCCCACTCTCCAAATTGCAGGTAATCCCAACTCAAGCTTCTCTGCTTCTCTGTGTCTAGTGCTCCAGCTTGCAGAGGCTTTGAATTTCTCCATGGCTTCATTCAAATGCTTTTGGCACTGCAAAGCCAACAAAAATCTCTCTTGTCATGATTTAACCCCAGCCAGCAAACGAATACCACACAGCCACCTGTGCACCTGCGCACCAGTGGGATTGAGGAGAGAATTGCAAAGTTTAAGGGTAGAAAACTTGTGGGTTGAGATAAAGATGGCTTAATAGGGAAAGCAAAAGCCACACATGCAAGCAAATCAAATCAAGGAATTAATTCACTACTTCCCTTGGCCAATATTTCCTGTGGGCGCTACTTCCCACGGGCAGGCAAGTGTTCCATTCTCAGGAAAGCCAGGCTCCATCACACATAATGGTTACTTGAGAAGACATAATCACTGAAAATGTCCCACTTACTCCTTCCCCCCCCTCCCATATATACTGACACCATGATGTATGGAATATCAGTGGATGTCAGCTGTCCAGGCTCTGTCTCCTCCCAATCTCCCATGCACCCCGAGTCTCTTCACCAGCATGAAAAAAAAGTAGGAAAAGCAGAAAAAGCCTTGACTCTGTGGAAGCATTACTCAACAGTAATAAAAAACCTCCTCTATATTATCAACCCTGTGTTCAGCACAAATCAAAACATAGCTCTATACTAGCCTCTGTGAAATAACCTAACTCTACGTTAACCAAAACAAGCTGCAGCCTTCTCCACAGTTCAAAGAGATCCCAGCTTGCAAGACTTGAGGCTTAAAATTTAATTTTGCCTAGGAGCAATTTTAATCCCATATCTTTCTTCCCCAGGAAAAAAAAAAAAAAACAAACCAACCAAAAAACAAAACAGACGGCTGCCTCCTCAAGGCATTTCTCGTCGGAAATGAAGGCAGTGTGAACAGATACTGACCTAAAACTTTATCACAATCATGAAGATATTTCAGGTTAAAAACAAAAATATTGAACACACATAACTGAGAAAGAGTAGGTATTCACTATTTCTTCTTTACCTGTCTTTACCTAATATGAATTTATTCCCTTGCTTTGAAAAATAAGTAGTCTTTACTTTACCTGATCTTTCAGTCACTAGATTTCTGTTTCAGTTAATGGATTTCCAAAATGTAACTGTATAGGAACATATGAAAGCTAATTTATTGGCATAACAGGATTAGTTAAAGAAGATTTCTGGTCTGCTTTCCATCTACAAACATTGTGAGCTACAATATGTGGGGTCTCTCACAATCTTCATTTTAGTTCCTCTATCTTCATTAAATTGCATAAGGAATTAGCTACTTGACTCCTGGTAGGATTGAAGGGATAGAATACTGAAAGGTTGATATTTCTTGTCAGTCCTTCTTAGTTCTCTTGTTTACAATATATTTTTCCTTATTTTTGTGAATGTTGTGAAACTGGCTACTCTACAGTTTCAGAAAACTGAATATATAAAATATATAATTTGCATCTTGATAAAATTATATAATATCAACTACGTACATATGTAACAACAGTTTCCAAAGTATGCATTCATACTTTACATTCATTAATTATTTAATTAATTTTGGATAGTTTTACTTCAATTTTAAAAATTTACACTATACCTTGCAGGGTAACAAGACAGTTTCCCAGCTTAGCAAAATGTAAAGAAAATATTTCAGATTTGAGCCCACAACTAACGTTCTGGTATTACATCTGGTATTACTGTAGTATTACAAACCACTGTATGTGAGATCTATCAAAATAAGCTGAGGATTGGCTTTTCAATGAATAACCTTTACTTCCACCCTTCATCATGGAACTAGTGGAATCCCATGAACTTGATATTTCTTCTTTCTGCATTATTGCTCATCTAGACCCATGTGCCCTGGTTCGCAAAGTTAGTTTCTTCATGAAAGGAACAGGTTAGCAAATGAATACCTTTGAATGGACCTTGTGTCTGTCAAAGTTTTACTTAATTGCTCAAGTGCATTTAGTGTGGCCTTAATAATCCCTTAGAGTTCCTGGGTTATCTAAGATGGTAGACATATCACAGGCTTGCAGGAGATGTGTATCTTTTTGAAACAGCAGCCAGAAAGCAAAATATCTCAGGTCTTTTCAAATGCCACTAGATTATGTCTTTGGCCAGACAAAGAAATCATTCCACTTCTCAGTACTGCTACAGTTCAATTTCGCATTAAATTTTATGTGTTGCCATGGCATCATTGTAAAAACTCTGAACTATTATGTTCTTGTAAAAATGCCCGTAGTAATTGCTTCTTGTTATCAAAGTCCGGTACCAGATAAAGGAATGAAACTCGCAGCTTCTCAGTTTTTCTTGCTGTTTATTAAGCTTTATCACAACTTTAGCATGTCACCCTAACCTGGATTTAACACACCAAAGTGTGTGCAAAGCGAAGAAGCACAAAGCGAGAAGGGAGTAGGGTGTGGAATGCCTCAGAAGTAGAAGAAGAAGTGCCGAAATGGCGACTGCATCTAAGTTTTTAAGGACACTAATGACCAATGATATGATAATACGTATTATGTTTACAATTCAGTACCAATAATCCTAACTTATTACTAACACGTCTTCTCTACCTCAAACCTATTCTACCAATCATCAAATGCCAGCTCTACTGCAGTGCAAAGAGCAAGAAGAAGAAGAAGAAGAAGAAGAACTCAGGGCAACACCCAAAATCCTCCATGTTGTCTTCTTTCATATCTATACTACAAAACCTAAAACTATAAGCTTTACTTCTATGACAAACTAAACCATAATCCAAATTATTTTTCTGCTGCTCTTGCTTCCATCAGTTTTGGAAGTCCTTCCCAGGGACACAGATCAAAAACTGTATCCTCCTGGGGTCTCTGCGAGGGTCCCAGACCCTCCAGGGCAATCCAAGATGTAGTCCCGATATCCTGGACTCTGACACTGAACCAACATGATTTTCCTGATAGACCTCTTGGTGCAATTCATGCATATCAATAATTTAAAGTCAACTCATATCTGATCAAATCCCTTTTAGCAGATGTTTAAACTGAGGAGGCTAGCAGGCCCTGCTTCTGGACTTGAGCTAGTTTAGCTTTACCTTTTATTTTACCTTATTTACATTATTCTAGACAATGTCATGTTTGCCTGCCAACACAAGGAAGCCAGCGGGGAAAATTAGGGAAAAGTATGGAATCCCCAAATTTGTATTTGATCTAATTCGGTTATATTTCCCTGAGGGGATGAAACAGAGGGTGATTTCAAATACATGTTTTCAGTAAAGATTTCTACTATTATCTCATTCAGTGACTCATTTCAACCAGTTATATTCTAAGTACTAACACGTAAAATGCATTAATAACAATATGGAATATATGGCACCAAAAA
Organism: Calyptomena viridis; assembly: GCA_013390005.1. Lineage (NCBI taxonomy): Eukaryota > Metazoa > Chordata > Aves > Passeriformes > Eurylaimidae > Calyptomena > Calyptomena viridis. Next base: position 3,106 of record WEIV01012824.1, on the reverse strand, counting down.
TTAATGTGAACAAATGAATAGTCTCAGAAAAAACTTAGCTTTTCACTTAGCAAGAAGTACTGTCTGCTGTTAGAGCAAAAATTTCTTCAGGGACACATCATTTGTCTGCAGAAATAAAAACAGAATATTTTATCAACTGAGAACATGTCAAGGACCAATGAAGACAGAGGCTTAGCGCATGTTGTTTGTTCATGTAATTGTCATGTCCATTTTCATCTAATCCCTTATACTACTGCCTGAAAGTACAAACATTTTAAATACCCCTGAGCTAAAGCTTAAAAAAGTAATTACACTGAACAAATTGCAAAATGTGACTTTAGCGTAATGCATTAGGAGTTGTGAACACACAGCTTCCATTAAATATAGAAGTAGTATATTGAGTCTTTAATTAATAAATATTCTAGGACATGCAGTAGGAGCTGTGACAAACATTATTATACAGTATGTCAGTATTATGTTTAATTAATACTTTTAAGAATAAATATCCTAGATATTTATCTAGGCTAACTACCTTTGACTTTTGATGATCATTTGTGAGAATAGAAACTAAAATCCAGTAGTGCTACTGATAAAAAAACTCAACAAAATAACACTAAATTAACTAAACCTGTCCATTTGCAACGTTTTCATTCTAAGACCTATGAAAAATAAGTAGATATTGTAGCACATTGTTGAATTCAACTGATTTTGAATGTTTTGCAATAAAGACAAGGGAGTAAATAAGGTAAAAATCAAGGAGTTCTCTCAGAAACTGCTAACAATATTCTTCTTCTTTTAGCTATGGGTTGAATGAGAAAAACTGATAGCTCTGTACTAATAAGCATCCTATAAGTAACCCAATACCTTCACTAAGGCAAAAACTGAACTGGAGTAGTTGCAGAACAGTTGTCTTACTTCAAAACATTTGAAGTGATAGCAAATGAGATATTGCTCATCATAGAAGAAAAGAAAGGAAGCAACATTCATCTGTCCCAGCAGAATGTTAAAAGAAGACATACCACTTCAGAATCCAAGATTATAAGAGCAGGTGACACTCCTAGGAAGAGCACTTGGAAAATTAGTGTATACATTTATCTGCTGAACTCTGTATTTTGATTTTGTAAGGGAGTCTGAGAGGCCTGATATTACAGGTAGCAATATTGAAGTACTAGTTTTAGGCAGTTCTTTGCCAAGTCTTAATTCTATTGATTTCAATATGAGTATTGTTGGACAATTATTGTGGAGTGAAATTCTGAAAGGAATTAAGCAAAATTGAAATAAAACTTTAAAAAATACCATTCACAGAACACCCACCAGGATATCTTATAGACCAAACTAAAACTCCTTAAATGAACTGGGAAAAAAACCCCTAACAATAAAAAACAAACCCAGAAATATTAAAAATATTAGTGCACACCTTAAAATCTGCTCCTCAGAGAAGCTGTTCATCCAAACCCATCTTTTCTAAAGAGCTCAAATAACTTCCTAAAGCTTCCTGAGATCAGAGTGAAGTTAGCCCTCACCCAAACCTCCAAACCATCTAGCCTGTCCTACATAATGGAGGGCATAGGAGCACCTATAATTTTCAAACTAGTCTAGGATTAGAGCTTTTATCCAGGAACTGAACAGGACTTACTGCTCATCCTCTGCCTGCAAGGGATGAAATCTAGACATCCTTCTAATCACCAAAAAAGTGCTTAGCCAACTAATTTGAGGCAGGAGTAGACAGGAGTTTTCCATGTCTCCCTGTATGGAATGGAATACTTTCCCTTATACAACAAAATTGCAGGAGTCGCAGCACCAGAAACAAAAATTGCAAGAGGAAGACTTTCTCCTAAGACACATCCGTGAAGACATTGCTTTCTGGGGGAGGAATCATGTGGTTTTGGAAAATTCACAAAGTTGCTTCTTACTGAGAGAGTGGTGCAGTACTGCAATTGCTCTCAGCCTCATTGTGGGTTCTGTAATTCCAGAGTCAGAACAGTAAGGTCATCCGCAGTATCAGTTCTGGAAAGAGAGATTCTACCTATGGAAATGGTAGCATTCCACAGAATGGCAGAATCCAGCAACAGATCACCAGGATGGATTCTCTGTGTCAAACTCTTTATCATAATCAACAGCGTATCTACATTTCTTCTTGTAATGAATACCTCAAAGCTCTTCATACAGAAAAGCATGTTCTCAGGGATATTTGGCATTAGTCAAATCTTGGTAGTCTGACACAGATTTTATGTGTCAATTAAAGTTAAATACTCAGCGATTGATTTAAATCACATTTAATTGATCTTTAGCTGCTACAGTAAATCTTTGACAGTTTAGTTACAGTTAATGGTGGAGCATGGATCTTGTTGCAGTTGGTTTTCAGTCTAATTGAACCGCCTTACAGCATAATTATATGCACTATCCTTGCTGCAGTTCAGACCTGTGATTCATAGAATCACAGTGTTAAGTAGTTGGAATAGACCTTAAGGATCATCTAGTCCCAACCACCGTGTCATGAGCAGGGACACCTTCCAGTAGACCAGGTTGCTCAAGGCCTTATCCAACATGGCTTTGAACACTGCCAAGATTGGGACATCCACAACCTCCCTGGGCAACCTGTTCCAGTATCTCACCACCCTCTCAGCAAAAAATTTCTTCCTAATATCTAACCTAAACTTCTCCTCTCTCAATTTGTACCAAATAATCCTTGTCCTATCACTATAGTTCCTGTTGAAGGATCCCTCTCCAGCTTCCTTGTAGGCCCCCTTCAGATACTGGAAGGTATGAGGTGTCCATGCAACCTTCTCTTCTCCAGGCCAAACAGCCTCAACTTTCTCAACTTTCTCTGTCTTTGTAGAGGAAGAACTCTAGTCTTCTTATCAACTTTATGGCCCTCTTCTGGACTTGCTCCAACAGTTCCATTCCTTTCTTATGCTGGGAACCTCAGAACTGTAGGCAGTAATCTGTTAATAGTGCAAAGATGTGATAAAAAATAGTCTCCTTATTTGCTGTACTAATTTGTTTATTTGCTGTCATACAAATGACAATATCAGCAATGCTTATTAGAATTATAAACAAAAATATGAAGTATTTCAGTTCACCCTAAATTTATTGACAGTTAAGGAAGGATATTCTTATCCTTAGA